>JARBWK010000006.1:48216659-48527933 GCA_030556195.1 Anolis apletophallus | reverse complement strand
GAACTACATGCTAATCTACATAATTTATTTATTCATTTACTATATATTATACATCATTAATATTAACATATTAATATATCAAGAAATATTCATATATTTTTAGTATTAATATCATAATTATTATAGTATATATATGTGGACATTATAATATATTGAAATTATAATATAATATAATATAACATATTATATTATTTATATTATTATATTATTATAATAAAATTATTATTATACAATAATAATAAAAACCACTAAAATAAAATAATGTTTCCTTGTAGTCCCTTTCTCAGGAGAGTTTTATGCAGAGGGTTGATGGCCATCAGTTGGGGGTGCTTTGATTATGTATCCCTGGGGATTGGGCTGGATAGCCCTGGGGTCCCTTCCCTCTCGATGACTTCCTGTTCCCACCTTTCTAAAAACCTCCTGACAGCGAGCCTTTGAGATTCGTGACGGAGAAGGAAGAGATCAAACCCCATTGAAAGGATGGGAAACTCAGGACCAAACTTGGCACGAATCCTCAATATGCCCAAATGTGAATACTGGGGAAATTTGGGGAAAATAAATTTGGGGAAATTTGGAGGGGGCGGGCAAGGCGAGTGGCGAGCGAACCTGCCTGCCTGCCTGACGGAGCCCTTAGGAGGGCCGGATAGAAACGGCCAAAGGGTCGTAGTTTGCCCGCCCCTGTTCTAGAAGCATTATCTCCTGATGTTTCGCCCACATCTATGGCAGGCATCCTCAGAGGTTGTGAGGTCACCTCACAACCGTTGAAGATTCCTGCCATAGATGTGGGTGAAATGTCAGGAGAGAATGCTTCTGGAACATGGCTATGCAGCCCGGAAAACTCACAGCAACCCAGTGATTCCAGCCATGAAAGTCTTCAGCAACGTATCTTTAAACTGCACTTGCTGAGCATATATGTAGAATTTAGTAGTTTAACAAATACTTATGGATGGATACTCTGGTCAACTTGCATTGTTTCACTCTTACCTTGTTTCTTGATTCCATAATTAGTTCTTCAACTTTATTGTTATCCCTTTCTGTAGGCACGGCCTACACTCCAGGCCTATAGTTCCTCGGTGGCCACAAGAGGAGTGATGCATTCAAACAGAGCCAGAGCCTTTGCCCAAAACAAAGGAATAGGCTTTCGGCCACTTCATAAACCACAGTGGTTCCTAATTAACAAAAAGGTAATTATTATCTCTTAAAGAAAACATGCATTGTTATCCATTTGTTGGCAATGATAATCTAAAATAGAATAACATTAACAACAGATTTTTTAGAATCATAGAATAATGAAGTTGGAAGAGAACACATGGGCCATCTAGTCCAACCCTCTGCAGTGCAGGAAAAGCAGGAAATGCTGCTTTTATTAGTGTATGGTGTAGATTTACAGTGCTGCAAAATTGCCTTATCTGCAAAAGGCCCTATCTGGGCCTTTATGATCAGCATCTAGGTTACAGTATTGCAGGCTGGGAAATATTTTTGGACTGCAGTTCTCATTATACAGGCTATACAGGCAGGCATTTGGTCCCAACTGATGCCTCCTTAGTTGCCAGCTGCCAACATACCGTCCTGCCATGTATTGCCTCTGCGTATTATTGCTTGCCGGGATCATTTGTGGGGAGGGGGGCTTTTGGGTATACGTCTTTTATCTGTTTACTGATGTTTTATTGATTTTATGCTGTAAACCGCTCTGGGCTCCAGAGAGAGCGGTCTACCAAATCGAATTTATAAATAAATAAATAAATAAATAAATAAATTAGTTGTAGCCATTGCAGTCCATGGCCAGAGACAATGTGAGCTATAGTTCTACAAAACTTGAAGGGCCACCTGTTCCTCTCTTCTGATTTATATACTTCCATAACACAATATTGGATCTGGAAAAGTATATCCTTCTGCAAAGGTTCCTTGATTGTACAGTTGGGCTAAAAGTGCATTTATACTATTGTGGAGCCATCCATTTATGTGACCTGCAGGGGGGAAACAGCAGTTTTGAAATAACTAAATCAAAATATTTAGCACAAGGATGTGATACTTCCAATTCTTGGACTTCAATTCCCATTAGCTGTAGTTGATACATCCATTTGGAAGGATCATAGGAGATGCAGGACAACAATTTATGGAGGGTAAGAGATCTTCTGTCTCTTAAGAAGTTGACATGAGATACTGTAGCATATCTATTATGAGAGCAGTTCAGTGGAATAGTATTGAAATTGTAAAAGGCTTTTATGGTCAGAATCACTGGGCTGTATGGCCATGTTGCAGAAGCATTTTCTCCTGACGTTTCGCCCACAACTATGAGGATGCCTACTATAAATGTGGGCGAAATGTCAGGAAAGAATGCTTCTGGAACATGGCCATATAACTCAGGAAACTCACCACAACCCAGTACTGAACTTAGTTTTTGGAATGCATTAAAGGTTTTCTAAAATCAACCTTTATTTTACATCATTATGCAGTACTTACGTAACAGAATGACAAAATGGAAATTCCTAATAATCCTTTCAGTTATTAGAGTTGTTTGTTTTGCCTCTTTTTATAGTATCAAGAGAACTGCTTGGCAGCAAAATCCCTCTTTGCAAGTTTCTGTTCATCGCCACTGTGCCTTCAGACTGAGCTACTGCCTTACCTTGCCTTGCTAACAAATCCAATGAGAAACCAAGGTACGTTTCCCAATGCAGCGTCTGTACAGACCATGCATTGGAGGTTTATTGCAAATTAAAGTCTGACAGGTAAATTACATATGCTGAAATCAGTACTCCTAATTCTAGTGTGAACACTGAGAATGAAAGAGTTGATGAAGCTGATGATGTCATATTTGCCATTGCAGCCCTACCACATGTTCTTGGTATATTTGGTCCAGAGGGCTATGCAAAGACATTTATTTTAAGGAGTTGTCCTAAGCTCACTGCTTGCAGCAGTTGAAATATTCTGGGGACTAACGAGGGAAAGGGAGGAAGAGAGTGAAACTGGGACTTTTTAAGAACAGCTGAAAAAGTGGGGATATCAGAAGATTAATGGGTAGTGTCCCTGCCAATTTGGGGATGTTGGAGGATATGTAATTGCAGCCTTGCTTTCTATAAAGAAGAGAGTGATTTAACACTCCCTACCTATCCCGGCGTGACCTAGCCACGGTGATCCAAGCCACGGTCATCTCGATGCTCGATTACTGTAACGCACTCTACATTGGCCTTCCTTTGTTGGCGATCCGGAAGCTTAAACTGGTGCAGAACGCTGCAGCCCGCCTCCTGCTGGGAGTCCCTAGATCAGCTCACATAACACCTCTGCTGCGCGAACTGCACTGGTTACCTATTGAATTCCGGATTTCCTTCAAAGTGTTAGTCTTGACTTTTAAGGCCTTACATGGTTTGGGGCCCATGTACTTGAGGAAGCGGCTTACCCCATATATGCCCAGAAGATCACTGCACTCAGAGGGTTATAACCTTCTCGAAGTCCCAGGTGTGAAGTCCTACAGGTTGGCCAGCACCCGACAGAGAGCGTTCTCGGTGGCTGCACCGACCTTGTGGAACTCTGCCGGCCGAGACACGGGCCCTGCATGACCTGATGGCCTTTCGCAGGGCTTGCAAGACATGGCTGTTTCGGCAGGCATTTGGCGAATGACTGGCACTTGAACATCAAGCCTCGCCACCTAATTATGCTGCCTCTGTACTGAAGATTGGCCTTAACCGATCTATTGTGATGTTTTATGATATATCTGATTGTTTTTGGGAATGTTTTTATGATGTTTTTAGGCTGTTCGAGTAATTTTACTATGTTGGAAACCGATCCGAGCCTTGGGGAGGGGCGGTCTAGTAAATTTGAATAATAAATAAATAAATAAATAATGACATACATCTTCGGCGTCGAGTATTTATGTCACAGCGGATAGGCAACAGAAATATAGAAGTCCAATTCCTCATCGGCCCAAAAAACCTCCAGTCTCTGTTCGTGTGAATAATGAAACTCTCATTCAATTCACAAGGTAAATATATAACTTTGTATTAAATTGTATTTAACAATAACTGGCAAAACATCGAAAAACAACAGCCATCAGAGCTACCTATCTAAACATCCTTTCCTCACAGATATTCCAAACCAACTGACACCAACTGTCACTTTCAACTGTCACTTCCTCAAGATTCCATTTATCAGTCTTGAGACATCGCCATCTGGTGTCAAACATATCACACTGCAGTTCATCTCAAACTGCGAAAGTATATCTTGTGCTGACTCATGAATTGCTATTCAAAATGTAATAATCTGACACTCCTCCTTCATGAGCAACATAAGTACACACATTTCTTATAATAACAATATCTTCTTACATAATACATTTAATTTACAATTAGTCAATGCTTTTGTAAACATATC
Source organism: Anolis apletophallus (assembly GCA_030556195.1). NCBI lineage: Eukaryota > Metazoa > Chordata > Lepidosauria > Squamata > Anolidae > Anolis > Anolis apletophallus. The sequence continues at coordinate 48,523,565 of JARBWK010000006.1, read as the reverse complement.
AGCCATATTCTCATCTGACTGGACATACACAGGATTAATAAAACCATCCTGTACTAACTTTCTAACATTTTGGTACCTTACCCCAATATATTTTGTTCTCTGCTTTAATCCTTCAGCATTTGATATTGCTATACAAGATTGAGAATCAGTAAATAAAGATATCTTATCTTCAAAACTTTGGAACTCGTTTACTAGAGCCTTTATCCACTCTAGTTCTGTACAACAGTCAGACAAAGCAGAAAATTCGGCTTCTGCCGTGGATAAACAAACGTGTGATTGTTTACGAGATTTCCATGTCACTTGTATCCCATTAAAACTAATTAGATACCCGGAACATGACAAGTTTTGTTCGTTGTCACCAAAACTTGCGTCTGCAAACCCCTTCATACCGCTTTCTTTTGGACAAATTTTTAGCTTTTTGTCACATGTTCCTTTCAAATATCTTAACACTCGTTTTACAGCTTGCCAATCAGTCAACGTTGGTTCATTCACTCTCCTGCTTAGTACATTAGTGGCATAGGCGATGTCAGGCCTAGTCCAATTTGCCAAATACAAGAGGCTCCCAACCACTGATCTATACAATGTTTGATTGTCAAACATTTCACCTCTATCAAGCTTTAAAAAATCTGGTACCATTGAGTTGCTACTGTTTTACACAGAGTCAATCTTGTTCTCTCAAGTAACTCAAAAAAATTTGTCTTTTGATCTAGACAAATATCTTTTTCAGTTCTAGTTACATTTACGCCTAAGTATTTCCGGACTTCTCCAAGATCTTTTACAGTCATACTTGAGTTTAGTCCCTTGAAAACTTGTTCCACATCCCTTTCGGATGGTGCTAGTACTAAGAGATCATCGACAAACACCAAAACAAATGTTTGCTTTTTAGACTCTTTTCCTTTCTTATATAGACATGTATCCACTGCTTCTTTCGAAGCCAAGACCCTTTAACTTTTCGTCTATACACTGGTTCCAGCATCTCGCTGCTTGCTTTAGCCCGTATAATGCCTTCCGTAGTCGATACACACCAGTTGGAGTATCTTTTTCAAAACCAGGTATTGCTCTCATATATACATTGTCAGTCAGCTCTGCGTTTAAATAAGCTGTGGCAATGTCAAAGTGCCTTATAACATACTTTCTTTGCACACCAATGCCTAAAGCAGTCCTAATTGTTTCAGGTCTAATCGTTGGAGCATATACCTCATCATAATTTTGATTGTAAATTTGACCAAAACCTTGTGCAACCAATCTTGCTTTGTACAATAATGAACCATCAACTTGTGTTTTCCTTTTAAATACCCACTTGCAACCAATTACCTTTACATCTTTGGTTACATCTGCTTGTTCTAAAACATTTAAGGAATGAAGTGAATCAAATTCCTTCTTCATTGCTTTTACCCAACAATCACGTTCATTTTTCGGTCTACGCAATGCTTCAGCGTAAGAATTAGGATCTTTCCACTCTATACTTCCTATTTGCATGACTTGATACTTGGCTGGTGGAATTCCTTTAGTGATACGAGTGGATCTCCTAGGAATCTCATCCTTAGTCTCCTCCACATCCCTAATCTCCTCTTGACAATGTTACAGATCTCCTCTGTTACAGATCTGGACACTAAGTCAGAGTTTGTGGCGCAAAAAACATGAAAATTACTTTCTTCAGATTGTTCCTTGCTTTCTTCCACATTTGCCTCATCTAATACCTCTACAACTTCAGATTCATTCTTTACTCTAGAAATACTTGGGGTTATGAACACTTCAGTGTTCGCATGAATTCTATCCCAATGAGTATTATTTTCGAACTTTACAGATCTGGAGACCGTGATCTTCTTCCCTGGAGAAGAGCCATTCCAGAATCTATAGCCTTTCGTTCCACCTTCATATCCAATAAATTCCATCTTTACCCAATGCTGATCTCTTTTGTCTCTTTGCTGTATAGGAATTAAGACATTTGCATGCGCACCAAATACTTGAAAAGGATCCACCTTTGGATGTCTTCCATAAAACAAATAGAATGGGATTTCATTTACACTTGAGGTCCATAACCTATTCAGCACGTAATTGGCAGTGTTAGCTGCTTCTGCCCAAAAACCTTTGGACATTTGTGCATCCTCAAGCATTGATTTTACCATGGTTTGAATTACACCTAAGCGACGCTCCGCAATTCCATTTTCTTTTTATACACACGGATTTGTTTTCCTATGCCAAATTCCTTTATCCTTAAAAAAATTCTTAAGTCTTTCATTCACAAATTCACCTCCTCTATCAGATTGAACTTGTTTAACAGTCAAATCAGGAAATTGGTTCTTCACAAAATTGTACCATTCAATAAATTTTTCATACACCTGAAATTTACCTTTCAGAGGATAAACGAAACCAAATCGAGACCTATCATCTACTATTACTAGTAGAAATACATTCCCTCCAATACTCTTTGGAAAAGGTCCAGCTAGGATGTGACACTGTATTGTAACAATGTTAACGGTTTTAATTCACCTAATAAAAGACATCTTTTTTTCAAGGCAATTAAGAAAGGTCATTATGATTTGGTAGCGCTTCAGGAAACACACATAGCGTCAAGACATGTTTCACATCTAAGGAGAAAGGAATTGGGGGCTGAGTTTGTGGCTTCAGGCCCATCAAAGAAGAATGGGGTGGTAATATATGCAAGAGACTCCCTAACCCCAGTATTAGCATTTAAAGACTCAGAGGGAAGGATGGTAGGGGTAAAGATCAAGCTTCACGGGAAAACGGTTTTGGTATGCAATATTTACGCCCCGACAGGTGCCAAATCAAAATTCATCCATAACTTGAGGAACCAGATAGACAACCAGTCCTTTGATGAACTGATTATAGCGGGGGACTTTAACGGAGTTATGGATACAGAGCTGGATAAGTCAGGGAAAAAAACAAAGGGGAAGGGCCCCAGTACGGGACAATTACCAGTAAGGATGCTCAAATTGAGAGAGGAATATAATCTGTTGGACATATGGAGAAGCAGAAACCCAAGGGAAAGGGACTATACTTTTTTTTCACACCGCCACCAAAGGTGGTCGCGTATAGACATGTTATGGGTCTCTAAGGCATTGGCTACGCAGGTGAGGAAGACAAGTATATGGCCTAGGTTACACTCTGACCACGGCCCTCTTACTCTGACGATAGACATGAAAAGGAAGAGGAGAAATTGGAAATTAAATGAATCCCTGCTGAGCTGCGAAGAGGACATCGAAACAAATAGAAAACTGATTAAAGAATTTTTCGAATTTAACGACGTCGGACAGGTACCATTGGAAACCCTCTGGGACGCAAGTAAGGCAGTTATGCGGGGAAATTTTATCCAGCAAGGAATACAGAGGAACCGACAGAGAAACGAGAAGGAGAATCGTCTGAAGGAGGAGCTGATGAGGAAAGAGTGTCAGCTGAAACGGCAACCGAAGGACAAAGTTACGGAGTGGGAAATTGGTAGGATAAAATCGGAGCTGCACTCGCTAGAAACGGAAAAGATGGCCTGGAACCTCAGAAGGATGAAACTGAATTACTTAATAAATGCTAATAAGCCAGGGAAGATTCTCGCGAGGAAAATGAACAACAAAAGGCAGAAACAGTGTATTGCGGAACTTCATGAGGAAAACAGAACGCTCACCTCTCAGGAAGAGATAGCACACTGCTTTCAAAATTTCTACCAAGAGCTTTATAAGAAGGGGAATATAAAATTAGAGGACGTTTCGTCCTATATTTCCAACCAAAAAATCAAGAAGATAAGCGACTCCCAAAGGGAAGAGTTGAATAAACCGATCACGGAACAGGAGATCCAAAAGGCGATAAAGAACCTCCCAGGGAATAAAGCTCCTGGCCCAGATGGAATAACAGCAAAATATTATAAGGTGTTTCGGGAAGAGGTGACACCCTATCTGAAAAGCCTGATGAACAATGCGCTAATTAATGGAAGGATCCCAGAGACATGGAAAAGGGCAAATATTTTTGTTATACATAAGAGCGGAACAGACCCGAAGAGGGTAAAGAATTATCGCCCTATTTCGTTGTTAAATAATGACTACAAGCTGTTCGCCTCGGTGATAGCGAGTAGATTAAAAATCCTTTTACAAGAAACAATCCACCCAGATCAAGCTGGCTTTTTGCCCCACAGATTTCTGAAAAACAATATTAGGGCAATGATTAATATAATAGAATACTATGAAAAATACCCCCAGAAAGAGGTCGGATTGCTTTTTGTCGACGCAGAAAAAGCGTTCGACAATGCCAACTGGGGTTTCCTAATTCACCTCATCAGAGAACAGGACCTGGGGTACGCATTTGAGAATGCAGTCCGGGCCATCTATTCTAATCAAAAAGCTACTTTACTTATCAATGGTGATCCGGCTGGCACATTGGATGTAGAAAAGGGGACCAGGCAAGGCTGCCCACTCTCGCCTTTGTTGTTCATATTCCTCCTAGAACCACTCTTAGAAGCAATCAGGAAGGACGATCGTTTAAAGGGCCTGCGCGTAAAAACCACACATTGGAAGGTGAAAGCATATGCAGACGACATCGTCTGCATTATGGAAAACCCTCTAGAGAGCTTCAAGCTATGGATAAGGCAAATAACAGAGTTCGGAAAAGTGGCGGGCTTAAAGATCAATATGGATAAAACAAAAATCCTGACCAAAAATGTCAACCAGGAAAGGAGGACTCGCTACAACAAATCTCAGAGTGCGATTTGGTGAGGAAAATAAAATATCTGGGCATACAACTGACAGCGAAGAACAATCAGCTCTTCCAAAATAATTATGGCCCAGTTTGGTCAGAGATTAAAAAAAAACTGGAAAAGTGGAAATTCCTCAACTTGAATCTACTAGGCAGGATTTCAGTAATCAAGATGGGAGTTCTCCCGAGACTTATGTTTTTATTTCAGAACTTACCGATTATTAGATCACGCCTCTGTTTTAGATCCTGGAGAACTGACTTAATTAAATTTGTGTGGTGTTCAAGGAAGGCAAGAATTAAGTTTAATATATTATGCGACCGCCGTGAGAGGGGAGGTCTAGGTCTACCCAATCTTCAACTGTACCATGATGCAGCCGCTCTGAGCTGGGTGGTAGACTGGGCCACTTTGAAAGACAGTAACCTGCTAGCAGTGGAGGGGTTTGATCTGCGCCGGGGGTGGCACGCCTACCTCTGGCACGAGAAGGCGCTGGTGGAAAAAAACTTCTCGAACCATTTTATACGGGCATCACTCCTTAAAAGTTGGAATAGATATAAGGACCGGTTCTACCAAGCGACACCACAATGGCTATCGCCACAGGAGGCCCAACAGATCAGGGAACTCCCAACCAGTAAATGGTATACTTACGAACAGCTGATCACCAAAGTGGGTACGGAGTGGTCACTCAAACCGCTAGAAGAATTAAGAGATCAATCCATCGAAATGTCATGGTTTCACTATGCCCAATGTAAGGAAAGCTTCAAGCGGGATGTACAGAGGAATTTTAACACACAGCCTACGGTTTGGGAGAAAACTATGAAGTCACATAAAAATAATAAGTACCCTATATAATCAATTACTCGAGTGGGAGACAGAAACGGAAACGATCAAGGACACAATGACACGATGGGCTCAAGATCTGGGTCACTCAATCATGTTACGGGAGTGGGAAACCCTCTGGAGGGTTAAAATCAGACAATTGGGCTTTTCTCATGTGACAGAAAATTGGTACAAAATGTACTACCACTGGTACCACACCCCGGTGAGCTTGGCCAGATGCTACCCGGCAATGAGTGACTTATGCTGGAAGTGTAAGAAGGAGAAAGGCAGCTTCATGCATTGCTGGTGGCACTGTAAGATTTTAAGAACATTCTGGGGGGAGATTCATTCTCACATGGAAAAAATTTTAGGGGCTAAATTTGAGATGAAACCGGGCTCCTACCTACTCCTTATCAATGTCACGAACTGGGACAATAATAATGAAAGGATTTTTTCTATGTTAGCTACAGCGGCAAGAATGGAAATTGCCCAGAATTGGAAAAAGGAAGGCCCGATATCAGTGAAAAATTGGTTCTGCCGCATCAGGGAAATCATAGATCTGATAATCTAAGGAGCATGATCGTGGATCAAAGCAATAAGTCTAAGACAAACTGGGCTAAAGTCAGCGTTTACCTAAATGAGCTGAGCCCCAAAGTTATAGGCAAGATCAGTCAATGAGCGCCTGGAAGGTTAATTTATGGAAGAGGAGAAAGCTGGCATAAGGGCCAGGAGAGAATAGTGCGGGACACCTAATTTGAGAGACCGGATCGACTGGACGGAGCCACGGTGTAACCTCTCTCCCTTTGTGTCTTACCCTCACTCCCCTTCCCTTTCCCCCCTTCCCCCACCCTCCCCAAGTTTTATTCCTGTATTTGAAAACAATAAAAATAAATAAAAAAAAAAAGAAAAGAAAAGAAAAGGTCCAGCTAGATCCATGTGCACTAACTGTAACTTAGTTGTTACTCTATCACTCCTTTTGGCAACAGGATAAGCCTTTAACTTTGTTTTGTTACAGACAGCACACTCTAAATAATTTCTGCATTCTGGTATTTGAATGCCTACTAGCTGTGCAGTCTTTCTAATCATATTATAGTTCATGTGGCCAAACTTCCTGTGTAGCATGTGCAGACATCTGTCACCATGCAGAGGTTTCCTTTCCAAACTCTGAATACTATTTGTAGACATTTTATTACTAGCATTCATTCTATAGAAACCATTTTGAAATTTTACTTCCTTATACATACCTGTATTTTTATTACTCATTTTACATAACTCCCCTTCAAACACAATGGATAAACCATGGTCTGCAAGTTGTTTCACCCCTAGAACATTGTGTTCTAGCTCAGGAACTAAATAAACATTGTCTAACTTAAGACTAAGTTGACCAATTTCAAATTCTCCATTTGTTAAAACCTTGCACCTTTGACCATTGGCTAGACTCACACAACTTTGCATAGAACCAGATAAAGGTTCCTTCTCTTCTAACAATTTACCATCCTTAACAAAACTCTTTGCACTCCCAGAGTCAATAATCCAGGGTACCTGAGGAATAAAATCATTGTTACATTGTAAACTCATCAACAGACAGCCTGAATCAGAGTCTTTTCTTGAATTGTTGATCTGTTCTTTCTTGCTCTGTGCTGATTCACTCTTCTTAAACTTGTTCTGATGACATTGTCTAGCTTTGTTTCCTCTTTTATTACAAATGTAACAGATGATGTCACACTGGATTGTCTCTTTCCTCTTCATATTGAAGCCTTTGTTGACCGTCTTCTCCGTTGAAAGTTGCTGGGCAATTCTTCTGTAACAAGCCCAGTTCTCCAATCTAGTCGAAACTAAGTCGAAGTTGATGTCTTCTTCTTTCACAGATTGCATGGAGTCAATGAATGAGTTGTAGCTCTGCCCCAAACTGCTTAGTAGAATTAAGCCTCTCTGATCTTCTGTAAAATTGGTGCCCCTTGCTGCTAAATCATTAAATAGGCTCGGCATTTTACTCAAATGAGTCTCTCTGGCACAATCTTCTATTAACAGAAGCTTCAGTGAAAACAGTTCTCTGCTCAATAAAACTTTTGAGCCTCCAGTAGCCTGCTGATACAGCTTTTCAAGCCTTTTCCAACAGTCAGCGGCTGTTTCTTCCAGAGCTAAATATGTGAGGTTCCTATCGTCAACTGACAGGATGATGGTAGCCCTTGCCTTGCCATCTTTCAACCTTTCTGCATCAGAAATAGGTCGATGTGTTAAGCAGGATAACAGCTCCTCCTTTGCCAAAACTGCTCGCACTTTGGTAGCCCATATTAAATAATTTGAGCTGCCTCTGAGTTTTCTAAATGATGCTGTGCTCCAAATAATGCCATCTTTCTTCACACTACAGATGCTCCTGGCAAAAATTCACTTCAGCTTTTTTTCTCTAACACTGAGGTAAACAGCGACTTCTGCTGCAATTTCTAGTGTTATTCAAAACTTTTTCTATGAATTATGGGTTATGTAGTATCTCTGTGCCTCTGCAATTCTGGATTCTGTGTTCTGGGTTCTGGGATCTGGGCCCATAACCTCTTCGGCGTCGAGTATTTATGTCACAGCGGATAGGCAACAGAAATATAGAAGTCCAATTCCTCATCGGCCCAAAAAACCTCCAGTCTCTGTTCGTGTGAATAACGAAACTCTCATACAATTCACAAGGTAAATATATAACTTTGTATTGAATTGTATTTAACAATAACTGGCAAAACATCGAAAAACAACAGCCATCAGAGCTACCTATCTAAACATCCTTTCCTCACAGATATTCCAAACCAACTGACACCAACTGTCACTTTCAACTGTCACTTCCTCAAGATTCCATTTATCAGTCTTGAGACAGCGCCATCTGGTGTCAAACATATCACACTGCAGTTCATCTCAAACTGCGAAAGTATATCTTGTGCTGACTCATGAATTGCTATTCAAAATGTAATAATCTGACAATACAGTCAGACATCAGAACATTTAGGCTGTTGTTGGGGCTGTGTTACTTTGACAATCAATGTCTGGCACAATATTATCCACAAGAGATCAACAGCCGCTTTGGCTCTAACATAAAAATATGAGGCCAGAAAGAACACAATTCTAGAACTTTATAATCTAAACAGTGGTGCATACTTGCAGGGGTGGGCAATTACCAGCCCTCCAGGTGTTTTGGACTTCAACTCCCAGAAATCTTAGCCAATTTACCAGCTCTTAGGATTTCTGGGAGTTGAAGTCCAAAACACCTGAGGGCCGGTAATTGCCCACCCCTGATTAGAGGCTGGCTTTAATATCCCTACTCAGCCTTGAAACAAATTTTCTCTACAACGTTTGTTTCACTTTTTAGAGTCTGGGGAAAACACAGGATACAAATGTGATGAATATGTCTATGAAAAATATTATCTCTTAAACAGAATATCTTATCAGGTTTAGAATTTGATGCATTTTTTACTAGAAAGTAGTTAGAGCATCTGTTTATCCTATAGTTCATTGCATTTCTGACATTTTGCAGTAAGGATATTGACTAAGATCTGATGTTCAGTAGATTATGATAATAATAATAATAATCTTTATTTATATCTCACCATCATCTCACAAAAGGGACTCATGGCAGCTTACAAGGCACTACAAGTGTAGTATGTAACATAAACAGTACATGATTATAAGAACAATATCACATAAAAGTTACAAAAACAACCACTATTAACACATAAAATAAAAAAACACAGTTTAAACGCAGATAATTTGTAGTTAAAACTAGCTGCCTTCAAATAACAACTAAAGTGCCAAAGTGTCAACCTCATGGGCCCATTTCAGCCTACTCGAGGCCAAAAGTCTGCTTAAAAATCCATGCTTTTAGGCTGGATTGGAAGGAGTCAAGGGTGGGGGGTAACCTAATCTCTTTTGGGAAGGTATTCCAGAGCCAGGGAGCCATTACAGAGAAGGCCCTCTCGCTCGTACCCACCAACCGCACTTGAGACGGTGGTGGAACCGAGAGAAGGGCCTCCCCTGCTAATCTCAAAGCCCGTGTCGGTTCATAGAAAGAGATGCAGTCGCGAAGATAGGTTGGACCCGAAGCGTATAGCATTTTATTCGTACATACAGCTCTTTCTGCTGGACAGGAGGGAATTCTTTCAGTAGAGTCCTCCTCTCCTATCAAGATGCATTAAAACATATTACAGGAATGCAACCCCCATGTGAATGCATGAACTCTTTCCAGTTGCCTGTCAAATAGGAGAAATGTGAGGCTTGGATCCCAATCATAGTGACTAAGACTATGTTAATTTTATTTTACATAGTGTCTCTGGATGGAATTCTATGTCCATATACATGAGTAAACCTTTAAACCAGTGGTTCTCAACCTGTGGGTCCCCAGATGTTTTGGCCTTCAACTCCCAGAAATCCTAACAGCTGGTAAACTGTCTGGGATTTCTGGGACTTGTAGGCCAAAATACCTGGGGATCCACAGGTTGAGAACCACTGCTTTAAACCCATGTATAGATATGTATTGGATTGTAATGTAAATCCTGTTTTACAATTTAACACACAATAATTCCCCTAAAGGATTGAAAACTATTTTCCCACTAATGTGAGCTGCTTCCCTTTGTGTTGAATGGAAGGAAAGTTTACATTTAGAAACTTAATATACACTTGTGACTTTTTTTTCCTTTTTAAAAAACTTTATTGAAGCGATCAGTAGTACAGAAAACACTAAGATTAAAAACATAATAGTAATAGTATAGCAGGCTGACACCAAGCATTTAAGTAGCCTACTACTAGTATCAGAAGAAAGAGTTAAATTAGACGGTAGAAGGCGAGAAAAGATAGTGGGACAAGATGGGAAAGAGGGTAAGGGAGGGAAAAGGGGGGGGGGAGCAAAAGAGATTAGTTAGAAATATAGGGGAGGAGAACTTGTGCCCAATTTAGTCATTAGGCTAAAGGGAAGAGATGCAGAAATAGAATAGGGGTCTATCTGGTCAGAGAAGCCAGACAGGAAGAGACCAAAACATAAGAATACAGAGAAAGTTAAAAGAAAGGAGAAATGTTGACTTCACATCTCATTACTTAAGTCGGAATTTGTTACATAGCTTTTGTGGGCATTAACATTTAAAGTCTCAGTCCTTTTAGATTTATATTTTCTTTCTCTTTGACAAAATTTACAAAAGGAGTCCAGGTTTCCTCGTATTGTTTTGATGAGTTGTTCCGCAACAGACACGTTAGCTTGTCTTTTTTTTTTTTTTTTTTTTTTTAAATTTTAAAAAGCTTTATTGAAAAAGATTACACATATCACAAATAAAAGCCAGCTCGCTGAGGGCAAAGAAAATCCCGCAGCGAGTGAACAAACATGTTGGGTTGGGTACAGGGAGGGTAGGGGGGGGGGGCATTGGGATAAGAATAAGGGAACACTAACATTCGTGCTACAAACATGACAAGTACAAAGAAAAGGAATACAGAACATGACTTCTCGTCTCACATCGGAGGTATCAATTTGTAAGTCCTGATGCCTGAATTGTTCCTATAACTTAAAACCTTTCAGGTTGATCTTTTTCGTTTCTTTGAAGAACCTTATAAAGGGTTGCCAGGTAAGTTCGAAGTTTTTAGAAGGGTCACCACGGATTACAGACGTGAGTTTGTCCATTTCTGCGATCTCGAGGACTTTTAACAGCCAGTCTTCTTCGCTGGGGGTTTCGGGGAGTTTCCAGCATTTTGCTAAAATAATTCTTGCCGCTGTTGTAAGATAAATCAAAAGTTTTTCCTGATTTTTATTTTTCCCAGTTCTATCATATTTAACAAAAAAACTCCGGACTTTTTCAAATTTAAGTTGTGTCATTTCTTGTATATTCTTATAAATCATACTCCAGTATCCCTTAACCTTCTTACAGGTCCACATTAAATGAAAAAAAGTACCACGCTCTGTTTTACATTTCCAGCATGCATCCTGATTATTTTTGTTTATTTTTGCTAGCTGGCTGGGAGTAATATACCACCTATACACTGTTTTATAGATATTCTCTTTTAAACTATATGCGTACGTGAATTTTAGTTTCTTTCTCCACAGTGATTCCCATTCTTCCGCTGGAATGGGGTGTCCCACGTTTGCTTCCCACTTTTGCATGTATTCTTTAATGGGTTTTTCTTGGAAGTTTTGTTCTAAAATAAAATTATACAGTAAGCTAACTGTTTTTTTTTCTGAACGTAACCAGATTTTTTCCACCTTAGGGGGTATCCACTCCCAGCCAACTTGCTTATCTATCAAAAACCTTTTTTTCAGTTGGCTATATTGAAACCAGCTTAGTTTATAATCTGTCATTTCCTCTTGTTCCTTGATTACCAGGGTGGAGCTTTCCTCTTTCAAAATATCTTTATATGTCCCTATCTTCTATTTTAATTAGGTGGAATGCTTCCAATGGGGAAGCCCATTTCGGGATCTTTTTATACCAGCATTTTTTATATTTATTCCATACCCTGAATAGGGCGGCTCTTATTATCTGATTATTAAAATTTTTATCTATTTGGACTTTGTCATAGATCATGTAGGCATGCCACCCAAATTTATTTTCAGCGCCTTCCAGATTGAGTTGGCATTTATTTTTCATATAGATCCATTCTCTCAGCGCCTCTAAGCAGTTCGCCTCGTAGTAGGTGCTTAGGCAGGGGACTCCGAAGCCCCCGTTGCTTACTTTCTCTATGAGATATTTTTGTTTGATCCGGGCCTTTCGCCCTTGCCAAATATATTTTGCCAATTCTGATTGCCATTTCTTCAAAATAAAATCACCTTTCAAAATAGGGAGCATTTGAAACAAAAAGTTTATTTTGGGGAAAATTTTCATTTTGATCGAAGATATCCTTCCCAAAATCGATAAGCTTAGGTTTTTCCATTTATGCATATCGTTTTTGATCTCCTTCCACACCCTTTCGTAGTTATTCTTTATAAGTTGACAATTGTTTGACGTTATTGTGATACCTAAATATTTAATTTTTTTTACAATTTCCATGCCTGATTTTTTTTGGATTTCTTCTCTCTCTTCAGCTGGGATATTTTTTGTCAAAATTTTTGATTTTTTTTTGTTTAACTTAAAGCCCGAAATGTCGCCAAAATTTTCTATTTCCTGGATCCATCTCTCTATATTTTCCATAGGGTTCTCTATAATGCAGACCAGATCGTCTGCAAATGCGTATGTTTTATATTCAAATTTGCCTATTTTTAATCCCTTCAGTTCCGAATTATTTACTATTCTTTTTAACAGGAGCTCCAACACTAGATTAAATATCAGAGGTGATAGTGGGCACCCCTGCCTTGTCCCTCTCTGAATCTCGAAAATGCCCGATTTCTGGCCATTTACTATTATTGTGGCATTTTGTGCTCTGTAAATGCCATTAATTGCTGCAGAAAAATAAAAGCCTAGATCAAGTTCCCTTATTACCATTTCGATTACATCCCATCCTATCTGATCAAAGGCTTTTTCTGCATCAAGAAACAGTAATGCCGATCTTTTCCCAATATTTTTGTCCAAGTGTTCCAAGATGTTAACTATGTTTCTAATATTATTTTTCATATATCTTTTCGGGAGGAAGCCCGTTTGGTTTGGCCCTATCCAGGTGTTAAGAAATGTTTTTAATCTTGTTGCTAAAATATTTGCAAACAATTTGTAATCCAAATTGAGTAATGAGATGGGCCTGTAGTTCTCAATCTGCTCGGGTCTTTTCCTTCTTTAGGAAAGATTATTATGTTTGCTGTTTTCCACGTGTTTGGGATATTGCCCATTAGGGCATTATTCATAATTTTGTTAAGATAGGGCACAAGGACCTCTTTTAGTTTTTTGTAATAAACATCTGTGAAGCCATCAGCTCCTGGGGCTTTCCCCGCCTTAAGTTGGCTGATCGCTCTTTCAATTTCCTGGTTGGAGATTGGATTGTTTAATAATTCTCTGTCTTTTTCATTTATTTTCTCTTGTATTTGTGCACACACATACTTTTGGATTTTTTCTTTGTTAAATTTTCTTGCCCTAAACAGCTCTTGAAAGTAATTTTTAAATTCCTCTAGAATTTCTGAATCTTTATTTATATCTTTCCCATCTTTTTTATTTTATTTATCAGGGTGTTTTGCTTTTGTTTTTAAATTGGTAAGCCAGCCACTTTCCAGGCTTATTTGCGTTTTCAAAATATTTTTGTTTTAGGTATTTTAATTTTATCTCATTTTGTTCGGTGGTTATTAAATTCAATTGTTTCTTAACTAATTGATTTTTCATTTCGAGTTTTTTATCCTTAGGATTTTTTTTCAGTTCTCTTTCTGTCCAGTCTAGATCTTTTTGTAATGCTGTGAGTTCCTTATTTTTTTGTTTTTTCAAGTAGCTTGCTTGGGCTATAAAATGCCCCCGCATCACTGCTTTACTAGCATCCCACAGGTTCATAATTTCAGTGTCTGGTAAATCATTTAGATCAAAGAATTCTTTAATTAAGTTTTTTATTTTTTCAATTTGTTCTTCTGTTCGAGTAACCAATCCGCAAGTCTCCAACTGGGTTGCCTATTCCTATCTTTATAGTAGCTTCAATCGGGGCATGGTCTGAGAGCAGTCTTGTTTGGATTTTTGCATTAACACTGCTAGAAATTAAATCTTTCGATATCCATAACATGTCGATTCTCGACCATGTTTTTCTTCGTCCAGAAAAAAAAGTAAAATCTTTTGTATTATTTTTGTGGAATCTCCACGTATCTATTAAGTTATAACTTTCCACTAGTTCAAAAAAGGTTTTTGGTAGAGTATTCAATACACTTTTGTTTTTAACATTATTATAGTTTTTGTCAAGGTTTTTGTTAACGACACCATTAAAGTCCCCCATAATAATGTTACTGTCACATTCCACTTGCGCCATTTTCTTGTTTAGTTCTTCGAAAAAAGCCGCTTTTGGCCCGTTTGGGGCATAGATACATACTACTAAAATCTTTTTCCCCTTTAGATTTATAGAAGATGCAACAAATCTACCCTCATCATCTTTAAATTCAAAATAAGGCTTTAAGTCAGATTTAATATATAACGCCACCCCTTTTTTTTTTTCTACTGATGAGGTAAAAAGAATTCCCAAATGTTTATTTTCCAAAAGGTCAGCTCTGCTGGTTTTTATGTGAGTCTCTTGAACTGCAATGATGGCTGCTTTTTGTTTTTTCAAGAAGGCAAATGTATTTTTCTTTTCTCCGGTATATTTAAGCCATTTATGTTAAGAGAAAAGCATTTTACCTCCATGATTCTGTTTTAAATCTCTTCTTCTTCCTCCACATCCTCACTGAGTCCTTCTTTCTGGTCGGTCTCTTCATCAAGATCTCCCTCCTCTTCCTCCTCATCTTCCTCTTCTCCTTCCTCCTCCTTGTCTTGCTGGTTAACTTGATGCTCTTGCTCCTCCAGTCGATCTTCTCTACCTTTATTCTGAGCAGTATTTTTTGAATCCTCTCTCTTTTGATTTCTCCCTATTTCTCTGGGTTTTTGCTCTCCTCCTTCCTTTTTCTTTGTCTGGTGGTTATCCTTTTTGGTTAATATATGCTCCCACTTTTTATAGAATGCCTCCGCTTTCTCTCTGGAGTTAATCCAATATCTCTCATTCCTCCACGAGAATTGGATTCCTTCTATTTTTTCCCAACGAAATCTTACATCCTTCGATTTTAGTAGGTCCGTGAGAAAATAATAATTCTTCCTATTTTCCAAAATCGTGTTGGGTATTTCTCTCAAAATAATAACTTTTTCCCTTTATACATAGCGGGGTTATTTTTTGACCTTTTAGTACTTCTTCTTTGATTTTGGTAGAGTTAAATTGAAGCAATATGTCGCGTTCTGATTTATTTCTTTTGGAGAAGGCAGTGTGGATTCTAAACGCCTTGTCAATTTTTTCTTCTATATATGTTTCTTGTTTCTGGAGGATTTTTGCCACTATTTCTATACTGATTTTCATCGTACTCTCAAAGGATTCTTTGTCCTGTTCCGGCACCCCTCTCAGGCGTAACTGGTATTCTTTCTGGAAGAGTTCCAGTTGAATGTTTTTTTTATCCAGGTCTCCTTGGATTCTATCCAGTTCGTTTATTCTTTTTTGTTCGCCATATAACACTTTTCTTGTGTCCTCTTCCTTCCTTTGTAGAGCATCGACTTTGTCATATAGGGCAATCACCTCATTTCTAATGGTAGACATGTCTTTCCTCAAATCATGGATTCCATCATTTATCTGCCTTCTTTCCTCCGCTCCTTTAGCTGCTGCTTCATTCAATCTCTTTACTTCATAGATCAATTCTTTCAATTGATCTTTTACTTGAGTATCTTCTTGGAAGGATTCTCTTCTGCCCATTTGTCCCAATTGGCCAGGATGGCCTATCAGACTTTGCAGTTCTCTGTTTGGTTTCCTCCTGGAGGTCATATTTTTATTTTTTAAAGTTTTATACAGTTTTTGTATTAATTTCTCCTCAGTATAGAAGTGGCTTTTTGTTTACAATTTTGGCTAGTAGATTGCTGGAGTATCCTCTATTAATTCTCTAAGTCAGCTCAACAAAGAAGGCTGAGCTTAATGAGTTATTAGATGTATAGGCTGTCTAAGTTTGCTGAGTAGATGGAGATAGGGCTTGTGGTGTAATCGTCCTCGGTTTTCTCCTCTTTTCTTCTTTTTTCTCCTCCTCCTGGCGAGGGCAGGGGCCGTTCTGCGTCGCTGCGTCCGCTTTCGCCGTTCTCTCCCAGCACCACTATCAGTGCCACCGAGCTGTGCTCCCGGTTATGCTTGTCCTCCTGACCTTTTATTTTTCTCTCTCCTCATTAATCTCCTCAGCTCTCACCTCCCTCTCTCACCTCCGCACCGCCCGGTCTTTCTGTCACTCACGGTCTCCACGTTTCCTTGCTTCACTCCTCGCCTTCCACGCACTCTTCCCGCACTTCTCACTCCCCTCGCCTCCGCTTGCCGCTTATCGACGTTCCCGTCTCTGCTCTGGCCGCTTCTTCTCCTCACCTCGCCCGGCTCAAACTCTTTTCTCCTCCGTTTGGCCCGGTTTCTTCTTCAGCTGGGGCCGCTTCCCCGCAATCGGCGTTGTTTTCTTCCCTTCTTAAAGCGGTACAGCCCCTTTCCAGGTTCCGCTCTCTGTACCGCCGTAACTTGGTCCCCTATGGTTCTGAGGCTCTGAGGGTGTTAGTATTTGCCTCTTGGTGAGACTCCCCAATTTTCTTTGGGGGTTATCTTTCTTTCCTTTTTCCCTCCGTTGTCTTGAGGAAGCTGGGGGAGGTGTGGTGTTGTGGAGCTTCGCCCTTGCGGCTGTAGCTCCTCTGGCTGTGGCGGTTTCAAGGCACCGCGCAGCGAGGCGTCAGCGGGTTCCCCCCTCCGGGTCGGGCTGGGGGCTCCCCCTTTCAACCAAAGCACTATGGCTCGCTCACGGTACTTGGGCACCACTCCTTGCTTCAAGTGGGGGCCGGGTTTGCCGTTTTTCCCCCCCAAACTCGCTCACCGCCAGTTGCTCCACGGAGCTCGTCCTTACGACGTCCACCAGCTCTCCTCCCCAAACCGGAAGTCATTCTGTACATCATCTTATATACATTTTCTTTTAAACAGTATGCATAGGTATACCATTTTACAGGCGATCTGTGGTTTCTAAATGAATGTCAAATTCTAAACCATTTTCTGTGGTTTATGAAACCAAAGTTTTTGAATTGTATATATTAATAAATACGCACAACAGTTGGGCTAAAGTGGGAAGGGAAATACTGGGAAACATTGCCTTAACTGTAATACATAAAAAGTGCAGCATGTTCCCACAAACATGATTTTAAGAAACATCACTTTAGGTAGTAATTTTTATGTATTCTTTCTCAGCTCAGATTACTTTCATCCAGGATGTTGGAAGACTTCCTTTACAGAAACGCTTTGGAAGGTAAATGTCTTTAGTATTTCTTTATTATTGTCATTAGTGTTAGTATTAGTATTCTATTATTAATATTTTTCCACAATGTATAATAGGAAGGTGGGAGGTAATATTTTTTTCATGTTATTGTTAGTAATTTAATACATTGGTTTAATAGATTTTACAAATGTCTGATAAATCAAGAAAAAGGAGGGTGGTGAGGAGAGTAGGTAAGGAACCTTTGAAAACATTATATTGTATTACATTTCGTTTTTAATCTCTATTGCCCTAATATTCATTGTTTAAACTACTAAAAAAATTGGAAAGTTTTTGTGTTTTCTATATAAAAGAAGGATCGTATTATCCTTTAAACCTAATGACCGTGTCTTCTTATGCTGGATCTTTGATTCCAGTTAGTTATCCTCTTTCCTTTTCTTCTAGAAGATTCTTCTTGATTGTTTCTGTAAGGTTGTTTCTTTTTATGAAAACCTGGATTTTGTTTATTTGAAATCATATTTTACAAATAAGATAGTCATGTAAAAAAATAACCTCAGTTGTGGAAACATCACTTATGAGTAACGCCATAAGTAAATGTTGAGAAGGAAAGGTTGTTTATTATTTAATTCTCTTTTTGTTTCTCCTGAAGGGAAGAATAAGGACTAGAGTGCCGAAGGTGGACATTTCTCAGTCCTATTGTCTGATCCTTAAAGGTACTGTTCCATTACCTGGGTGGAGGCTACCAGAGGTCACTAGAGAGAAAGACAGTCCATTTTATGGGGGTGGACGGTGGGTTGAAGGCATGAAACCATTTCCTTCTGTTTTCCTGTTATTCCCTCCACCTATGTCCTTAGCTTATTCCCACCTATGTCCTTGTCATGGAAACAAACCTAGTTTATTAGATGGGAGAGAGGAGGGGAAATAACCAGCAAAATGGGGGAAATAGTTTTCTTCCTTCAACTCCCTCCTTTTGAAATGGACTATCCTTCTCTCTCTCTCTAGCGTCCCCTGGTGGCCTCTGCCTGGATAATGGAACAGTACCAAGAGTGATCCTTTGAGTAGCATGAGTTGTTTGAGCGCCTTAGTTAATTTAACAGGATTTTTAATCTGTTGTGAAGGAGACAGAAATCATACTTGAATTGTGTGTCTTTTGACCACCACAAATAATCACATGCAAAAGATCTCTCTGACCAGTAGGGCATGAGTTTGAGGCCTGCACAGGTCGAGGTGGGTGCTCGACCTTAAGTGTAGCCTGCTGTCGACCTTTGCAGCCCGAAAGACAGTTGCATTTGTCAAGTAGGTACCACATTAAAGTGGGGAGGCAAATTTTGACTGATTTATGAGGCCATTAAAGAACTCCAGGAATCGCCGAGGAATGCGGAAGAACAACAAAGGGACGCTGGAAAATGCTGAGAGATGAGGAGTGCGTCAGCTCCCCCTGGTGGCCAGAAGTTTGCCTCTGTTCATCAATATGTCGTATGTTCGTCTATATGTCATATGTTGAACTGCAGGGATTGTCTGCAAATATGTGTACTGTAATCTGCTCTGAGTCCCCCTTTGGGATGAGAAGAGCAGAATATAAATAAAGTAAATAAATAAATAAAACAGGAATTATATTTTTTCTGATTGCTGTTTCACAGGTTGCAGCTTGAAACTCTTACTGATAAGGACTCAACAATCCAAGTGCTGGACAATGATGATGAAGGTGAATTTGCTGAGACGCAGCCCAGAAACCTGCTTATTCAAATGGAGAAAACCAAAATCAGTGAGGGGAATGAGTTGGAGGAATTGACCCTTCCGGTCGGTGGACCTGAACTCCCAAGCAGTCAGCCTCAGCCTATTGTAGCACAAGCCGCCATGGAGGAAGATGATCTCAACATAGAAGAATATGACAGTGGCTGAAAGTGGCAAAATGGCAGCCACAAAACTGTGATAATGTTTAACAATATTGCTCAGGCATTTTATAGACATTCTTATCAGGCACAGAATGTAGCGGAAAGATCAATGGTTGTTTCTTCGCACCTCACTTGTTATGTGTTCATCCTGGATAGCAACGAATATGAAAAATTTCAGAGTACTGGGTCTCTGCATTTGTGTTTGACTCTACTCTGAAAGTTGCAAAGTGTAAGATTTTGTTCCGTCTGCAATGTGTTATGGAAATCAGTATTGTGAGAAACTCGTTATTTCAAAGTTTATTTTAATTTTCCCCGATATTTGGAGCACATTATCAACAGTTTTGTTAATATTTGATAAGTCTCACTCTTATTTTCAGTAGCAAACACTGTACAGAGAGTTTAAGGTCTGTATTGTATATTATTTAAGATGTAAATAAACCCCCAAATGCCTTGCTAATGAATAAATAGTGTTTTACAAATGTTGTATGTTTATAAAACAGAGGAATGTACATTATATTTTTATATACATTTGCCGAAGGGGAATATTTTGCTTATTTATTTGGAAGAATTAAAGGTGCAAGCCTATACTTCAGATCAACTGACTGAGAGTGTTAACAGCAAAGTAACATACAAAAGGGGCTCCTTGCAATTTTTGCTGTTCTTGGCTTTGTATTTTTTGGCACTATCCACAATGCTGCGGCCTCTTTCAAGAAGACATGCCGAACAGCAGCTTGGAAACAACATCACCCAAGGAGACTTTCTGCTGTGCTTTCTGCAACCAAACTTGCCTATCTCAGATTGGCCTTTTTAGTCATCAATGCGCTTGTAAAAAGCGTGGGATGAGTCCTTCCTAAGAATCTTCGTTCGCGAAGTAATGCCAAGAGAGAGATATTTTTTGGTGGTCCGTTATACAAAGGGATCTTATAGCACCATGGAGACTGTGAAGAGAGCAACTTCGATAGACTTAAGTCGGCTTCATCAGATGCATGCAGTGAAATGCCTGGGAGCAGCCTTGTAGATGTTAATGAGCAGGCTATATGTGTGAAAGGTAATAGAAATGCAAAACCTGTCAGTATGGTGATGAGCTGACAAATGGTTGTTGATAGACAAAGGCAGAAGGAAAGGGGTTGCTTAAAGTTGCCCTGAACAGATATGAATAAGGGAAGGAAACACTGAAATGTATCGTGATACTAGCTGGAAATCAAAAGGTGATGTCTACATTGTAAGTTTATTTGCATTTTGATTTTTTGATGTAGACTCTACAACATCAAAAAGTCAAAATGCAAATAAACTTAGAAGTCGTTTAAAGTCACTTAAAACACTTAGAAGATGAAGACAGACCGTAAGGTCAGAAACTCCTTTGATGAATGGCCTTAACAGGTATGGACAAACGGGGGGGGGGGGGGCTTGATGCAGCCCCTTGGGCTCTTTTCTCAGGCCCTCCTCTCACCATCCTATCCTTCCTTATCTCTTTTCCCCTTCCCTCCTTCCCCTTCCCTTTCACCTTTTGTCCTTCCTCTTTCCTTCATCCTTCCCTCCCTTATCTCTCTGTCTCCCTTCCTTCTCCTTCCTTCCCTTTTGTCTTTCCTTCCTTCTCTCTTTCCTCCCTCCCCTCTCTCTTTCTCCCTCCCTCCATCTATCCTTTCAACCCTTTCGTCCTTCCCTCCCTTTTATTTCCTTCTCTTTCCTTCCTCCTTCTCTTCCACCTTTTTGTCCTTCCCTTTTCTTTCTTTCTTTCCTTCCATCCATACTTCCTTCCCTTCCACCCATTCATCATTCCCTCCCTTTTCTTCCTTTCCTTGGTGGGGACAAGGGACAGGGCCTTCTCGGTGGTGGCCCCTCGCCTGTGGAACTTGCTCCCCAGCGAATTTAGGTCAACTTCTTCCCTCCTTTCCTTTAGGGAAAAGTTGAAGATGTGGCTATGGGACCAAGCATTCGGTTAGACATTCGGGTAGCAGGCTGGCAATAAATATGATGACAATGCTAAGAAAACGGACAGTGGACTGGCTTTGGATTAAGTTGTAGATGGTAGAACTTGACTTTTTGTACTTTTAAAAATGGTTTTTAATCTGATTATTGTTTATTAATCTGATTATTGTTTGTTTATTATGTAACTTGTTTTTATTTGTTGTATATGTGGGGCATCTAATTGCTGTTGCCTGTAAGCCGCCCTGAGTCCCCCTTCGGGGGTAGAGAAGGGCAGGGTACAAATATTGAAATAAAGAAATAAAATTATCCCTTTCCTTCCTCCTTCACTCTTTCTCCTTCCATCCTTCCCTTCCACCCTTTTGTCCTTTCTTTCCCTTTTTTCTTTCCTTCCCTCTTTCTCCTTCAATCCTTCCCTTCCTCTCTTTTGTCCTTCTTTCCTTCCCTTTTTTCTTATCTTCCTTCCCTCTTTCTCCCTCCTTTCTCCTTCCATCCTTCCCTTCCACCCTTCTTTCCTTCCTTCTCTCTCCCTCCTTCTTTCTTCTTCCATCCTTCCCTTCCTTTCTTCCATCCTTCCCTTCCTTTATTTCTTCACTTTTTTCTTTCCTTCCTTCCCTCTTTCTCCCTCCTTCCATCCTTCCCTTCCTCTCTTTCATCTTTCTTTCCTTCCCTTTAGTCTTTCCTTCCTTCCCTCTTCCTCCTTTCATCCTTCCCTTCCACCCTTTTGTCCTTCTTTCTTTCCCTTTTTTCTTTCCTTCCCTCTTTCTCCTTCAATCCTTCCCTTCCTCTCTTTTGTCCTTCCTTCCTTTTTTTCTTATCTTCCTTCCCTCTTTCTCCCTCCTTTCTCCTTCCATCCTTCCTTCCACCCTTCTTTCCTTCCTTCTCTCTCCTTTCTTTCTTCTTCCATCCTTCCTTTTTTCTTTCCTTCCCTCCTTTATTTCTTCCTTTTTCCTTCCATCCTTCCCTTCCCCCCTCCTTCCACCTTTCCCTTCCCTCTTTCATCTTTCCTTCCCTTTAGTCTCCCTCCTTCCTCTTCCTCCTTCAATCCTTCCCTTCCACCCTTTTGTCCTTCTTTCCTTCCCTTTTTCTTTTCTTCCTTCCCTCTTTCCCTTCCTCCTTTTTCCTTCTTCCTTCCCTTTTTCTTATCTTCCTTCCCTCTTTCTCCCTCCTTTCTCCATCCTTTCGTCCTTCTTTCCTTCCCTTTTTCTTTCCTTCCTTCCCTCTTTCTCCCTCCTTCCATCCTTCCTTTCACTTTTTTCTTTCCTTCCTTCCCTCTTCCTCCTTTCTCCTTCCATCCTTCCCTTCCACCCTTTCATCCTACTTTCCTTCCCCTTTTCTTTCCTTCCTTCCCTCTTTCTCCCTCCTTCCTCTTTCTCCTTCAATCCTTCCCTTCCTATCTTTTGTCCTTCTTTCCTTCCCTTTTTTCTTATCTTCCTTCCCTCTTTCTCCCTCCTCCTCTTTCACCTTCCATCCTTCCTTCCACCCTTCTTCTATCTTTCTCCCTCCTTCTTTCTTCTTCCATCCTTCCTTTATTTCTTCACTTTTTCCTCCTTCCTCTTTCTCCTTCCATCCTTCCCTTCCACCCTTTCGTCCTTCTTTCCTTCCCTTTTTCTTTCCTTCCTTCCCTCTTTCTCCCTCCTTCCTCTTTCTCCTTCCATCCTTCCTTTCCACCCTTTCGTGCTTCTTTCCTTCCCTTTAGTCTTTCCTTCCTTCCCTCTTTCTTCCTCCTTCCTCCTTTCATCCTTCCCTTCCTCTCTTTCATCTTTCTTTCCTTCCCTTTAGTCTTTCCTTCCCTCTTCCTCCTTTCTCCTTCCATCCTTCCCTTCCACCCTTTCGTCCTTCTTTCCTTCCCTTTTTCTTTCCTTCCTTCCCTTTCTCCCTCTTTCCATCCTTCCCTTCCTCTCTTTCATCTTTCTTTCCTTCCCTTTAGTCTTTCCTTCCTTCCCTCTTCCTCCTTCCATCCTTCCCTTCCACCCTTTCGTCCTTCTTTCCTTCCCTTTTTCTTTCCTTCCTTCCCTCTTTCTCCCTCCCTCTTCCTCCTTCCATCCTTCCTTTCCACCCTTTCGTGCTTCTTTCCTTCCCTTTAGTCTTCCTCCCCTCTTTCTTCCTCCTTCTCTTTCCAACCTTCCCTTTCGTCCTTCCTTCCTCCTTCCCTTCCTTCCATCTTTCCTGCCTCCTTCCCTTCCTTCCTTCCTTCCTTCCATCCCTGGGCATCCAGTCCTCCTAGCAGGGAGTGCTCCATGCGGCCCCCAAGTCAGAAAGCCTGCCCTTGCCTGCCTTAAAGGGTTTCTTTTTCCAAGGGAGGGGCTTCTGCGCCTGGAGGATGAAAGCCGCCTTCCCTCCCAAGGACTACAACCTTGCGGGGCGGGCAGGGCATTCCAGGGAGAAGCCAGCCCTTCTCCCTCCAGCCCGCCCTTTCTCCGCCGAACAGGCGAGCCTTCTCTCCGGCCGGGGTTACCTGGGCTGCCTGCAGGTGAGGAGGCAGGGCGAGCAGGCGAGCCAGGTGGGCGGAGACGCGTGCTCCTGCGGGAGGAGGAGAGGAACCTCTCTCTCCCCGGCCGGGAGGGAAGAAGCAGAGAAGGAAGCGGGATCCGGCCAGGCACAGCCTCTCCCCACTTCCGTCGAGAGCTTGGGCCCACTTGCTCGCTCTCTCCCGGGAGGCTCTTCGGCCGGGGAAGCCTCGGAGAAGGGCCAGAGGCGCAGGTGGGCTCTCCGCGCCGCTTGCTTTCGCTCCCAGGCCGAATTGGGAGGGCGCAAAGGTGTGGCTCCCCTTTGTGAGTATGGCGGCGGCCAAGGAGGGGAAGTAGCGGGGTGGAGTGGCCTTCATTGGAGACAGAGCAAGCCCCCTTTAGAGGGCCCAAAAGGCACTCAAGCCCAGGGCCCTTCCACACAGCCCTATATCCCAGAATAGCAAGGCAGGAAATCCCACAATATCTGCTTTGAATTGGGTTATCTGAGTCCACACTGCCATCTATTCCAGTTCAAAGCAGATATTGCGGGATTCTGGGATATAGGGCTGTGTAGAAGGGCCCTGAGTCCACACTGCCATCTATTCCAGTTCAAATAGATAATGTGGGATTTTCTGCCTTGGTATTCTGGGATATTAGGGCTGATTTCGGAAGCTAAGCAGGGTCAGCCCTGGTTGGCACTTGGGTGGGAGACCTCCAAGGAATCCCAGGCGCTGTGGGCTATGTCTCAGAGGAAGGAATTGGGCACAGACAGACACCTCTTGTCTAAGAAGGAAACCTGTATGAGATCTATGGGGTGGCTTAGGATATATCTAGACCAGGCATGGGTAATCTTCGGCCCTCCAGGTGCTTTTTGGACTTCAACTTGCTGATCTACACTGTAGTTTTAATGCGGTTTGACACCACTTTACCTGCCATGGCTCTGTGCTCTGGAACCCTGGGCATTGTACTTTGGTGAGGCAGAGAAGGCTAAAAACAACACAAAACTACAGTTCTCAGGATCCCATAGCATTGACCCATAGTGGCTGAAGTACTGTCTAATGCAGACATGGGCAGACTTGGACCCCAAGTGTTTTGGACTTCAACTCCCACCATCCCTAACAGTCTCAGGCCCCTTCCTTTCCCCCTTCAGCCGCTTAAGCAGAAAGGACCTGAGGCTATTAGGAATGGTGGGAGTTGAAGTCCAAAACAACGGAGGGCCTGCCTCTTCTAGCAGCATTATTCTTACGGGCGTAGACCAGTGCTGTCCACTTCTTCCGATCCAAGGCCGGAAGAGTGTCACTGATCACCTCGGGGGCCGAGGTGATCAGTGAGCAGGGGGGGGCCACGCGCGCGGCCAAGGGCAGCGCGTCATGCCAGGCCTCTGACGCGCTGCCCTTGGCGCCGCCTCTGCTCCTTTCGCTGGCTCCCCTCCCTAGGAAGGGTGGGGGCCGGAGGGGAGCAGTAGGCGGGGCCAAGGGCAGCGTGTCACACCAGGCCTCTGACGCGCTGTCGCGGCCCGGGGCCCCCTCCTAGGAAGGTGGGGGAGACCGGCGGAGCAGTAGGCGGCGCCAAGGGCAGCGTGTCACACCAGGCCTCTGACGCGCTGCCCTTGGCGCCTTCTGCTCCTTGGCTGGCTCCCCCTCCTAGGAAGGGTGGGGAGACGGCTGTGTTGGAGCAGTAGGCGGGGCCAAGGGCAGCGTGTCACACCAGGCCTGACGCGCTGCCCTTGCGCCGCCTTCTGCTCTTTTCGCTGGCTCCCCCTCCCTAGGAAGGGTGGGGAGACGGCGGCTGAGCAGTAGGCGCCAAGGGCAAGGGCAGGCCTCTGACGCGCTGCCCTTGGCGCCGCCTTCTGCTCCTTTCGCTGGCTCCCCCTCCCTAGGAAGGGTGGGGAGACGGCGAAAGGAGCAGTAGGGCGGGCCAAGGGCAGCGTGTCACACCAGGCCTCTGGCGCTGCCCTTGGCGCCGCCTTCTTCTCCTTTTCGCCGGCTCCCTCCCAGGGAAGGGTGGGGGAGGCGAGCGGGCAGTGGGCGCCAAGCGCAGCGTCCTGACCTTTGCGCTGGGCGCCGCCTTCTGCTCCTTTCGCGGCTCCCCCTCCCTAGGAAGGGCGGGGAGACGCGTAAAAGGAGCAGTAGGGCTGGCGCCAAGGGCAGCGCGTCAGAGGCCTGGCATGACGCGCGCTGCCCTTGGCCCGCCACGCGTGGCCCGCCCCCTGCTCACTGATCACCTACGGCCCCCGAGGTGATCAGTGACACTTCTTCCGGCCCTTGGGTCGGAAGAAGTTGGACAGCACTGGTCTACGCCGTAAGAATAATGCTGTTAGAACAGGCACGGGCAAACTTGAGCCCTCCCGTTGTTTTGGACTTCAACTCCCACCATTCCTAACAGCCTCAGGCGTCCCTTTCCGCTTAAGTGGCTGAGGGGGGAAAGGAAGGGGCCTGAGACTGTTAGGGACGTTGGGAGTTGAAGTCCAAAACACTTGGGGTCCAAGTCTGCCCATGTCTGCATTAGACAGTACTTCAGCCACTATGGGTCAATGCTATGGGATCCTGAGAACTGTAGTTTTGTGTTGTTTTTAGCCTTCTCTGCCTCACCAAAGTACAACGCCCAGGGTTCCAGAGCACAGAGCCATGGCAGGTAAAGTGGTGTCGAACCGCATTAAAACTACAGTGTAGGCAAGTGGGCTTTATACATCTGTGGAATGTCCAAGGTGGGAGAAAGAACTCTTGTCTGTTAGAGGGAAATGCGAATGTTGCAATTGGCCACCTTGATTAGCATTTATTGGCCTTGCAGCTTCAAAGCCTGGCTGCTTACTGCTGGATCACTCTAACAAGCACCAAGTCAGACTACACAGAGAAAGCCATTGAAATCCACAAGCATGTGGACACTTTCGATAGAAAAGAGGAAGCCATGAAAATGAACAAAATATGGTAACCAGTAATTTTAAAACCTACAAAATCAGGAAGGTAAATAAAGTACAACACTCAGGAGACAAGGGGATTGCAGAGAAGAAACAATCAGGGCCAGCTAACACCTCCCAACAAAGGATGCTACCAGGCAATAAACAGCCTGGCTATGAAGCTGCAAGGCCATTTAGTGCTAATCAAGGTGGTCAATTGCAACATCCACACTTGCCTTCAACAGACAGGATTTTTTCTCCCACCCTGGACCTTCCACAGATATATAAACCCTAATTGCCTAGTTTTGAACAGAACTTTCTAGTTTCTAACAGACCTCTCAGCCTCTGAGGATGCCTGCCATAGATGTGGGTGAAATATCAGGAGATAATGCTTCTGGAACATAGCCATACAGCCCGGAAAACTCACAGCAATCCATTGATTCCGGCCATGAAAGCCTTTGGTAGTAGTAGTAGTTGTTGTTGTTGTTATGAATATATAGCACTATAAATGACACCCCAGAGTATGAATTCTATTTTTTAATGTTAGAAATATACATGCAACTTGAAATGTTTTTTATTTTTTATATAAGTTTGGAATAACTTTGGTTACCACCTTTCGTACTTTTTTATCTTGAAAGTCCTGTACATTTTATAGTTCCTTGTCATGGCTGTTAGTTTTCACGATAAACATATTGATTGGTTGATATTTTTAAAATTTTAAAATTAAGTCGTGTTTTAGATTCTTCTGGCAAGAATCTAGTCCTGTTTTTCCACTTGGCTGAGTGCATTTGTTTGTATTGTCCCCATTCTGCTCGCTACTAGAACACATGCCACAAAAATAATGATTAACTTGTATTTTGTTGTCAAAGGCTTTCATAGCCAGCGTCACTAGGTTCCTGTGAGTTTTCCGGAATGTATGGGCATGTTTGGCCCAGCACCTCCCAACAAAGGAGGTGTTGGGCAGGCAGCAATTCGCCAGACTTTGAAGCTGCAAGGCCATTAAATGCTAATCAAGGTGGCCAAATTCAAGCAGACAAAAGTTCTTTCTCCCACTCTAGATATGCCACAGATATATAAACCTCACTTGCCTAGTTTTCAACAGACCCCTCAACCTCTGAGGATGCCTGCCACAGATGTGGGCGAAATGTCAGGAGAGAATGCTTCTGGAACATGGCCATACAGCCCAGAAAACTCACATTAGCTTGTTTTGGTTTTTGTTGTGACACAGGAGAAGCTGCAAATGTCTTCAAGGAATGTCACATCGGAGCGCAAACCAGGGCAACATGTTCGATCTGTCCATTACGACGAAGTGTATGCGGATTCCCCTTCGCTAGAAGATTCAGAGAGGGATTTTCCAGGGACTGAGCAGAATGCCGAGCCTTTTCCTCCTCCTCCGCCTCTTCCCCTGCAGCCACCCTTTGGGCCTGAATTTTACCCAAGCGAGAGTGAAGAATCAACTGGAAACTCTGATCTCAAGCCGGTGAGGAAATTCATTCCTGACTCATGGAAAAACTTCTTCAAAGGGAAGAGAGGCGATCCTGAATGGAGTAAGCCGGTTGCTGCAATTTCGGGTGGCGTTGAATGCTCTCCGCCTTCGTCTCCAACACTCACTCCAGTGAAAACAGCCCATGTTTCAGCTCAAAGCTCTTACCAGGATCCCTATGGCGGATCAGGGGGGACATACAACTCTCGCAAAGAAGCTGAAGCCATGCTTCCTTCGGAGCCCTACAGCTCTTTAGAAAGGCATACGCAAATCATTCAGAACTACAGTGACAGAGTTGAAGCTTTCAATCTGAGATACTCTTACATGAAATCGTGGGCAGGGCTGCTCAGGATCTTGGGTGTTGCTGAGTTGCTGTTGGGCGCAGGTGTATTTGCCTGTGTAACGGCTTACATTCACAAGGACAATGAGTGGTACAACATGTATGGCTACTCGCAACCGTACGGTTATGGAGCAAGCAGCACCTATGGAGGCTATTACTACAGTGGGCCCAAGACCCCCTTTGTTCTTGTGGTGGCTGCTCTGGTTTGGATAGTGACGATAATACTTCTAGTCCTTGGGACATCCATGTATTATAGGACTATCCTTCTAGATTCCAACTGGTGGCCTTTAACGGAGTTTGGCATCAATGTTGCTATGTTTGTTTTGTATATGTCCGCTGCTATAGTGTATGTCAATGATGCTAACAAAGGAGGGCTTTGCTACTACCAGCTATTTAACACGCCGATGAATGCTTCGTTTTGCCGTATCGAAGGGGGACAAACTGCCGCAATGATCTTCTTGTTTGTAACCATGATTATATATCTTATCGGTGCAATAGTTTGTCTGAAGTTGTGGAGGCACGAAAGTGCACGGAAGCACAAAGAATATATGGAACAGCAAGTAAGTCGTGTCAAGAAAACAGTTGTTTCTTTCTTTGCTGTCGTTTTCTGGGTCAATACCTAAGTCTGTAGTGATTATATATAATGAGGGGTGAATAATTGTAGTGGCCTTTCACCCTCTTTAAGTTTGACCTCCTTTCTATAATAGGTTTCTAAGAGGCTGAATGTGAAGATGTATAACGTTTGAAAATAGTATTGTGTAATGGAAATATTTAATGCTTGTAGGGCAGCCATGGGCAAACTTTGACCTTCCAGGTGTTTTGGACTTCAACTTCCACAATTCCTAACAGCCTCCTCCCAGAATAATTTTTTTTCTTTGTTGAATAACATTATAGTAATATTTAGGAAGTTTTGCTTAACATCCAAATGAACAAAGCAACCAGATAAGCACAAAACATTTTGTTTAGATTTTCCTATAATAACATCCTATGTTAAGCAAGTAGGAGAAACCCATCTGGTGCCTGCAACTCCATTATAGGAGACCACCCCCCCCCCCCCCCGGGTGGAGCAATGGGTTAAACCCTTGTGCCAGCAGGACTGCTGACTGAAAGGTAAGCCTTTTGAATCCGAGGAGTGGGGTCAACTCCTGTCTGTCAGCTCCAGCTTCTCATGCAGGGACATGAGAGAAATCTCTTATGGGATGGCAAAACATCCGGGTGTCCCCTGGGCAACATCCTTGCAGATGGCCAATTCTCTCACACCAGAAGCAACTTACAGTTTCTCAAGTTGCTCCTGACATGAAAAAAAACTCCATTAAAAAGGCTTTATTTATTTATTATTCACACTTATCAGTCGCCACTCCCAGTGTGGCTCGGGGCGACTTACAAAAGTGAAATCAGAGGATAAAAACACAATAAAACACAATAAACAGATATTAGCTAGATAAAAACATGTCAGCAAGAGCTGTACACATAGAACGGGTGGGCAAAGTGTCCAAAGGATCAACAGCCTTAAACCCCAAAAGCCTGCTGGAACAGAAGAGTTTTGCACGCCTTCCGGAATGCCAATAGATCTGTAAGCTAAACACGTGTGCTGACTTAGTAAACAATATACACAAAGGACATAGGCAATGTGCTATATAAAATATAATATATCAATCAAGGTGAGGGCTAAGAAGCCTACTTCATATGTCATAGAATACAATAGTAC
Organism: Anolis apletophallus; assembly: GCA_030556195.1. NCBI lineage: Eukaryota > Metazoa > Chordata > Lepidosauria > Squamata > Anolidae > Anolis > Anolis apletophallus. Next base: position 48,493,489 of record JARBWK010000006.1, on the reverse strand, counting down.
ATACATGCATAGTAAATATGAGCAGCGAGTCGTACACAAACAATACAAGCTACTAGAGAATATAAAGGAGCATGGGTGTGCGACGGGGAAGGGTTAAATTCCACTGCGATGCGGTGAGCTTACTCACGAGTCAATAATGTCCCTTCATGGGTGAAATCCCACAGTCTGAATTATGCTCTTCCCTCAAAACCACAACTAAGGGGAGGGGAGTGCACGACAGGGGAATGGGTGTAAAATGGCTGCTCATAGGAACGCCAGCCAACAGCCGAGCTGCCGCATTCTGGACCAGTTTCAGTTTCCGGATCACCAGCAAAGGAAGGCCAATGTAGAGAGCATTACAGTAGTGTAGTCTTGAGATGACCGTGGCTTGGACCACTGTGGCTAGATCGCAACGGGAAAGGTAGGGAGCCAGCTTCCTCGCCTGACGGAGATGGAAAAAAGCTACTGTATTGCTGCTGTATGTCAAGAGTTATATTAATGTGTTCAGTATTGTGGGCTTCCCAGAAAATTGTGAATTGGAATTTATGTTCTTGGGGCGGGGGGCGGGGCGGGACGGGACACCAGTGTTCAAAAGATACAATCTATATTTGCATGCCTGTTTGAATTATAGAACTTTAAAATACCTCAGATGGCCAAAAAATATTTGAACTGAAATCTTTGAATAGGAAAAATATAATCAATGTAATATTATTTTAATGTTGTAATTAGATAACTCCAGAATTTTGTGTGGAAATAATTTTAATTCCTTGGCTTTATATTTTCACAACATGGATTTCCCTTGCTTCATTTGTTTATCCTGTATTTTGGAAACAACTAACACACTAATTAGAGGGCATCCAAAAACCTCTTTCCTGAGATTCTCAGCTCATCTGCTTGCATCTTGTCCAAAGTGTTCCTTAAAACATTTCACTTTTGCTGTTTGTCTGTAAAATCAGTTGCACTGCTTGTTTAGATTTTAGCAAACCTGATCCAGAACTCCATTCTCTCTTGTTGAAGGAATTTTCTTTCTTTGGACAAGATGCATTTATCCAAACTTCTTCATTTATGGTGTCTATCAGTGTATTTTATGAAGCCACCAAAAAAGGTTATGGGAAATGGTCCATAGAAATATTAAATCCAAAAGACTTTACATCCCACTCCACTTTACTGTGCTAACCATTTTGGTGCCAAACTGCTTCTTATCCCTGTCCCTTTTCAAACTTTCACCTCAGGCGACCTTTCTGCAGCATTATTTCTCTGCGTAAGTAACTTGTTAATGTAGTGCACCTGACTTGTATTGATCCAGCAGCATGCCATCTTGGATCGGGTTGAGGTGGCAAGAGCCATGCCTACTAAACAGATCAGGAGTAATATGAACAACCTCTAAAACAATATAGTTACAGTACATGTAGTAATGACAGTAAACTTGCTGGATCACATTGTGTGCAACAATCATTTTTGTGTGTGCGTCAGGAGTAACTTCAGAAACTGCAAGTCACTTCTGTTGTGAGACAATTGGCCGTCTGCAAGGATGTTGCCCAGGGGACACCCCAATGTTTCGATGTTTTTACCATCCTTGTGAGAGGCTTCTCTCATGTCCCCACATGGGGAGCTGGAGCTGACAGAGGGAGCTCCTCTGTGCTCTCCATGGATTCCAGCCTCTGATCTGTCAGTCTTCAGTCCTGCAGGCACAAGGGTTTAACCCATTGCACAACTGGGGACTCAAAATAAAAATAAGAATAATAATTAAAACATCTGGATTTTGAAGGATATTTAATTCTGCACCTTCACAGCCAAATTCTTTTGTTTGTAAGGAAACAATTTTGTGATTGTAAAATTGCACACACACGCCTGCCATAGATGCAGGTGAAACGTCAGGAGAGAATGCTTCTGGAACATGGCTATACAACCCGGAAAACTCACAACAACCCAGTGATTCCAGTCATGAAAGCCGTCAACAATACATTGCACATACACAGCTATGATTTATACTCTGTTACATATTAGTGCTAATAATTCATTGTTGTTAATGTATAAAATACTTAATTTTAGATTTTGTAGCCTAGATGTATATAGTTAATGATGCTGTTTTTTTTCTCTCTTCTTTTATTTAGATGAAGACACCATCCTTTCCACCAAAAAAGATGGTAAGAACAAATCACACATTGTACTTCCTGTATTCAAATGCAAAGTTGTATGGACATAGAATCACAGAGTTGGAAGAGGCCTCATGGGCCATCCAGTCCAACCCCCTGCCAAGAAGCAGGAAAATTGCATTCAAAGGACCCCTGACAGATAGCCATCCAGCCTCTGTTTAAAAGCTTCCAAAAAAGAAACCTCCACCACACTCCGAGGCAGAGAGTTTCACTGCTGAACAGCTCTTACAGTTAGGAAGTTCTTCCTCATGTTCACGTGGAATCTCCTTTCCTGTAGTCTGAATCCATTGTTCCGTGTCGTAGTTTCCAGGGCAGCAGAAAACAAGTCTGATCCCTCCTCACTATGACTTCACATATTTATACATGGCCATCATGTCTCCTACATTTCAGAAAGATGTGGGAGGAAATGGGAGGTTAAATATTTGTAGAAGCATCTGGGTAGGTGCTGATTCATTTCTTTGTAAATCCGTTCATCAGGCTGTCACAAACTTGGTTTGAATTCTTGCTGCCACCTGCTCATCTCTTTCATCCAGGTTTTTTAGGACGCACCTTCTTCCTAGAAAAAGCTGAATCAGAACATGATGTTTAGCCTGAATCCAGTTGCAATCTCTAGAATAGGCCCATTGCTTGTTCTGGCAGGACTGCAGTTTGAATCCGGGGTGATTGGGTTGAGCATCTTCTGTCAGCTCCAGCTCCCCATGCGGGGGTAAGGAAAAGCCTCCCATAGGATGGTAAAACATAAAACATCTGGGAGTCCAAAGGGCAATATCCTTGCAGACAGCCAATTCTCTCACACCAGAAGCAACTTGCAGTTTCTCAAGTTGTTCCTGACACAGGAAAAAAAGTGAAAATTGTGACTTCCCATTCAGCAATTGATTAATGTCTGTAGGGACATTTGCTAAAGGATAAAATGACACTGTGTTAGTGACTGAATCTGTTAGATTCTTCCCTGTATAGTTATTGGTGGTTTGCTTGACTATTTGAGGGCATTCTCTTCAGTTTTCTGTTGAAACATAAACATGTCAGAGCGAATAGTATTGTTTGCAGAAAACTGCTAAAGAATTTATGGCATTTTTTTCTGGATTTCATGTTGGTTTCATGTCCAGGAAGGTGGGGAATCTAATCTGCTGTGGCCATATCTGATGTCCACATCCCCTCTCCTGTGGTATCGTTTCTCAGTTTTTGTGTGGTTCCCCCATTTTAAATAGTTGAAGGTCTCTCCCAAGGCTGCGCACAGTCTATTTGGGGAGAAAATATTGCCATGTTTTGTCTTTTTTATTTCATTTTATTTGTATCCTGCCTTTTTCCCAACATGGAACTCAGGGCAGCTTGCAACAAGTTTAAAACAAGATCCAGATAACAACCTGAGGTTGTTGGGTTGTTGTTTTGTTTTTAAAGAGTAAAATATTCTGTCTTGTTCAAACATGTGTAGTTTAGAAAAGTTTAGATTTCAAAACATTACACCGAGGATAAAAGTACAGCACACACAAACACCCTGTGTTTGGCTATTGGAATGTAGTCCCTAAGACCTTCCTGAACTGGATTTTGGTCGAAGTTCATTCCCTACCATATTTTTACTGCACTCTAAAAAGCTGTGGTTTTTCTCTGTTGGGGAGAGTCACCTATTTTAACTAAATGCACTGGACTTTGTTATTTTGCAGCAGTTAATGTTTAAGCTCTAGTACTGCCAGTGTAACCGTTAAGGGCGTGTTGTCTCACACTTATTGGATTTCTCCACAAAGGGATAAACTGAAATTATTGTCGTAGTGCCCTTCAGAGTTAGTGGGCTTGATATGTGTTTTGTTGGAATTTAGAGAGATGTGAGACAATCCAAACAGGACTTGGGAAGAGCAGAGAAGCAGTCATATCTGAATCCCATGCCTGGGAGGTTTGCACCAGCCAGGTTAACAAGCCATGATTGCTGTTTTTCTTCTTTTCTTTTCTTGCTTTTTTAGGCTGATATAGATGAGGGGCCTGGAGGTTGGGTTCCTTCAAAAGCTGTTCAGGGTATCAGTGGTGTTTTGGATGCATTACCTTCAAAGCCATCAATGCTCCACCTCTGTAACACCATGTTTGTGACTGTCAGTGTGAATGCTGCCATTGCCAATTATTTTTATATGCTTCATATCCAACCTGTCTTTGAGACTGCATCCCCTTCTGTGAGCCGACATGGACATTGAGATCTGCTGGGGAGACCCTCCTGGTCTCACCACTATCCCAAGTACAGTTGATGGGGACAAGAGAGAGGGTCTTCTCGGTGGTGGCCCCCTGGCTCTGGAATGCCCTCCCCAGAGAAGTGAGGTTATCACCCCCCCTCTCTCCAAGCTTTCCAATCCAATTTAAAACATGGTTTTTAAAACAAGCCTTTGAACTTGAATAGATTTTAAAGGATAGCTTGAGGATTTAGTGTTGGCTTCACTTCAGCATTGGTTTAGTCAGTTGTAAACAACCATTTTCACCTGCAGTTATGACTGTATTTTATGCCTTTTAATGTAATTATGCAATTCTATACGTGTGAGCGATTGTGTGGGGGATTATATGTGTAGGTGATTGTAATTTCATGTTTTTATCATTTTCAGTTCTATGTATAGTTTTATGTGCTGCATTTCAGAATGCTTGTAAGCCACCCCAAGTCTCTTTGGGGAGATGGTGGTAGGGTACAAATGATGATGACATTATTATTATTGTTGTTATTATTTAATTGCTGGAGGATCTATCTGTGGAGACCCCCTCCACAGCAAACACAGTTTGCAGAGTGGTGTCCCTGCTCTGCTCTCTTCAGTGAGTACATTTTAATATTTTGGAGATCTGAAAAAGTCTTTATTTCTAATTCAGCTGCATATTAAATATTCTAGGTTAGCGTTCTCCAGGGTAAACTCTTCTGTCCTTTTTATATAGTATGATGAAGAAAACTACAGTCCCAAAGTAACGTTCGAGTCAAAGAAATTCAAGCCCGTGGAAATGAAACCTGAACTGCTCAATGGCCATATACCAGCAGGACATATTCCAAAACCTATAGTGATGCCAGATTACTTAGCGTAAGTATATTTATGTAGAGTTTGTTATGAAGCATGCTTTTAAAATGATGTATTTCCAGCTTTGTGCTTAAGAAGATACTTGCATCCAATGTTGAGGCACACCAGGAGCTACAATGGCTCTAACTAACTTGTGAATTTTGTTCATATAAATTAATGTTTATTTTTAATTTTGAGCTAATGATTTTTTACATGTAAATTCAGTGTACTTCATTAAAATTAGCAGAAATAAGATCTGTATTCTATAAAATATGTTTTATAATTTATAATCGATATCCCCATGGTGTAAAGTTCACTTCCTATTTTGTTTTAATTCAAGAATATGCATAGCTCTTTCATTTTTTAGCTGGGCAACCAGGTATCAATATGTGGGTAATAATCACTGTGCAGTTGAAATACTGGTGAAGATCATTGTCTCTCATTCTAAGCTAGGCCCCCAAATGCATTAACTCTCCATTCAACTCATGACTCCATTTACTGTAGTAAAACTGTTTGAAATTCCAAATAATTTATCTAAAAAATGAACCATATTATGCTCTGCCTTCTTTTTCAATTCGAATAGCAATATCCCATGCAGTAATGTCTTTTAAATTTTTTTATTGTTATGTTTCACACATATTTACAGCTTATTTAGCCACCTGATAATTTAGTAATTATAGACCTCTCACTTGCAGTAAATACCCAGCAATTCGGACAAACGAAGAAAGGGATCGCTATAAAGCTGTGTTTAATGACCAGTTTGCTGAATATAAAGAGCTCTCTGCTGAGGTTCAGGCAGTCTTAAAGAAATTTGATGAGCTAGATGGGCTGATGAGGAAGCTTCCTCGGCAACCTGGAAACACCCTGGTATGTACCAAATTGCACATGAATTCAATAATTATATTTAAGGACAGATTAGTTTGTAGCTACAAGAGCAGGCTGGCCACTGCGTTGGACCATTTCTGTATGGTTATCTTTTCCTTTTTGCAAGCTGGAGACATGTCATGTTTATTGCTACAGAGCATTGCTATTCAGGGGAGAGGCTGAAAAGTGCTTGGCATTTCATTAGCAAGTATCCAGGTTCAGCATCAAATCTGGAAGCCCAACTTTCTACAGTGGTCAGGAGTGCCCTTGCACATTTAAAATGCGTTCACCAGCCGGGTCCATTCCTTGGGACGCCATACCTGGCCACGGGTGTACATGACACGACTTAATCAGACAAGGTGGGGGGAAAGCTGTGGAAAGTGGAGTGAACCGTCTTACCCAATTCCCTACCATCTTCATCCATTGTCTGGGATGGCCAGCAACCCCATGTCCTTTCCCTATTCTTTCCTCATTTTTTACCCACTTTATGAGGTTTGGAGTCTGATAACAGCCACCTCTTGAACATGGACTTCTGGCTCCATTTCCATGCACTTGGAAAACAGAGTCCCACTGGAAGTTTAATGACCTTCATGAGGCACATGGAGTCTTACGTTACATTCTATTTGGATTAATGTAATGTGCTCTTCATGGTACTGCTTTTGAAGAGTGTTTGGAAACTTCAGCTGGTCCAAAGAGCAATATGATGGAAATAGCAACCTTCTCAAGCTTCCACTAGTTGTTTGTTATGTATATAATTCAAATTGCTTACTGTATTGTATATGTGTATTGGTATGTAATTTGACCCTAACTCTTTGCTGTGGGAGGGGCTACAGACCATGTGATCAGGTCTGGAGTTGTTCAGTACAGTTTAGACTTCAGTAGGAACAGTATGCTGTACAGAAGCCATTAGACTTCATTGGACTTTCAGACTAAACAGAGACTATTAGACTCTCAGAACAGAGAGATGATTCAGATTATAAACTGATTATGAGAAAGATGCCCTGTGTTACATACACAGAAAAACTACTTCAAATCTACTTGTAACTGGATTGGTAAGCAAAGTACCTGTATGCCGAATACATGAAGTTTGTGAGTAAACCACCTATGTTACTTCTAAAAAAATCTGCTTATTTTTGTCTCTTGGGAGCATGATTCACATTTTAAGTTACACACATGCATTCATCTCTGAATCTGGAAGCCCAAGTTCCAGCATGAAAGGCAAATATATTTTTAAGGGAGAGTAGATGTCTTTGGACAACTCTCTCTCTCACACACACTCTGTGTGTGTGTGTGTGTGTGTGTGTGTGTGTGTGTGTGTGTGTGTGTGTATATATATGAATGAGAATGAATGTTGGTGAATGCAATTTTTCCAAACAAGCTATGGCTCTAATAGGTCATGCTTTTACCAAGAGGTTATGGCATCATTTTTCAAAAGGTTATGACTTCTAACAAGGTAATCCCTTTCCAAAGATCATAAAATCTCCAAAAAGTTCTGGAGATTTCCATTTTCCAAAATAAGAAGAAAGCATTGTAAAATATATCATGAACATGAGATTTGGAAGATGGTCGCTGGTCTATATTATTTCTTTTTATCTTTCATAGGAACACGACAGGATTGAAAATGTTCTGCAGCAGTATAAAAAGAAAAAGAATGTAAGTTGTCATATCTATTTGTAAATTTAGTGTTGCTAATATAAATGATGGTTAAAGAGGAGTAACAAAGATGCCACTTTCCCCAGGTTGTTTGTGGTCTAGATTGTTTTACAAGAAAAGTGGAGTATAGTGCAGTGTTTCCCAACCTTTTTTGAGCCGCAGCACACTTTTTACATCTACAAAATCCTGGGGCACACCACCAACCAAAATGACACTCTAACACAGTAATACATATAATTAATATGTTTTTAAATGTATTTATACAGTCGGTGTGAAACCTGGGCCTGTTTCGATGAACACAACATATATATATGACTTCCTCTCACATACTTATACATGGCTATCATGCCTTTTCTCAGCCTTCTCTTCTTCAGGCTAAACATGCCCAGCTCTTCAAGTCACTCCTCATAGGGCTTGTTCTCCAGACCCTTGTGAAATTTCACCCTGAGTGAAACTTGCTTCCAGATAACTATGGATGTCATGAAGCTGTTATAAACAGTTCCTTGGGGGGGAGGCAACTCTCGAAAAATCCAGTAAAATAGTTTTTAAAAAAATTCCAAGCAGAGAGGCTCAATTTGTTTCTTGGAAACCTGGGAGGGGGTTGCTAGGGGGGGGAGAGTGTCAGTTTTCCCACGGCGCACCTGATGATCGCTCATGGCACACTAGTGTGCCACGGCACACTGGTTGGGAAACACTGGTATAGTGGACAAAAGATAATACATTTCAATGTCAATATCTTCTTGCAATTAGTTTAGGTAAAGGGTCGCACAAGGAAGTGATGGATTTCTATATAATTCTAGTTTCCATTCGTAGGCCTGAATCCTGTTGTTAGCCCAAAATAGATTAGAGCCATTACATCAGTTGTATTTACCCATGTGCCAATTTATGAATTGATCCAATGGCTCTATTCCAGTTTAACCCATAGGATTCAGCCATAATATATGAATACAATTATAAAGATATATTAGAACAAGACATAGTGAAATTGGCCTGAATGTGAATTGTTTTGTGACCACGTCCTGAACTACAGATCATAATGGATGTTTCTAAGATATGACCGATAGAGTTGTGCATGGAATTTGTTTCTCCTGTTTTTTTGGGAGCAAGACACAAGAAGCCCCCTCCCCGCATTAAAATCAGCTCAACACGAAAGCAAGCTGGAGCCGATTCCAGCTCCAAGCCTGCTTTTGTCTGCAGTTGAGTGCCTCCCAGAACTTGCCTCCTTGCCTTGGAAAGAGAGTGTGTATGGGGCATGCAGACCCAGAAAGCACGTGCACTTGCCAGTACCTCCAGTTGAATGTCTCTTACTCTAGAGTAAGAGGTGTTCAGCTGCAGGCACTGGCAGGTGGGTGCGCTTTCTGGGCCTGTACGGCAGACACACACTCACTTTCCAGGGAGAGTGTGTGTGTGGCATGCAGGCCCGGAAAGCATGCTCAGCTGTAGGCATTGGCAGGCATGTGTGCATTTTCTGGGCCTGCATGCCACTTCACACACACACTCTCCTTGGAATGTGTGTGTGCCATGCACGCCCAGAAAGCGCACGCACTGGCAGCTGAGTGATGGCAATGGCAGGCATGTGCACTTTCTAGGCTTGTACGCCACACACACACACTTTCCAAGGAGAGTGCATGTGTGGCATGCAGGCCCAGAAAGTGTACTCGGCTGCAGACACTGCCAGGCATGTGCGCTTTCTAGACCTGCACGCCACATACTCTCTTTTCAAGGATGTGTGACGTGGCATGCAGGCCCGGAAAGCACGCGTGTCTCCAGTGCCTGCAGCCTAGTGCCTCCTCTAGAGTAGAAACAGCAGGTAAGAAGCCTCCTTAAAGCGTGTGCTGGGAAGGAGAGCCTGGGTTGGAGGCTTCCTCCCATAATGGTCCAATAGAAACCATTGGGGCTCTAAACCAAAAAGAAGGTTCCCCAAAAGTCGATCAGGGCCTCCACCAAAAGCTGGAACACTAAATGAGTCAAGGTTTACCTCGAATACACTACCCTAATGACTGAATGTGAGGACAGTAAAGAGATAGAAAGTCTCTATTGTTACTTTTAAATACTATATTTTGTATTATGGTTCTAAGCTATACAGCTTTCAACAGTGCTACTAAAATGGTTGTGTTACTTTGCATTACAGTTTTGCTGTGGGTATGTTCTACCTTTTAAAAATGGCTACAAGAAAAGATACTCTTACAAAACAAGGCCTATCTTCAAATTTACTTTTCCACTCATTCTTTATTGAGGGTTTTAGAAACTTGAATGTCATATTAATTTGATGTTTTCTTTACCCTGTCCCAGATTTTCAAATTGGATGATAACCCGATGGACAAAAATGTCCAATATATTTGTTTTAAATGGTTATGTTCTTCTTGATTTAACTTATTTACTCCAAGGTCTGTACAAGAAAATAATAATAATTGGAGCCACGGTGGCGCTATGGGTTAAATCCTTGTGCTGCTGAACTGCTGACCCTAAAGGTTGGCAGTTTGAATCCACAGGACGGGGTGAGCTCCTGCTGTTAGTCATAGCTCCTGTCAACCTAGCAGTTTGTAAACATGCAAATGTTAGTAGATAAATAGGTACCGCTTCAGCAGAAAAAGGCAAAAGACACTCCAAGCAGTCTTGCTGGCCACATGACCAGGAGATAACAATGCAGGCTCCTTGGCTTGAAAATGGAGAAGAACACCTCCCCCAGAGCCAAAACTGAGCATCACCTACAGAAGCCAGAAATGAAAAAAGAGAAGCCTTTGCCTTGTCTGTGTGTCTCATTGTATGTGACTGTAAGGCATTGAATATTTTCCTATGTCTGCTGCAAATGCTGTAATCCGCTCTGAGTCCCCCAAGTAAGAAGGGCAGAATATAAATAAAATTATTTATTTATTTATTTATTTCTGTGTTTTTCATTTTTCAGGATCCCACATTTTTAGAGAAGAAAGAAAGATGTGAATACCTAAAGAACAAACTGTCTCACATAAAACAACGAATTCAGGAATATGACAAAGTTATGAACTGGAATGCTTAGGATGGCAAGCTTTTTGTCTGATGTTTATATATTTATTTATTGCCATTTCTATGTACAACATTCCGCTGTAAAGTGAATGCTCAAACTACACTCAGTTTTTTCAAAAGACAGTTTTAGGTATAACGTAATTGTCAGAGACAGTAGTTGATTGTTTTGGGAGCTCCTTTACCAGTGAGACATATTGTGGGTAAGGTCAATCCTCAGTGGGCTATTGTAGAATATTGGAGTGCTTCCGGAAATGCACCAAAACCATATTGTTGGAACATTTTGTGGTTATTCTCTAAATGTTGCCCTGCAGTTTGACTGTTGTCCTCTTTTTCTTTCTGATAAGTATCATCTGTATATCTGTGACTTTTTTTTCATGTCAGGAGCGACTTTAGTAACTGCAAGTCACTTCTGGTGTGAGAGAATTGGCTGTCTGCAAGGATGTTGGCCAGGGGACGCCTGGATGTTTTATCATTCTGTGGGAGGCTTCTCTCATGTCCCCACATGAGAAGCTGGAGCTGACAGATGGGAGCTCACCCCACTCCCTGGATTTGAACCACTGACCTTTCGGTCAGCAGTCCTGCTGGCACAAGGGTTTAACCCATTGTGGCACTGCGGCTCCTATCTGTGACTGAAGTCAACATTTCCTGAATGTTTCACTGTGTAGTTTGCTGTTGCTGGATAACAGTAATTATTCTGTAAATAGAAATCAAGTCTTTCCACCTGAAATAAAATCTGGGGAAAGGGCTTCTTATGGAGACCCAGTGCCTTAAGTTAAAGATTTGTTTATTGATATACTGTTATGCCTTAACAACTTTTAAACAGGATATTTCTAGCCAGTAGCAACTTTTTTTATCCTGTATGCTCCCTATAACATATTTTTCTAGTCTAAAATATTTTTAAAAATCAGTCTTATTTTGAAATACTCTTATATTTCATAACAATATTGTAAAGAACCAAACATAATATACTTGTGTTAGTGTTAGCAAATCCTTTGGCGGTTTTTTTTTAATCTTCCAAATCAGATTTTGCAGATTCTATTTGTAGTTGTTTGTACAGAGGTTATAGACACCAATGTTCAGAACTGATAGTTTGCTGATATCATTTTACTTGTTTTATAAAGATGGATGATGTAAAAACATATCAAGACAATCATGTTATTCATTATGTGCAACGTTAACATTTCTGTTCTGTTTCCAAGTGTCTAGAGCAGTGGCTCAAAACGTTTTCAGTCATGGAACCCTTGTTGTCCCCGTGGAACCCTAAACATTGTGAATCCACATAGTTGTTCTTTCTTTCATCTACTCCTGTTACCCAAGAGTTTCGTGTAAGGTAGTACAAGCATGAGCCAACTTTGGCCCTCCAGGTGTTTTGGACTTTTACTCCCACAATTCCTGGCCTCAGACCCTTTCCTTTTCCCCCTCAGCTGCTTAAGGACAGGGCCTGAGGCCCGGAATTGTGGGAGTTGAAGTCCAAAACACCTGGAGGGCCGAAGTTTGCCCATGCTTGATTACTAGGTTTGGAAGGAAAGAGAAAACATTTAAAATATAACCACAAACTTTTATTTTGGTACAGAAAAATATTAGATTCACATCTAGAGCAATGAATAAAATTCATTTTTGTATTTAAGATTGTTTTGAAATTGGGCTTTATGTTCAACTGCTAAATACATAAGTCTGGAGAGGCATCCAACTTACTCCTAAATTTGTTTTTTTGTGTCAGCATAAGCTTAAAAAGTCTGATTCATTTTGATAGGTGTACATGAAGGGGAGCATTGCTCAAATATCCTTTCTGACTTCTGACAACTATATACAGTAGAGTCTCTTATCCAACATAAACGGGCCGGCAGAATGTTGGATAAGTGAAAATGTTGGATAATAAGGAGGAACTAAGGAAAAGCCTATTAAACATCAAATTACATTATGATTTTACAAATTAAGTACCAAAACATGTTTTACAAAAAGCAGTTGAATACACAGTAACATTATGTAATACTACTGTATTTATGAATTTAGCACCAATACATCTTAATGTATTGAAACAGCTGTGGATCTGACGGGAGGCAGACTGTTGGATAATGCAGAATGTTGGATGAGCGAATGTTGGATAAGTGAGACTACTGTATCCATCAGTCCCACCCAATCGGGATTCAGTGGCACAGATTCCAATTTCATTTTTAAAGCAGTTGTGCATTGCATTTCAATAAGATTTTCATACTTTGGGACTGAATTTTAAAAAAAGATTTTAAACATTTTTCGTAGAACCCTACAACACTTTTGCAGAACCCTCGTGTTGTGTGGAACATAGTTTAGGAACTGTTGGTCTCTAGACAATTAATCATTCCTATATGGATGAAAGACTCAGACTAAAATGGAGTGCAAGGAAAGGCTCTTTATGCCCTCTCAGTTTATTTGGCCATGGGCTCATAAAGCTTTTGTCGACTTTATCTAACTTTATCAGATGCATGGTTAACTTCATACCTATTTAGTGCACACAACTTTTAAAAGGTTCATTGGCTCCCCTAAATTAAAGGTTTTGGTAGGAGAAAGAAACTGGAGTAGTAGAGAAGCTTAGTTAGGGATATTAACATTATTACAAAATAGTTCAATAATCAAGTAATGTGTTTTAATCTGTTCTTACCACACTCTACTATTTAATTATGCGGGCATGGTGGGTTAAACTGCTAAGCTGCAGAATTTGCAGACCGGAAGGTCAGCAGTTCCAATCTGCAGGACAGGCTGTGCTCCTGTTGTTAGGCCCAGCTTCTGCCAGCCTTCTGCCAGAAAACATGCTAATGTGAGTAGATCAATTGGTACCGCCTCAGCCGCGGGAAGGTAAAAAGACGCCCCACAAAGTCATGCCAGCTACAACAACAAGGAGGTGTCGGACAGCACAGGCTCCTTGGCTTGGAAGATGAGCACCTCCTCCAGACCCATAGATGAGCGCTGCCTCCAGAGCCAGAGATGAAAGGGGAAGCCTTTGCCTGTGTATTTGTGTATCATTGTGTTTCAAAAGCATTGAATGTTTGCCTGTGTGTGTCTGTCTGTCTGTGTGTGTGTGTGTGTGTGTGTATGTGTTGGAATCAGCTCTGAATCCCCTCAGGAAGATAGGGCGGAATATATTGTTATTGTTACTGTTACTATTCCTATAAGTCACAATTTTGAATAGCAATGAAAGCGTTTTTCTAATGTATCTGTCATCAATCTCCAGTTCTTGGTATGCAGAATACCTTCAAAGCTTGAATCTTTTTATTTCAGACAGTTTCCAAACCCAATCAGAACAAATGAGAATAAATAACTGTTTTTGATGTATCTTATCTACAAAATGTACCATAGTAATCCATTCTTTAAATACCTAAAAATAAATTCGCATATATGCAATTGAAGCAACATACTAAACACTGGAGAGAGAAACCGTATTGAACAGTGGAATGTGCTTCTGAGCATGCTGTTAACTCTACTGTAAGTCAAACATATTTATAGTTACTCAGACAACTTAGGAAAGATCATGTGTTTAAAAAAAGGTTCTGATGGATATTAAATTTATTTTTTGGGGGGAATGAAATTGGTAACTTGATTTCAAAGGTATTCAGAAATTATGTTTTGGATTGATTTCATATAGAAAGGGCTAAGAATTTTTTTAAATACTGTACACAGTGGTCAGTAGAAACATACTTAAATAGAGACATGGGAACTGTGGCAAAATGTTACCAAAGTAGAAGGCCCACATGGTAGCTACTCCCAGGGGTGAATATATCTTTAAGAGTGGCACTACAAAATAATCCAGAACGTGTAAACTATGCAAGTTAATCATAGTTACTTCAGGGGGGGAAATGCTGTTTTGGGGTTTGAAATGGAATTTCTGTCTGCCTCAAAACATACCTAAAGGGAAAATAATAGATGTTTATGATGTATTTGGAAACAAATGTATCAAATGTAGGGTGGGAAACTGCTACTACATATTTCTGGATGAAGCATGCCTTTTTTACATGCTTGGAGAGATTAAAATATTGTGTTGTCGAAGGCTTTCATGGCCAGAATCACTGAGTTGCTGTGAGTTTTCCGGGCTGTATGACCACGTTCCAAAAGCATTTGTGGGCAAAACGTCAAGAGATAATGCTTCTGGAACATGGCCATATAGCCCAGAAAACTCACAGCAACCCACTGGTTAAAATATTATTCAGGATACTATGATATGTATTCTGGTGTTTTATGGGTTATATGTGAAGGTAGCTAGTTGATCATTTGTATGGAGAAGCCACAAAAGTATTTGTTTTAATGCTCTCAATCATTAATAATGATATGATTTCATTAGTAACATTGCTAAGGGATAGTCCTGTTAAACTGTTCCTGCCAAAGAAATGTTCTCTCATACCTTTAAATCCCACACATTAATTATACTCTAAACTTTAAAGTGGACATAAATTGGCAGGCAGACTGAATAGAAAATCAAACAAAAAGGTATGAGGTCAGGGGGAAGTGAAACCAAAAAAATAGGAACTCTGATAATTATGTCAAATCATTTGCAGTTTACAGGATGTTGGCATTGGTAGACTAATTAATTATGCTGATGGCCTTACCAATGTCAGGATGTTTGTGTTATTCAGAATACTCCAGGTGAAAGGTCAAGGTCATTATTCAATGTGATTAGCACAGTCTGCGTTTTTCTTTATTATAATTCACTCCACATCTAGTCACATTGGATGCCATTTTGAGATACTAACTACCGTAACTAACTAATTTTATTATTTATGAGTCGCCCTCCACAAATGTGCTCTGGGCGACTTACACAGCTAGGCATCTACAATTCTAAAATATTAAAATATTAAAATATGGGAATAGACAGGTTCCAGGTCACTGATTGTCACTTATGCATATGCTCTTCTAAATAGCCATGTCTTAAGTGCTGCCAGAAATGAAGGCAGGTCGAAGATGACTCTTTGGTCTGGCGGCAGAGAGTTCCACAGAACCAGGGCCACAATGAAAAAAGATCTCTGTCTCGTGGACTCCAAATGAGCCTCTCTCAGACCCGGGACACAGAGAAGGTTCTCGTAGGCTGGCCGTGGTGCTCTCGGATGGATAGATGGTATCAGACGGTCTTTTAGGTATGTAGGACCCTGGCCCCGCAAGGCCTTAAGTGTCAGGGTCAGGGCCTTATAAAGGACTCTGTACTCGACCGGCAGCCAGTGTAAATGGCGTTATGTGACACCTCATAGGTGTTTTCGAAGGGTGGCAGTGGATTGACTAGTTCTGATGGGCGGCCCGGCCATAGAATTTCAGTCTTTGCTGGATTTACCTTCAGTTTGTGGGCCCGCAGCCATCTCATCACTGCTCCCAGGCACTGGGCAAAGTTGTCAGGCACCGAGGTTGCTCCAGGTTCCAACTTTAGGAGGAGCTGACTCTGTGTGTTGTTGGCATACTGGTAACATTCCAGCCCAAAGCTCTGGACTAGTCCAGCGAGAGGCCGGACATAGATATTGAACAGCATAGGTGATAATATGGCGCCTTGGGGTACTCCACACTCAAGGAGAGATTTTTCAGATGTTTGGCCCAGCCATTCTACTCATTAACTGCGTCCTCGTAAGAACGAGTTGAGCCAAGTTATGGCTGATCCTTGAATTCCCGTGGCAGCTAGTTGTTGAATCAGCAGATCGTGGTCCACCGTATCAAAGGCAGCGGTGAGATCGAGCAGCACCAGAACTACTGAACCTCCCTTGTGTAATTGACGGCGGATGTCATCCGAGATGGCCACCAGAACGGTCTCGGTCCCGTTCTGGTGAGGTATACATTGTAATAAATCAATACATACATTTTCAGCCAACTTATCCACACCCACATAAATATATTGGGAAGGGTATTATTGTTATGAAACTGCAAGTCCTAGTTCCCCTAATGTTGGGAGTTATAATCCAACAACATTTGATAGGCAAGACGCAGATAGATTTATAAGGCGTCTAATCTATAAAAGGTTTTAAAATGCCTTTTTAGACACTACAATGCCACAATTTTCTGCCAGAGACTGCTGCTGTTGTTTGTTATGATATAGTAATTTCTTACTGGGACTGGTGATCCTATGACTTACAATGCCGGAAATTTTGAGTTTTTCCTGTGGTTACTGAGGGACACCTGGCAGGCTTCACTAACCACAAGTGTGTGTGTGTGTGTGTGTATCCTCGGCATTACTCAATGAACAAAGATTCTTAGGAAGGACTCATCCCACACTTTTTACAAGCACGTTGATGACTAAAAAGGCCAATCTGAGATAGGCAAGTTCGGTTGCAGAAAGCACAGCAGAAAGTTTCCTTGGGTGATGTTGTTTCCAAGTTGTAGTTCTTTCTGCGTTGTCATTTCTCTTCGAGACCTGTTCGACGTGTCTTCTCGAAAGAGAATTGTGGATAGTGCGTCTCCATGCCTCCCAAAGTGAGGCCAGGGTGGACCATTGTTGGTGATCAATCTGGCCGAGCCTGAGATGTTGTTTCAGGGAGTCCTTATATATCTTGATTCAGGGCCCTATTCATGCCTCCTCTAAGACTTCTCTTCTTCAGGCTGAATATGACCAGCTCTTTAAGCTGCTCCTCCAGATGCTGATGAACTACTATTGCCATTACAGTATCCCTTACTTGATAAAAGCAGTTAAAAGATCTGACTAATCTTGTGAACTAGAATGTAAGAGGTGGTGTTTCTGAATACTTATATTCTGACCATCTCTTCTAAATTGAGCATTACAATTGCTTCTCGTGTCCTCATTGCCTGTCATACATTTTTGGGGCTTTGAATTCTGGGGCAGCAAGGTATTTTGGTTTTGGTTCTAACAACTGCCCAACCCTAAAACATGTTTTAGCAGCTCATTAGCATTCTTGATATATGTGTACCCCCCCCCCCCAAAGTATTTCAAAAACGGAAGCCTGAGGAATAGGTCAAGTTTCTGAACATTGTGCAAGAAGGACAGAAAGATTATCTGGGTTGAAGGGAGAAAAGGCAGATAAAGGGATGCAACTCTAGTCCAGGCATGGGCCCACTTGGGTCCTCCAGGAGTTTTGGAACTTCAACTCCCACAATTTTTAACAGCCTCAGGCCCCTTCTTTCCCCCCTCTGCTGCTTAAGCAGATTGCTTATCAATCCATTTACAGATAGGATTTGAAGTAGTTCCTCTGAGCAGATAAATGAATATAAATAAGGTGTTATTATAACACAGGGCATCTTTCTTAGAATCAACAGTCCAAAGTCTAAAGCAGCGATTCTCAACTTGGAGGTCTAAAGCAGCGGTTCTCAACTTGGGGGTCTAAAGCAGCAGTTCTCAACCTGGGGGTCTAAAGCAACGGTTCTCAACACCTGGAGGGCCGGTTTACCCATGCCTGCTCTACTCCCTGGAGCTATCCACATATAAAAATTATTTCATGGTTAACAAAATATCTAGAGATGGAGCAAACACAATTGAATTGTTAAATGCATAATATGTATGTGTGTGTGTGTGTGTGTGTATATATATATACATTGTATATATACACATTCATAACAATGTTGTTAAACATCTACATAAAGCCGTTGGGGGAGATCAGTCGGAGTTTCAGAGTTTGGTGTCAACTGTACGCAGATGATGTCCAACTCTGTCACTCCTTCCCACCTGCTACTAAGGAGGCTGTTCAGGTCCTGAACCGGGGCTTGACAGCTGTAACTGACTGGATGAAAGTGAACAAATTGAAACTAAATCCAGACAAGACAGAAGTCCTCCTGGTCAGTCGGAAGGCTGAACATGGTATAAGGTTACAGCCTGTGCTTGATGGGGTTATACTCTCCCTGAAGGCGCAGGTTTGCAGCTTGGGAGTGACCTTGGACTCATCTCTGAGCCTGGGACTCCAGGTCTCAGCGGTGGCCAGGGGAGCTTTTGCACAAATAAAACTTGTGCACTATCTGTGCCCGTATTTTGGGAGGTTTGACTTGGCCATAGTGGTCCACACTCTGGTTACATCCCAAATAGACTACTGCAATGCACTCTATGTGGGGTTGTCTCTGAAGACTGCTCGGAAACTCCAACTAGTCCAAAGATCAGCAGCCAGGTTGCTAATGGGAGTGGGGTACAGGGAGTGTACAACTTCCTTGTTATGCCAGCTCCATTGGCTGCCTATTAGCTTCAGAGCACAATTCAAAGTGCTGGTTTTAACCTATAAAGCCCTAAATGGTTCTGGCCCAGTTTACCTGTCTGAACATATCTCCCTCTACAAACCAACAGCGACCTTAAAATCATCTGGGGAGGCCCTGCTTTCAGTCCCACCGCCATCGCAGTCATGTTTAGTGGGGATGAGAGACAGGGCCTTCTCCATGGTGGCCCCTTGGCTTTGAAACCCCCTCCCTAATGAGGTTTGATCTGCCCCCTCTACTGACCTTCCGGAAGACTGGTTTACTGGTGAAGATAAGACTTTATAAGACTGCAATGGACTGATTTGGATGACGATTTTAACCTGGCGATCTGTTTTTTTAAAATGTATATTTATAACTGTTTTAATGTGTATAGTTGTATTTTATGATATGTTTTATATTGTGTTGGCACTGAATGGTTGCCTTTTGGAAGCTGTTCTGAGTCCCTCTTTGGAGGTTGAAAAGAATGGGGTATAAATGTTTTAAATAAATAAATAAATAGATGGTGTTGTACGTCAGCCTGTACAGCCTGTGGTCCATGTCTGATGTTTGGTCCATGTCTGATGTTCATGCTGATGCTCATGATGGGAATAGGGATGATGTTCCTGATGGTAGGTTGTCTGTTGGCAGTGGGGATGAGGGTTTGCTCAGGCCTGAGTTAAGCTCAGACGAGAGGCCCAAGCTGTCTCAGAAAGATATGCAACCACTTGCTCAGCTGGTTCGAAGTTTTGGGCTGGAGTGCTGTCAGCACGCTGATGACACCCAGCTTGTTCTGAGGATGGAGGGCCATCCAGATTCCGTGCCTGGAAATTTCCATCAGTGTCTTGAGGCCGTTACTGGATGGCTGCGTGCCAGCAGGTTGAGGGTGAATCCAGCTAAGACGGAGATACTATGGTTGGGCCGTCCGGACTGTGGGGTGGTCCAGCTTCCTACCCTGGATGGCGAGGCACTACACCCATCACCTTCAGTAAAGAGCCTGGGAGTCATTTTAGACTCACTGCTGACAATGGAGGCTCAGGTCTCGGCTGTTAGCAAAACCGCTTTTTTTCATCTGTGGCAGGCTAGGCGGCTGGCCCCCTACTTGTCCAGAGATGACCTAGCCACTGTGATCCAAGCCACGGTCATCTCAAGTCTAGACTACTGTAATGCCCTTTACATTGGCCTACCCTTGTCCGTGACCCGGAAACTTAAGCTCGTCCAGAACGCTGCTGCTCGACTTCTCACTGGGACCTCAGTGAAGTGTCACATAACACCTATATTGCAGCAGCTTCACTGGTTGCTGATTGAGCACCGGATCACCTTCAAGGTGATGGTGTTAACCTTCAAGGCCTTGCATGGTCCAGGGCCAGTGTATCTGAAGGACCATCTCTCTCCCTACCAACCCCAGAGATCACTTCGCTCTGAAGACCTAAATCTATTGGAAGTACCCAGCTTCAAAGCCATTCGCCTAACATCTACGAGGCACAGAGCCTTCTCTGTTGTGGCGTCGTCGCTCTGGAACACTTTGCCTAACGAAGTTCGGGCTCTACAAGACTGGTTGGCCCTTGGGGAGTGGCGGCATACAAATGTGAATAATAAATAAATAAAATAAAATAAGATTCACAAGGTCACATTCTTGGGAGAGGCCCATTTCCCAGCTTAAAGCCAGACTGTGCCGGATCTAGATAATCTGTGTCTATCAGTTGGGTCAATGTTGAAATTTCATGACAGTTTTTCTTTCAAGTGCTCTAAGTTTCATGTTCTAAGTTTTTTTCCAAGCTCCTGATTTGTGTAGGGGATTTTTCCTGCTACCTTGTTTCATGGATTAATGTGCCTAGTTTCATGGATTTTACATACCTATGGATCTTGTTTCCCCTTAAGCCTATGGACTATTTTATATATTGGAACTTTACTGTTTTTCCTATTTTGATTGCTTTGCCTACATATATTCTTCAATAACCTGCTTGCTGATTTTACCAAGCTGGTGTGGCGTTTAAGGTCAGAGCTGTTCCCGCTCTGGTGTACAACAGATGGGGACACAATCTATAACTACTGGGCAATTTCTATGTGCCCCCTTTTTCAGGAGGATCTCAGCTGATCTGATTTAGTTTTCTCTATTTAATCACCAGCAAGATAAAAATGTGGGTGTAGGGAGATTCTCTGTGTATATTTAATGGTCTGAACAAGGATTTGAATACTGGTCTCCCAGAATCCTAGTCCATCATTCAAACCACTACATCATGTTGACTCTCATAAAGAATTATATATCTCGGTAATCATAAAATGATGATGTAATTCTTTCAGGTTTGTGGGGAAATTTAACATAGCTAATAACTTGCCTTCAGGATGTCAACAGGATGTTAATTGCTTTCGAAATTTACTTATATAAACAGAGAAACATGCAATATAATGAATCTTGGTAGTCATTGGTCCAACAAGGGGAGAACTCAGGGTTGGTCCTTAATGGGAGAACTATGTTGTCTTGCTACAAACTCCCATACTTTATTAGGTGAATGTATGCCAGTTTTGTTGGCTCTCCCAGGGATGGGTGGCATAAACAAGAGGGATTCTGTTTGTGCTAATATTACAAAAGGGATGCTATTACTTTAATACGACACCTGTTATTTTTCTTCCTGGGAGGATTTGATTCACACATGGATTAGGGTTGCCTCACAGGATATTTGTGATTTCCTAGTTTGTATCTTTGTAAACAGAAGGGTGAATGGTAGGTTTAGTGTGACTACCACTGGAAATGTGATGCAAAATCTTACAACCATCCACAGAAATCTAGAACAATAATACCTTTGTATCAAGACAACAGCCTTGTTGCTAGTACAGGAAATTACATTCTATTTCAGTCCTAGTGATCCTTGTGGAAAGTATAGAAAAGTAAAGTATTGCTATTAACTGCTAGTAAGCTATAATTGAGGTAGTCTTTTAGAAGGCTTGAACTCTCCCGATTCTGAAGTTGTAATATGCCACTACTGACGATTTAAAAAATTAGTTCTAGTATTTTGTGGATTAGCAGGTTGTATCCAGACTTGGTTATATTTAAGAATGGGCACACTGAAATAAATATGGATTGTCCTACTGATTTCAGTGGGTCTACTCCTAATTATGGCACAAGTCTGGATCCAACTCAATGTTAATAGTTACTATGCACTGATCAGAGTACTTGGCTCTTCTCATGTTGAAAAACATGTGTTTATGGGTAGTTGTGAGTTTTCTGGGCTGTATTGCCATGTTCCAGAAGCATTCTCTCCGGACGTTTCTATGGCAGGCATCCTCAGAAATTGTGAGGTTTGTTGGAAACTAGGCAAGTGAATTTTATATATCTGAGGAATAATGTCCAGGGTGGGAGAAAGAACTCCTGTCTGTTTGAGGCAAGTATGAATGTTGCAATTTGTTACCTTAATTATTAATGGCCTTGCAGCTTCAAAGCCTGACTGCTTCCTGCCTAGGGGAATCCTTTGTTGGGAGGTGTTATCTGGCCCTGATTGTTTCCTGTCTAGAATTCCCCTGCTTTTTGAGTGTTGCTCTTTATTTAATGTCCTGATTTTAGAGGTTTTTTTAATACTAGTAGTATATAGTTTATTGCATTAGCCACAAGGCCATATCAAGCAGAACCATGCAAAAGAAATACATGTATCAAGCGTTGAACAGTGGTTCCGTAATGTGCAACAGTACATTAAACAACCGTTCTGTAATAAAATAACAAATACTCTCCTGGCACCTCTGCCTTTCTGCTTCATTTTCGTCAAAATTCCTAGCCTATATACCCATCTATTTGTTCCTCAAGTAGCCAGATGTGTTTGTGTTTCCTCAAGCAATTTTAAAAACTCATAATAACAAATAAGGTTAAACCATTGTGCTGGCAGGACTGCTGACCAATAGGTCAGCAGTTCGAAACCGAGGAGAGCGGGTTAACCTCCCTCTGTCAGCTCCCCATGTGGGGACATGAGAGAAGCTTCCCATAGGATGACAAAGCATCAAACATCCAGGCGTCCCCTGGACAACATCCTTGCAGACAGCCAATTCTCTCACACCAGAAGCAACTTGCAGTTTCTCAAGTCATACCTGACATGAAAAAAAAATCAAATAAGGCAGGGGGACTTGTAGCATAATCATTGAAAAAGGAAAACATCTTATGATTCTTAAGATTCATTCAGTGTTTACAAGCCTGACATTTCTGGCATACAGGTCTCTTTGGGGGAGCATATAATAGAAAGAATAGCATATAAACATGGCAGTTCAAATAATTGTATATGGCCATATAGTAACTAGGCATACTGCAGCTAACAAAACCCCTGAGAGAAGCTATGGGCCATAACATCTTTACAAAATATTACCATCCATAGCCCCTTAGGTCAAAGCAGCAAGGGCTGTTCTTGGGAATGTCTCAGAGATTAGTTCTTCTCTTTTTTTGAACCCTTTTTAACCTTTTAAACTACTTTCTTTTAATCCCTGACTACCTGGAAGTTTTTAGCAAAATCAGCAGTGTCAGGATAATGAAAAGGGGCTGGAGAAACGCAGGCTGTCTGAACTAAGCAATGTGATAAAGCTTCATCTGGAAACCATGGGATTCTGCCCACTACAAGAAAGATAAACAGTATCTTTCTCCAAATCCCTCATCAAACATGTGTGAACTGCAAAACAAAGTGAAAAGTGGGGTGTGGGGCAGGGGAGCAAGCAAACCTGTCTTACTACTTAGTTCCAGCACTTTTAAAAAGTACAGACCAAGATGTCTGGCCACAAAAATGTAAATAATAAACAAAGTGGAAGCTGGTGATGGATTAAATTATCCTTTGTTTCATTTCACATGCACCTGTTTGGATTTAAAAAAATAACTGATGTGTGTTAAACTGTTCTTTCACCTTTTTTGCACTATTAAAACTTTTTCTATGTTATCCTTCCTCTATTAAAGAAATAATGCCCAGGAGCACACCTACTTTGTGAACTGAGGTATACCTGCAATTCAATCTCCCTCCCTCGCTTCCTCTCACCCATGACTCACTTCCTAGTGCAGCCAAGATGATATCCTATCACTGTGTTTCTCAACCTGGGGGTCAGGACCCATGGGGGTAGATTGTGAGGGGGTGTCAGAGGGGTCATCAAAGACCATCAGAAAACACAGTATTTTCTGTTGGTCATGGGGGGTGGGTCTATGTGGGAAATTTGGTCTGATGCTATCGTTGGTAGGGTTCAGAATGCTATTTGACTGTAGGTGAACTATACATCCCAGCAACTACAACTCCCAAATGCCAAGGTCTATTTTCTCCAAACTCCACTAGTGTTCACATTTGGGCATATAGAGCATTCATGCCAAGTTTGGTCCAGATCAATCATTGTTTGAGTCCACAGTGCTCTCTGGATGTATGAGAACTACAACTCCCAAACTCAATGCCCACCAAACACTTCCAGTAGTTTCTGTTGATCATGCGAGTTCTGTGTGCCAAGTTTGGTTCAATTCCATCATTGGTGGAGTTCAGAATGCTGTTTGATTGTAGGTAAACTATAAATCCCAGCAACTGCAATTCCCAAATGACAAAATCAATCCCCCTCCAACCCCACCAGTATTCAAATTTGGGCGTATTGGATTTTGTGCCAAATTTGGTCCAAATGCTGCATACAGGTATTTACATTACAATTCATAACAGTAGCAAAGTAACTGTTGTGAAGTAGCAACAAAGAAAGTATGGTTGTGGGTCACCACAACATGAGGAGCTGTATTTAGAGGTCACAGCATTAGGAAGGTTGAGAAACACTGTCCTATCAGTTATGAAAGAGACCACATAGAGTTATGAGACATTTGCACCGGGTAGTACAAAATGGCAATACAACCATGAGAGGCAAATCATCTGTGTGAGAAATTTATTTTGTAGTTGAAGTGATCTATCAATTCTGGCACTGTAAAAGAGTATCTGCAAACAGACATGATATGCACAGAAATAGCGTCTCCTGTGCAAAAAAAAAAGTAACTTGTAGTGTTTCGTGAAATCTCTGCTTTATAAAGTCACTCCATTTCAGCCGGTCCTTCGCGTTTTTCATTCTTGTAAGTACAACCATGGATTTCTTTACACAATCTGATAAACGTTGAATTTTGTGCCAGTGCCTTTTTAATAATCATCTGCAAGATTGCCAACATCTCTAATGGTAAGAACATAACCCACAATCTTTTGTGGCAATAATAATTACACTTTCAGACACTATCTAGTCAGTGGTAAGTAAAACCAGAGACTGCTTTAAAAAAACCCATAAGGGCAGGCTCTACCGAAGTACATGACAGTGTTTATGAAATTTGTATCTGTATTTGTGTGTGTATATATATATATTCAATAGTCTCATGTAAGCAGGAAACATAGTGACCTCATAGACCATCTCCAGAACAACCCTCTGGTCAACATAGTTTCAAACACATGTTTTGACTAGCTGCAACCAGCCCTATGTACTTATGTAGGTTAAAGGGTGAAATTGTGTGACAGGTTTTTTGAAATGAAGCAGAAAAGAGGCCCAAGGTTTAGGTAGTTAGGGAGCTCTTTTTTGGCATGAATAAGAATAGTCCATAAGAAATACAAACTAATATACGTTCTAAATAGCTAGTTTATTATACCAATACAGGAGGGAACTTTGGTTTCCTTTCAGATCACATAAAACACAAACACACAGGAGAGTCCGTCAATATAGTGCAGTGGTTTGAGTGCTGAGCTGGGACACCGGGGGCCCCTTTACACTGCCATATAATCCATATATTTATCAAAGCAGATAATCCACATTATCTGCTTTGAACTGGATTATCTGGCAGTGTAGAATCATATAATCCAGTTCAAAGCTGATAATGTTGATTATCTACTTTGAAAATCTGGATTTTATATGGCAGTGTAGAAGTGGCTTGGGAAGCTTGGGTACAAATCTTCACGTGGCAATAAAAACCTATGGGATAACCTTGGGTAGGTCACATGCTCTCGGCCTCAGAAGGCAAAGACAAATTATAATTTATTCCTTTAGAATGCCACCTTTCTCCTAGGAGTTCCAAGGTGGCTCACATAAATAATTATCAATAAAAATATTTACAATGCAATTTAATATTAAAACCACATAAGTAAAGGTTTCCCCTTGACATTAAGTCTAGTCGTGCCCGACTCTGGGGGTTGGTGCTCATCTCCATTTCTAAGCCAAAGAGCCAGCATTCTCCATAGACACCTCCAAGGTCCTGTGGCCAGCATGACTGCATGGAGCACCGTTACCTTCCTGAAAAAGGAGTACCTATTGATCTACTTGCATTTGCATATTTTCGAACTGCTAGGTTGGCAGAAGCTTGGCCTAATAGCAGGAGCTCTCCCTGTTCCCCAGATTCGAACCGCCGACTTTTCAGTCAGCGAGTTCAGCAAATCAGTATAAAACTTTACAAATACAAAAAGAAGTTTTTAATAATAATAATAATAATAATAATAATCTCTCTGAAAGAAATCTGCCAAGGGAAATTCTCCCGTAAGTTCACTTTAGGGTCAACATAAGTCAGAAATGACTTGAAGGCACAGAAAGATGGAGACTATTTGAAACTAAAAGGCAAGTAGTTAAAGTACAATGGTACCTCAGCTTATGTTAATTGAGGTAAAAGAGGAAAATACTCTTTTTGGTCTGGAGGAGGCTTTTATTATGTAATCACCCATTTCTGCAATTGCATGTTGCATATAGACAATTTTCCCAGAGCTCCTTCTCCCTTTTAATTCTTTCCTTTTTCTGCAGAAAATCTGTTAAGGTGGAGAAGGCAGAATAGCTGCCCCAAGCCCTTTGTTGATAGAGCTAGAAGTGGTTAGTCTGGAAGTTCTCACTTTGTTGCCTAAAAACAACAACAAAAATCTATTCTGGCACCAAGCCACAACATTCTTTTTGTGTGCTTCAAAGACTCATGTGGTGCAGTGCTGAGTATAATGCCGGAAGAGGGTAACATTAAGATGAATTAGTCTTTCAAATGTTTTTTTTTGTTGGGAAGTATAAAATTGTGTGTGTCCCCCTCCCCCCAAATACATCCAAACAAGAAAAAGGAAAAAGCAGGGCACCTGGTGAACCAACCTGGACACAGCATATTATTTGGGAACACAGAAATGCTGGACCACTCTCACAACCACCATGTCAGGCTACACAGTGAAGCCATTGAAATCCACAAGCATGTGGACAATTTCAAGAGAAAGGAGAAAACCCTGAAAATTAACAAAATCTGGCTACTAGTATTAAAAAAACTCTAAAATCAGGATAGTAAATAAACAGCAACACTCAAAAAGAAGGCAATTCCACACAAGCAAGGTGGCTAATTGCAACATTCACACTCGCAGACAAGAGTTCTTTCTCCCACCTTGGACACTCCACAGATTTATATACCCCACTTGCCTAGTTTCCAACAGACCTCACAACTTCTGAGGATGCCTTATTTATTTGTTTGTTTTTTTGTTTGTTTAATTCGGGCATTGGTATCCCGTCCTATCTCGACCTCCGCAGAGGGACTCTATGCCTTCCATAGATGTGGATGAAATGTCAGGAGAGAATGCTTCGGGGACATGGCCATACAGCCTGGAAAACTCACAGCAACCCCAAGAAAAAGGAAGTTACTTTCTTAAAAGCACAATTCAAAGTGCTGGTTTTAACTTACAAAACCCTATATGGTTCTGGCCCTGTTTACCTGTCCGAACATTATTTTAGTAGTTATACACTATTTTAAGTCTTTATAAACTTAAAATAAAGTGAAGGAAAGGATTGAAAGGACCTTCAAGGCTGGAGGGAGGGAGGACTGAGGAGGGAAAGCGCTTTGGAGAGCGGCGGCGGCAAAACCCCATAAAACAGCAAAAATACCATTATTTATTTATTTATTTATTATTCACTTTTATATACCGCTCTTCCCTGCAGGCTCGGGGTGGTTTACATAAAACAATAAAATACACATAAAACAGTTTGGATATGTAAAAACACAAGGGTATGGACAGGATTATCAGGAGGCGCCTAGATTGAAAGCCTGCCTAAAAAATAACGTCTTGCAGGCCCTCCGGAAGGGGATCAACTTTGTGATAGCGCGGGTTCCGTCTGGTAACTAATTCCATAGAGTTGGCACCACCACAGAAAAGGCTCTTTGTCTTGTTGTTGAAAGGTGGCAGGAACGGATTGATGGAATCACCAGGAGATTTTGTTCTTGTAAGAACATAAGAACATAAGAAGAGCCATGCTGAATCGGGCCTCCGCCCATCTAGTCCAGCATTCTGTGTCACACAGTGGCCCACTAGTTGTACACAGGGATCTCTAGCAGAAAGGAGGGCAAAACCCTCACCTGCTCCCAACCCCCCACAACCAGTACCCGGGGAAAATCCTGCCTGCCTCCCTCCATCAACACAGAGGTGGCACTTGGATGTCCATTTCAGTAGCTACTGATTCCCTTGGTATCCATGAATCTGTCTAATCCTGCCTTGAAGCTGTCCAGGCTGACAGCTGTCACAACCTCCTCTGGAAGTGAGTTCCATAACCCAATGACCCTCTGGGTGAAGAAATATTTCCCTTTATTAGTCCTAACTTTCCTACCTTGGAGCTTTAGGAGTGCCTCTAGTCCTAGTGTTGGGTGACAGAGAAAATATTTCTTCTTTATTCACCTTTTCTATCCCATGCATGATTTTATACACTTCGATCAAGTCACCTCTTAAATGCCGTCTTTCAAGGCTGAAAAGACCAAGGCGTTGCAACCTGATTTCATAAGGGATCTGCTCCATCCCTTGGATCATTTTTGTCGCCCTTCTTTGTACCTTTTCCAGTTCCGTTATATCCTTCTTAAGGTGCGGAGACCAGAATTGTACACAGTACTCCAAATGTGGCCTTACCATAGATTTGTAGAGAGGCAATACAACATTTGCTGACCTATTTTCGATTCCCTTTCTGATCATGCCTAGCATAGAATTTGCTTTTTTCACTGCTGCAGTGCACTGGGTTGACATCTTCATTGAGCTGTCCACCAAAACCCCAAGATCCCTTTCCTGGTTTGTCTCGGAAAGCTTTGACCCCATCAATTTGTAGGTGTAGTTGGGGTTCTTTGCCCCGATGTGCATGACTTTACACTTGTTTAGGTTAAAATGCATTTGCCACTTTGTTGCCCATTCACTCAATTTCGAGAGATCTTTCTGGAGCTCTTTACAATCAGTTTCATTTTTAACTACCCTGAACAATTTAGTGTCGTCTGCAAACTTTGCTACCTCAGAATTCACTCCTACATCCAGGTCATTAATGAATAAATTAAAAAGTAACGGACCCAAAACTGAACCTTGGGGTACGCCACTTCTCACCTCTTTCCACCCAGAGAAATGTCCGTTTATTACCACCCTTTGTTTCCTACAGTTTAGCCAGGTTCCAATCCAGGACAACGCAATGATCTCAGGGGAACGTATGACGTGAGGCGGTCCCTCAGGTACACTGGCCCTAGACCATACAAGGCCTTAAACGTCAAAACCAGCACCTTGAAGACAATCCAGTACTCTACTGGTAGCCAGTGCAATTGCTGTAAAATTGGTGTAATGTGCTCTCTTGTCGATGCTCCCATCAGCAATCGAGCAGCAGCATTTTGCACCAGCTTTAGTTTCCAGGTTGTCGACAAGGGAAGGTCGATGTAGAGGGTGTTACAGTAGTCTAGCCTCGAGATGACCATCGCCTGGATCACCGTAGCTAGGTAATTCCTGGATATGTAGGGAGCCAGTCACCTAGCCTGTCGGAGATGGAAGAATGCGGACCTGCTAACCATGGAGACCTGAGTCTCCATCGATAGCAGTGGGTGCAATTGGACCTCCAGGCTTTTTACCAAAGATGATGGGCTTAATCGCTTGCCATCCAGGGTAGGCAACCGGCACTCACCGACACTAGGATGACCCAGCCATAGGATCTCCATCTTTGATGGATTCACCTTCAACCGGCTAGAACGCAGCCACATGTAAAGGGGTCGCAAAGTGTTTTGGCCTTAAACTCCCACCATGCCTGACTGCCTCAGGCCTTTTCCTTACCCCCTCTGCCACTTTAGAGCGTCGGAATGTTCGTGTTGGCGACTGTCTCAGGCCTTTGCCTTATCCTCTTCTGCCAGTGTAGAGGGTCGGAATGTTCGTGTTGGCTGGCCAATAGAGGCGTTATGCAAATACTCCCTCACTGGCAACCAATCATGTTGTCAGAATGTAGAGGCCGGGAACCAATCAGAACGCTGCCACATACATACATACAAACACACATGTACACATACATACATACATTCTTTTTTATTATATATACAGATACAGATGATATATTTTAAATTAATGTTTTTTGAAATCCGCGAAACAGCGAGTCCGCAATAAGCGAACCGCGAAGTAGTATAACCTAAAATATCAAGGTAGAAAATCCCATAAGATCTGCTTTGAACTAGATTATCTGAGGCTCCTTCAACACAGCTGTATAAAATGCACACTGAACTGGATTAGGTGGCAGTGTGGACTCAGATAACCCATTTCAAAGCAGATAGCGGCTGAGGGGGGAAAAGGAAAGGGCCTGAGGCTGTTGGGAATGATAGGAGCTGAAGTCCAAAGCACCTGGAGGACCCAAGTTTGCCTTTGCCTGGTGTAGATTAACCAAAACAAAGCTGTCTAGTAGCCGACACTTGGCTTATTTCCCTGCTCAATCTCCTTCCTCTCTCCAGGGCAGAGACAACCTGTTGGTGGCTTGAAAGCCGGGGAGTTTCAGGTGAACAGGTCATGGTGGTGGCCAAGGAAGAGTTTCCCACAGCTAGTTCTCTTTTCCTTCCCTGCGTGGTTTTGCTTTCCCAAGAGTGACTCTCTGTGCGCCTTGGGAAAGCGCTTGAGCCTCGGGGCAAAGGATGGAGGGGAGAGAGGCGGGGAGGGGGGAGAAGCCGAAGGTTGGGCCCCACTCTGCTGCCCCTCCCTGGGCTCAGGTATGCGGCCGACTGCGCATGCTCTGCGTGGCTCCGGGCGTGGCGCGCGCCTGCCTCCTGCCCGGGATGCAGGAGAAGGAGGAGGAAGGAAGGGAAGAAGGAAGGAAGGGGCCATTCAGGGAAGCAGCAGCAGCACAGGTAGGTCGGCTCCTCCAACTTCCAAAGCTTTCCTCCAAGCATAGGCCAACTTGGGCCCTCCAGGTGTTTTGGACTTCAACCGGCTGTTAGGAATGGTGGGAGTTGAAGTCCAAAACACCTGGAGGGCCCGAGTTGGCCCATGCCTGCTCTTAAGTCTCTGGAACCAGTTCTTTCAGGCTTTTCTTGTTATCTCCAACTTCTGGCTTCTGTGGCATTTGTTGTTTAGCTTCGTGGGAAAACTTGGGAAGAAGGAAACCTGTGTTTCCTTTTCTAACACACTTAAAAATATTGCAAAAGTTTAGTTTGGGGACTAAACATCTCCCAGGGCGCCTCTATTGATTCAATAACTGACTGATCCTTCAAATGGTAGCCTTCAGGTTTCTTTCCCAAGTTGGGTTTCTCCTGCTGCCGACTATAGTTTCCTTCACAACACAGTGGCCAGAAAGAGGGGAAATGATGTAAACATGTGTTACCAATGGAAAATATCTTGAAATGCCACCACAGTAGCTTCAGGTGCTCACCATGGTATTTATCTGCTTTGGAATATAGGACAGTGTGGATTCAGGGTCTTTCCACACAACTCTACGTATATCCCAGAATATCAAGGCAGAAAAATCCCACACTACCTGAGTGTGGACTCAGATAACCCAGCTCAAAGCAGGTATTGTGGGATTTTCTGCCTTGATATTCTATGATATAGGGCTGTGTGGAAGGGCCTTTAGATAACCCAGTTCAAAGCAGGTATTGTGGGATTTTCTGCCTTGATATTCTATGATATAGGGCTGTGTGGAAGGGCCTTTAGATAATCCAGTTCAAAGCAGGTATTGTGGGATTTTCTGCCTTGATATTCTATGATATAGGGCTGTGTGGAAGGGCCTTTAGATAACCCAGTTCAAAGCAGGTATTGTGGAATTTTCTGCCTTGATATTCTATGATATAGGGCTGCGTGGAAGGGCCTTTTGATAACCCAGTTCAAAGCAGATATTGTGGGATTTTCTGCGTTGATATTCTATAATATAGGGCTGTGTGGAAGGGCCTTTAGATAACCCAGTTCAATGCAGGTATTGTGGAATTTTCTGCCTTGATATTCTATGATATAGGGCTGCGTGGAAGGGCCTTTTGATAACCCAGTTCAAAGCAGATATTGTGGGATTTTCTGCGTTGATATTCTATGATATAGGGCTGTGTGGAAGGGCCTTTAGATAACCCAGTTCAAAGCAGGTATTGTGGGATTTTCTGCCTTGATATTCTATGATATAGGGCTGCGTGGAAGGGCCTTTTGATAACCCAGTTCAAAGCAGATATTGTGGGATTTTCTGCGTTGATATTCTATAATATAGGGCTGTGTGGAAGGGCCTTTAGATAACCCAGTTCAATGCAGGTATTGTGGGATTTTCTACCTTGATATTCTATGATATAGGGCTGTGTGGAAGGGCCTTTAGATAACCCAATTCAAAGCAGATATTGTGGGATTTTCTGTGTTGATATTCTATGATATAGGGCTGTGTGGAAGGGTCTTTAGATAACCCAGTTCAAAGCAGGTATTGTGGGATTTTCCACCTCGATATTCTATGATATAGGGCTGTGTGGAAGGGCCTTTAGATAACCCAATTCAAAGCAGATATTGTGGGATTTTCTGTGTTGATATTCTATGATATAGGGCTGTGTGGAAGGGTCTTTAGATAACCCAGTTCAAAGCAGATATTGTGGGATTTTCTACCTTGATATTC
This sequence comes from Anolis apletophallus, assembly GCA_030556195.1. Lineage (NCBI taxonomy): Eukaryota > Metazoa > Chordata > Lepidosauria > Squamata > Anolidae > Anolis > Anolis apletophallus. Next base: position 48,460,902 of record JARBWK010000006.1, on the reverse strand, counting down.
TATGATATAGGGCTGTGTGGAAGGGCCTTTAGATAACCCAATTCAAAGCAGATATTGTGGGATTATCTGCCTCGATATTCTGGGTTATATAGCTATGTAGAAGGGCCCCATGTTTACTTCTCTTTCGTTCTCATAACCATGTCGTTTGTCTTGATATCTTGTCACACCTTTCACGCAACCATATAACTAATAGGCTTGTCCTTAATATACTCTTTATTATCCAACATTTTCACTTATTCAACGATCTGCCAGCCTGTTTATATTGGATAAGCGAGACTCTATTCTACGTTATGTATCAACTTGAAATATCGATCTCAGGCTAAATATTGATATATCAAAAACATTACCTTGACAGATTGAAAAAGTACGGTATATGGATGTCTTGTTTAGATAGAGCTGTTTCATCCTGCAGGTGCTTATACCTTCAAGGACTCCTTTGTGGTGGTTTCACAATTCTTAAAGGGCCCTTCCGCACAGCCCTATATCCCAGAATATCAAGGCTGAAAATCCCACATTACCTGAGTGTGGACTTAGATAACCCAGTTCAAAGCAGATCTTGTGGGATTTTCTGCCTTGGTATTCTGGATTATATGGCTGTGTGGAAGGGCCCAAAGAAACCCTGGTCCCCAAAACCTTCTGTCCTCATGTTACTCTTAAAGGTACCATGTAAGAATGTGATAATGTATATATGTTTTTGTATCAACTTGAAATATCGACCTGAGGCTAAATATTGATATATCAAAAAGGTTACCTTAATAGATTGGGAAAAAGTATATGGTATGTCTTGTTTAGATAGAGCTGCTTCATCCGGCAGGTGCTTACACCTTCCAGAACCCTTTTGTGGTGGTTTCGCAATAGTTTAAGGAGCAGCTTTCTTTTGCTTTGAGCTGTGTACTCTCAGAGTAATTGCCTATAGGCGCTGCCCTTGTTTCCTACGCTCAACAGCCTTTAAAGCAGACATGGGCAAACTTGGGCCCTCCAGGTGTTTTGGACTTCAACTCCCACAATTCCAACAGTTAGGAATTATGGGAGTTGAAGTTGAAAACACCTAGAGGGCCCAAGTTTGCCCATGTCTGCTTTAAGAAGTATGAGAAGCCTTAGTGCAGACTGTTTCATAGTGAGATTCCTCTTTTCCAGCTGCTTGCCTTTATGCCATTAGACCAGGCATGGGCAAACTTGGCCCACCAGGTTTTTTGAACTTCAATTCCTAACAGCTGGTAGGCTGTTAGGGATTGTGGGAGTTGAAGTCCAAAACAACTGGAGGGCCAAAGTATGCCCATGCCTGATTCAGATGTGTGACTGTAGTTGCCTCCCTGCTCCATTGCTTCTTTTACCTGAATGCATTTCTTTAGGCTGCATGAATTGCAATATATACTCATGTGCAGCTTGACCACATGTATTAGTCGAGGTCAGGGTTAGGGGCCCAAAGTATGGATTTTGAGATGACAATGGTCATTCGACAGAGAGGGAAATGGGCTGGTTGTTTTTGACCACGGCTGCCATTTTTCCAGTTAGACATTAGAAAACAAAGTAGAGAGGATCAGTTTTTCTCCTGGGACAGACTAAGCTTTTGTCACTTTATTCAGAGAAGGGTATGCCCCCCCCCCCCCCAATAAAAACTAAGATATCGTACTTACCTCTACTTGTCTTTGCACTTCTGTTACCGTATCTCTGTAAGTCCGGATTGGGTTGCTTTGGACAAATCTATTTCCTGTCACTGGAGAAGGGAACTCGTAATTAAGAAGCTAACCACAGAACCACATTGGAAAACCCAGAGATTCCTAGAGCAGCATTTCTCAATCTGGGGGTCAGGACCCCTAGGGAGGGTCATGTGTAGGGTGTCAGAGGGGTTGCCAAAGACCATCAGAAAACACAGTATTTTCTGTTTGGCATGGGGGTTCTCTGTGGGAAGTTTGGCCCAATTCTATAGTTCGTGGGATTCAGAATGCTATTTGACTGTAGATGAAATATAAATCCCAGCAACTACAACTCCCAAATGTCAAGGTCTGTTTTCCCCAAATGCCACCAGTGTTCACATTTGGGCATATTGCGTATTCATGCCAAGTTTGATCCAGATCTATCATTGTTTGAGTCCACAGTGCTCTCTGGATGTATGTGAACTACAACTCCAAAACTCTTAAGTCAATGCCCACCAAATCCTTCCAGTATTTCTGTTGGTCATGGGATTCTTAGTGCCAAATTTGATTCAATTCCATCATTGGTGGAGTTCAGAATGCTCTTTGATTGTAGGTTGACTATAAATCCCAGCAACTACAACTCCCAAATGTCAAGGTCTGTTTCCCCCAAACTCCATCTGTGTTCATATTTGGGCGTATTGGGTATTTGTGCCAAATTTTGTCCAAAGAGAGAAAATACATTCTGCATATCAGCTATTTACATTACTATTCATAACAGTAGCGAAATTACAGTTATGAAGTAGCAACAAAAATAATGTTGTGGTTGGGGTCACCACAACATGAGGAACTGTATTAAGGGGTCGTGGCATTAAGAAGATTGAGAACCACTGTCCTAGAGAGATTTTTTTTCTTGAAATATCTAGGTCCTCCAGAAGGACTGGAGGAAATTGACCATAAGGCCACCCTAGATAAACTAGAGATTCCTGGAAAGAATAATCAGATCTGCACATGTGGAGGGCAAATTCTTTTGCATTCTCAATAATAATAATAATCATCATCATCATCATCATCATCTTTACTTATACCCCGCCACCATCTCCCCCAACGGGGACTCAGGGTGGCTTACATGTCTAAAAAGGTTTGCTATATTGTGTCACTTAATTTAATTGTAATAGTGTGCCAGTGAATTTAGTTGAAATATGTTACTGTTTTATATAAATAAACAGTTTCAATTGAGTTAATATGATACGAGTAAAGATAACTTATTAGAATGCCTGACTTTATGTTTTATTCGTTTTAGGAATAACATCTGAGAACCAAGCAGTGCAGAGCTTTCGCTATGTCTTCCAGGCCTTTTGAAAGTCCTCCGCCTTATCGACCTGATGAATTGTAAATATATATTTTTTCTGTTCTTACCATTTCAGATAAGTTGTGTACACTGTTAAAGATATGAACACGGGCAGCTCCTAACATTAATTGTGTAAACTATAGGTACAGTTGTTGTTGCGCTGGATACTTTTTCTCTAAATCACTGCACTTTCTGAAGGCAAAAGTATACAGTACAGATTAAGTATCCCTTATCCAAAATGACTGGGATCAGAAGTGTTTTGGATTTTGGAGTATCTGTGAAATGATGGGAATACAAACACAGTGTTCAGTGCTCTAGATCCACGCCTCTTGCAATTTCTGAGACTCTCTTGTCTCCCTCCAGATTTGCATCTTGTTTGTTTATTACTTTTGTTGTGCATGAAATGCAGAGGTTGAAAAGAGTCTGAGGATCTGAGAGGCTAAGGTTATAAGAGACCTAAAATACAGGTATTTGGGGAGACATAAAGTACATATTGTACAGGAGATCTCTAGTGAGCCTGCCAGTTGCTTGCTATCATCTTGCAAACAAACAAATAGACAAGAATTCTAGACAATGAACAATCAGTCAGCTAACACCTCCCAACAAAGGATTCCCCCAGGCAGGAAGCATCCAGACTTTGAAGCCTCAAGGCCATTAAATGCTTATCAAGGTGGCCAATTGCAACATTCACACTTGCCTCAAACAGTCAAGAGTTATTTCTTCCACCCTGGACATTCCACAGATATATAAACCTCACTTGCCTAGTTTCCAACAGACCTCACTACCTCTGAGGATGCCTGCCATAGATGTGGGTAAAATGTCAGGAGAGAATGCTTCTGGAACATGGCCATACAGCCCAGAAAACTCTCAGTAACCCAGTGATTCCGGCCATGAAAGCTTTCGACAACATATTACACAAACAAACAGACATATTCCAGGGAGCTGCCCTTTAATGACTGGTGGCAAAAAGTTTTGGATATTCTACCTAATCTGGATATGTATTTTAAATGTTGCTCTATGTACAGTATGTAATGATGGATTTGCCTATAAGATTTGAGAGATGTGTTGATAAATTGATAGGAGGACCTGTGACCCTCTTAATGATGGTGGACAACAACTCCGATCATCTCTGATCATTGGCTATGTTGCACAGGGCTGATAGGATATAGAATCTAACAGCCTCTGGAAGGTTGCAAGTTCCCCATTCTTGATGTAAATAAGCTTTCCCATATTATACACTACAGTGCCCACCTGCAAGCTGTTACCACTACCTTAGCCCACCCAATTTAGGCAAAATTATTGCAACAATATGATGTAAGGAGGGAAGATGAGCTGTTTGAATAATGGGAAAATGAATTTGCTTAACAAGCAGGTGTATGAATTTGCAGTTCACTGCAAACAGAAATCTAAGTGAGAGAATCCATAATAAATATTTATATCTGGTCAAAAACAGTGGTGAGTAGTCATAGGGAGAAGAGAGCAAGCTAGTTTTCTGCTGCCCTGGAGACCAGGATGTGGAATAATGGGTTCAACTACAGGAAAGGAGATTCCATCTGAACATTAGGAAGAACTTCCTGACTGTGAGATCTGTTCAGCAGTGGAACTCTTTGCCCTGGAGTGTGATGGAGGCTTTTTCTTTGGAGGCTTTTAAACAGAGGCTGGATGGCCATCTGTTGGGGGTGCTTTGAAAGCAATTTTCCTGCTTCTTGGCAGGGGGTTGGACTGGATGGCCCATGAGGCCTCTTCCAACTCTATGATTCTATTTTAAGCCTGCTCCATCCATTCAAACAAAATAGTTTTTTAACAACTTTGCTAAGAAATGACTTACTATGTGCTAAAAGACTCCCAGATTAGAAATGCAAAATGTTATGTGTCGATAAGGATATGTTAACTGTAGTATATTGAACCTTGAAGTTGTGTCTACTAAATGGGAACAAACACTGGTTTTAAATCAGATAAACTTAGTTCGAAATAACTTACTTAGAATCAAGATGTTCTTGTTGCTCAGTGTAATGACAGAGCAGCTAATCTACACTGTTTGGGCATATTATGTTATGACTAGTGAAGATTAGCACCCTGTCAAAACATTACACCACCTAGTCTACTAATGTAAAAACTTGTATGCTTTCTGCCAAGTTGTTTACTGAGTATGCCAAGCATCTAATACTATAATTTGAAAAAAAAAAGTGCTCAGGTTTCCAAGTGTCTGGACTGACAATTTCACCTGAGGTGCATATGAAGTCTTAAACATTCAAAGTACACTGATGCATGTGTACATACATGTGCATAAGGGATCTAGCCCAACCAACTTGATTTTTCAGATTCTTATAGTCTGTGAAAGGTTAATGGTTCCTAACAGGCAGTTTTGCTTTATGTTTTTCCTAGCAAACCTTCACAGTATGCTCCAAGCAATAACACGTATGGTGGTGAATTCAATTCCCAGCCAATGTTCTCTCAGCCTGCGTATTCCTACTACCCAGAAGATGAAGTACAACATTTCTACAAATGGACTTCCCCTCCAGGAATAATTAAGATCATGTCCATTCTCATAATAGTCATGTGTGTTGGCATATTTGCTTGTGTTGCCTCCACATTGGCTTGGGATATGGACTACTATGGAGGTATGGGAACTGGTCTAGGATATGGCTATGGCGGCTATGGAGGCACAGGTTTTGGAAGCAATTATGTTGGTTACAGTGGCGGCAGTGGCTTTGGAGGTTATGGTGGCTATGGTGGTTATGGTGGTGCATATGGCGTTGGAGGGAATTATATTGATCCTCGAGCAGCAAAAGGTTTCATACTTGCAATGTCCGCTTTTTGTTTTATTGCTGGATTGGTGGTTTTTGTAAGTGGCGTTACCAGGACAAACATGTCCAGGACAAGGAGGTATTACCTCCTTCTGATAATAGGAAGTGCCATCTTGCTGTTCTTGGTGTTCATCGCTACAATAGTATATATATTGGCCGTCAACCCAACTGCACAAGCTTCGGGATCAGCATTCTACAATCAAATTTATATGCTGTGCAGCCAATTCTATTCACCTACAAACACCGGAGTCTTCGTGAATCAGTACTTGTACCACTACTGCGTGGTTGAGCCTCAGGAGGTATGTAAATCTAATAATATTATGAATGCAAATGATGTTCAGTATTTGTATTTTGAATCAGAGGCATTGTAAAAACCTAGGTTTTAATTATTTGAATGAGTTTGTTCCTGTCTCTGAATGCTTGTTTGTCCTTTGCTGGCTTATGCCATAGTGTAATTATTGTTATTTTTCCCCATGCTAAAATGATGATGGAAATGTTTGAATCTCATTTGCGTCTGTCATATTTCCAAAGACAGATTAATGCGTCCATATGATAGATGTGGAAACTTAGATTTAAAGTGAACAGAAGCGATTATGTAAAATCAGGATTCTAACATATGGCTGTATTACACCTATCTACCTGAGTCAGCCTTCAAGTCGCCTGTTGATTTATGGCCGCTCCATGAATTTTCATAGGGTTTTCTAAGGCAAGGAATACTTAAAGGTGGCTTTGCTAGTTTCTTCCTCTGAAACATATGGCCTACAGCACCTGATATTCATTGGCAACTTCATATCCAAGTCAGATTACACCTATAGATCATTGGATGAACCTGTCTACTCTCTTTTAACACTCTCCTTGAAATATTTCCTATCAAGCTGCTGGAGCCAACAAATGCATCAATCTGTTTAGCTGTTTTTTTATTGACTCTGATTTGTCCTGAGCAATTATGTGAATAGTCGGCAATTCTAGATAGATTACAATTGTTTTGAGTAAGCTTCCATTCTCATTCCTGTAGAAGGGGACAAACCTGAATTTTAATAACCAACATTTTAGGTCTCTGGATCATCAAGAAGATTTGTAAAATCACCTGGAGACATTAAGGAGATGCCAAATACAATAGAGTCTCGCTTAGCCAACCTTTGCTAATCCGACGTTATGTATTATCCAGTGCAGTCTGTTTCCTGCCCAGATCCACAGCTATTTCAATACATTGCGATGTTTTGGTGCTAAATTAGTAAATACAGTAGTTATTACATAACATTATTGTGTATTGAACTACTTTTTCTGTTGATTTATTGTAAAACATGATGTTTTGGTGCTTAATTTGTAAAATCATAACATAATTTGATGTTTAATAAGCTTTTCCTTAATCCCTACTTATTATCCCACATTTTTGCTTATCCAACGTTCTGCCGGCCTGTTTATATTGGATAAGCGAGGCTCTACTGTAGTTGCAAGCATATGTTGATGACAGTAGAAGTGACATAATTCTACTCAAATTGGATTTCCCCCCCTAAAGAATTGATCATAAACATGTCTTCCAAACTATTTCGCTATGTTCAATAAGAACGGTGTTAAATGCTTAGGACTGCAACATCAGTTATTTTTCGGATGGATGCAGAATTCAGCCGAAAGCTTAAATGTTGACCTTTTGAGAGATTTCTGCACAGGGGAATATGGAGGGCAGGCGAAATGGCTCTACATGTTTCCCTATTGCCCTTTTTTGAGACTGAATGGTGATCTGAAGATTAAAAACAGACTCAGGAAAGAGTGAAACAATTGGAGCTGAGCAAGCAAAAGTGTCTTCTTGAGACATATAGTAGTTAGATCATAGAATCCTAGAGTTGGAAGAGACCTCATGGGCCATCCAGTCCAACCCCCTGCCAAGAAGCAAGAAAATTGCATTCAAAGATGGTTAGGATTGTTTTAATACCAATTATAGTGATATTTGGAAATCTAATCCAAATCTATGGATGTGAGAGCTGAACCATAAGGAAGGCTGAGTGAAGAAAGATAGATGCTTTTGAACTGTGATGTTGGAGGAAAATTCTTAGAGTGCCTTGGACCGCGAGAAGATCCAACCAGTCCATACTCCAGGAAATAAAGCCCGACTGCTCATTGGAGGGAAGGATATTAGAGGCAAAGATGAAGTTCTTTGGTCAAATAATGAGATGACAGAAAAATTGGAGAAGACAATGATGCTGGGGGAAAAGGAAGGAAAAAGGAAGAGGGGTCGACCAAGGGCAAGATGGATGGATGCTATTCTTGAAGTGACTGGATTGACCTTGAAGGAGCTGGGGGTGGCGACGGCCAAGAGGGAGCTCTGGCGTGGGCTGGTCCATGAGATCATGAAGAGTAAGAAGCGATTGAACAAATAAACAAAAACAAAATCCAAATCGAATTGAATGGAGAAAAAAAAATGAAGCTTCTATATATACATGAAGTATGCATTCATTATCATTTGTGGCTTTTGCCCATCAAGCACAGGCAAATGAGCATGCCTACAGTCTTGGGATGAAGTGGCCCTAGGATGCCTTTTTTAAGGCACTTGTTTAACCTCATGGCTAATTGAACCAAAGATTATACAAAATGGCCCTTGTAATTAGGAAAGCACATCATGTCATGTCACCTTTTAACATTATTACTGTCTTAACTTAGCCAAAGCTTGAACTTCTGGAAATGGGAGTGTGTCAGTGTAATGGATTATATGTCTAGATATGTATTAGGAAACTTCCACCTTTGTGGAAATGCTGGTCTGTTTTGTTCACAATTGATTATTAGTGTGCTAACTGAAGTTATAGAATAATCCTGGCGACAATCCTGAGAGGTAGGCAATTGTTTTTAGTATTGGCTATCAGTGACTGCTAAAGCAGTGGTTCTCAACCTATGAGTCCCTAGATGTTTTGACCTTCAACTCCCAGAAATTGTAATAGCTGGTAAACTGGTTGAGATTTCTGGGATTTGGTGGCCAAAACACCTGGGGACCCACATGTTGAGAATCACTATGCTAAACCTCATATTTAAGTCTTTTTTTTTCTTGAAGGCATTACAATGCAATACAATATGAAGAATTGTATTTGTTTACTTCCTAGGCGATTGCCATTGTCCTAGGCTTCCTGATTGTTGCAGCTCTTGCCATAATAATATTTTTTGCTGTGAAAACCCGAAGCAGAATAAATTACTACGGTAAACCAAATATTCTGTGGGATAATGCAAAAAGCTATGAAGAGACTCCCAATGTGGAAGAATGGGTAAGTTAAGTTGTTTTGCATATTTGTTTTGGAACCTTGAATAATTGTGGGGTTTGTGGCTATTTAAAGACATTGGAGACAGGAGTGTTATTATTATCTTTTGTGGCAATACTAATTTGAACCATCTGCAAAGCAGTGTTTGTTGAAGCCATGTTTTAAAATTGATTCATGATAATGAGGCCAGGCAGATTGTGGGACACTTGAATGGATTAGTGTGAGAGCGTGTAAAACTGCAGCTTGATCTCAAAATGAGCAAGAAACATGAGTCATTTACTCTTTTGAGTTGAGAAATGTGTCCCAGGCTTTACATGGATTAGCCATCCAAACTGACTTGTAGATGTTGATTGCCAAATCTAAAGTATCATAGGGAATTCCTTTTTTGCGAGTCTGTGTCATTGTCGTGTCATTGTTGTGAGACAACAACATGTGATACAACATGTAGACACTGTACATGTAAAAAACTGAGCATTTAAAACATTATATTTTAAAAATAAGAACTGTTTAGTTTAATCATGAAAATGCTCCTCACTGACTGTATTGTCTCTGTGCAGGAAGACTATGTACTTTGATATTTTATGACTTTCATGTGACGCTGCCTTGCTTTCACCTTTACGGGAGGGTTAGTGTAAAGGGACTGACTATTTCAAGCAGGGCTTTGAATGATACGAGAGGTAAGCGTTTCGGTGAGACAGTTTCGGGGCGTGTTCTTTGCCAGGTAATGATCTTGTTTACTCATGTTTCACTCCGGCAGGGAAGGGCCGAATAAAACTCAAGCAGCAGCTCTCAGGGAAGAACGATACCTGCGCCTTTTGTCTGTATTATTAGTCAAAAAGTTCCAAGTAGAAAATTGCAACCAACTTCTGATATTTGAACTGGCTTCATGGAAAACATGGATTATTATCTCGAGAAATCACTGCTTTCATTTGTAAAAGAGCTCTTTCATTAACTTTTGTACTGCTATGTTGTTTTTTTTACCTTCATGTTTTAGGGTAGCTGCCTCTAACAGGCATGGGCAAACTTTGGCCCTCCAGGCGTTTTGGACTTCAACTCCCACAATTCCTAACAGCCGGTAAGCTGTTAGGAATTGTGGGAGTTGAAGTCCAAAATGCCTGGAGGAAGGCCAAAGTTTGCCCATGCCTACTAACATTATGGCCCTCCAGGTGTGTTGGACCAACCACAACTCCTAATGTAAGGGCTGTGATGTCCAGAGATGCGAAAAACTATAGTCCAATATATCTATAGGGCACTAGGTTCTTCTCAGATGTAATCCAGAATTGCTATAATACAGTACTTGTTCAAGTTTTAATTAAGCAATTTATAGTGTACTTTATTTATTCACAATATTCCTGTATTGCCTCTCAGCCCACAACGGCTCCTGAGGCAATGAACAAATAAGGATTAATTAGAATTGCACATAGATTAAAACATTTTTTTAAAAACACATTTAAATACACTTTTGAAAATTCAGAAAAACACTCTAAAATGAACCTAAAATTTTGAAATAGTTAAAACAGGAATTTCAAACACTTACTGTCATGCAGAACAGCATTATTTTGGCTGCCCACCAGAAGCTTAAAAGAGATGGGTCACATTCTCCCCTTCACTCCAAGGACCAGTCCCTGATATCTGGGAAACACATTGACCACCGGAATATTAAATTGCTCGGTGTATCAGGTGGTGGAATCTAGTTAGGTAGACAGCTGTTGCCTAAGGACAAATGTAAGTATAGTCCTGAGCACAAGACTTCAGATGGTAATAGGAAAAGTAGTGTTTCCAGTGTCTACAGGGAAAATGTGCTAGTGTGATAGTCCGTCTATGTCTGCATGGATGTGCAGGAAGGTTGTGGTCAGGGGAGAAGGCTTTTCTGCCTGTTTCTTGAACAGGAAAAGGTGATTGTTAATGCCTTCTGTAGAAACCAGCTGTTCAAAGAGTGGACAGCACATAACTAATTCATCGCTGCAGCATTTTATGTCTTTCTCCCATCATATTCTTTTCATTGTTTTCACTGTTTCAGTGATGCTACCACTGTAGTTATGCTATCCTCAGAACCAATGAGATCCCAATACTAGTTGAAAAATGCAGTGAGTCAAACTGCTGAGCTGCTGAACTTGCTGACCGAAAGGTTGGCGGTTTAAATCCGGGGAGCAGGGTGAGCTTCTGCTGTTAGCCCCAGCTCCTGCCAACCTAGCAGCTCAAAACTGGCAAGTGGGAGTAGATCAATAGGAACTGCTTCTGTGGGAAGGTAACGGCGTTCCATGCAGTCATGCTGGTCACATGACCTTGGAGGTGTCTACAGATAAAGCCGGCTCTTCGGCTGAGAAATGGAGATGAGTACCAACCCCCAGAGTCCGGGCACAACTAGACTTAATGTCAATGGGAAACCTTTACCTTTAGTATTCACTTGGCTCTGGGACAAGATCTTCCTTATACCTCTGGTATATGAGCTATGTGTAAGCAAGCCTGTGATATGTGGTTTGACATGCCTCCATAAACCTAGTTTTAGCATTACACTATCGCCAGATGTTCAAGGAAGTGCATTCTCCCTTTAGAGCACCAAGGAAACATGTTACTTCTAACATCCTTTCTTGATGACTATAGCAAGTGCTATACTAGGTCAGTTCTGTAAAGCCAAGCTGTGGTTTGGTATTGAATGCATGCTTCTTTCTCTCACTTCCTCCTGTCTTTCCCTGCATGTTTCATTTAATGAGTGGCATTTCCTGAACAACAGTTTAGTCCATCATATTTAACAGTACATAATCATTTGCCACACAATGGAAATGCCATTAACTAGTATACATATGAAGAAGAAAAGTGCACATAAATAATGGGTTCTCTTTTTTTGCTTATATATACATCAACCCTTAATCTAAATGAAGCTACCGAAAGGATATTTGCAATTGTTGGGTATTTCTTTTACCAACGTAGGACACTTCTCATACATGGCCTTGGAATTACTGCACATGTTGCATAGAGACACATTTGGGTTTGGTGTTACTAAAACACTCAATGGTTCACTGCAACCAGTCACAATTATCTGCAAAGTATACATGCGTGATACGTGTTTGGATTCAGATTTCATACATTTAAGTGTGCCTGTTAAAATGACATGTGAATCACTGAGCTGCTGTGTCTTCATGTTCTAATTCAGTTACGCAAACCGGAGGACAACTTGCTCTTCTGACTGTTGAGGTAAATAGTACTGTTTACAGCCACAATGAATTGTATGTTGTCATTTCTTCTGTGGCACACGAAATGTTCTAAGATTCCTATCTTGGATAATTGTGGTAGACACCAATGTGCTATTAATAATTAGTAGGATAGATATAGGCAATGGGAGTTTGGAATGGTTTTTGCTATAAAGAAAATCTGTCCTAGTTTTCTTCAAGTACTTATTTACTTAGGCAATCCCTCATTGTACGAGTATGATAGCATTCCAAGTGTAGGGGCTAGGCTTAACGTTCCTTCCACTTCTCATGTCTCTCCCTTTTGCCCTCTATTCGTACCTCTTCCAATTCCACAGCACTGCTGGTCACAGCTGACCTTCAGTTAGAGCGCCCAAGGGCCAGGGCTTCCACAGTTTTTAAGTTTAGCTTTAAGCCCATCTTTAAATCTTTTTTTCCTGTCCACCAACTTTCCCTTTTTCTGTTCTGGAGTTGGGAGTGTAGTAACTGCTTTGGGAGGCTGTGATCGGGCATTCAGACAATGTGGCCAGTCCAGCAGATTTAATGGCGTAGGACCATCGCTTCAATGCTGGTGGTCTTTGCTTCTTCCAGCATGTTGACATTTGTCCGTCTGTCTTCCCAAGAGATTTTTCGGTATGTCATTTCTTCCAGTATGCCATTGGTCAACAAATAAGAGAAATTGATTTTTTTAATGGTTAGTAGGATTGTATCTCTATCAACACACTACAGCAAAAAGAGTGTTTGTATGGAGAGATAAAGCGGGATATAAAGTAAATAAATAAATAAATACTGTATATCATTAAATAACTCTATATTTTAAAAGTAATTTTAAAAACAAGCTGTTGACTTTTGTGTGGTATATATGAGTAAATTTCAAAGGAATATAATCCATGAGTACAGGATAAGCATCTGACAACAATAAATAGTACAGCAAAGTCCATTGTCAGTTCTAAACAACCGTTTTGGGGTGCATTACTTTTGGGACTGTAGAAGTACATCCTGACCGTTTGTTTTTCTTTCATTCATTTGTGTGTGTAAGTAGATCGATAGCTAGATAGATACTAGATAGGTAGATAAATAGATTGTTTTCTTATCTATCTGTGTATCTCACAATATTTTCTTCATACAAAATGGATGTAGTCTTCTGTCTGACATTTAAATTGGCCCTTTTAGGAAAATAGGAAGGCATCCTTCTTGCAACTATAGAAGAGCTCATTTTGTGTGTATGTGTGTGTGTCAGAAGTGACTTGAGAACCTGCAAGTCACTTCTGGTGTGAGAGAATTGGCCATCTGCAAGGACGTTGCCAGGGGACACCTGGATGTTTTAACATCCCGTGGGAGGCTTCTCTCATGTCCCTACATGGGAAGCTGGAGCTGACAGATGGGAGCTTGTCCTATCTTGCAGATTCGAACCACCAACCTTCAGCTGGCACAAGGGTTTAACCCATCGCAAAACCATGGCTCCATAGATCTCAGTTAATATAGATACTTAGGTCCAATTTCTATTGGTTAGGATTATATCACTGCTCTGTAGTTGGTGGAAAGAGGCTTTGTGTCATTGATATGAGGTGGTGTTTCCTTGCTTAATTTATCAAATACTTCCCTATCATCCTATGTGTGAATTTCTGTTAGGTCTGTGGTCTATCATTATTTCTGGTTGTAGTGTCATCATGAAGTTTTAGGTTTGGTGTACAGAAACCACAGAAGCCATATCTGTGATTAACTTACTCATGCCAGTTCTCTAGGAATTTGCTGTGTCTTGCAGGCAATTTTACGGTATCTCCCCCCCCCCCCCCGCAACTTACAATAGAGGTTCCTTGGAAGACCTAGCAAATTCCTAGGGAAGACACTTCCCAGTAAATTTCTGGGTTCTTCAATTCAATCCTGTGATATACTGGAATCAGAAATGAGGCAATTCAGTGGTGTTCATTCATTCACATCTGCAGCTTTGTGTAACTACGAGCAGTCTGCCTGGGTACAAATCTCATGTGGATATGGGGATCTTCCTGAGTAATGTTATGATATCTCGGGTATTATTTTGAGAGTTGATTTCACAAAGTGATGGCATTGGACTCTTGCTCAGTATTTCACATTTAGATTGTCCCCTAGCTAATTAACAATACTTGTAACCATGGTGGATGATAATCTGGGGGTCTACTATGTCTGCTTTTGTACCTTCACACATCAAGGAGGCTCTGAAAAATGGAGGCTAAATCAACAAACATCCTATGGCACCTTGTTGGATAACTAATTTATTATAGCACGAGCTTTCATCAACTATATAGCCAGGTGTATCAGGATGGTGTTTGACAAAACAAACTAGGCTAAATGGCTCTCAGAACAGGAAGCCTTTTAATCTAGTATCAGAGGTCAGTCTGCTTTGGAAGGCTCTACACTCTCCTTGAAAGATCTGGGTTGGATTTAACCCCCCCCCCCCCCCGGAATTTACAGGTGACAGGAGCTGGCAAAACTCTCTCTTAAAAGCTTGGGCTAGTAGAGCACATTTTCTCAAATAAGATTTAACGAATAAGTATAATCTTTTTTTTAAAAAAAGATTTTTAAATAACAAAGGAGAAATTACTGTGGTGTTGTATCGTTTTCCGGACTGTATGGCAGTGTTCTAGTAGCACTTTCTCCTGATGTTTTGCCTGCATCTATGGCTGGCATCCTCTGGTGATCCTCGGAAGATGCTATTTGGAGCTTGCTATTTCATATTTATGAACAAAATTCAAGTGCTGATTATCAGTGAAAATATTATATTAGGTATGTTGTCAAAGGCTTTCGTGGCTGGAGTGACTGAGTTGCTGTGATTTTTCTGGGCTGTATGGCCATGTGCCAGAAGCATTCTTTCCTGATGTTTTGCCCAAATCTATGGCAGGCATCCTCAGAGGCTGAGAGGTCTGTCGGAAACTAGGCAAGTGAGATTTATATATCTGTGGAATATCTAGGGTGGGAGAAAAAACTCTTGTCTGAGGCAAGTGTGAATGTTGCAATTGACCCTCACCTTGATTAGCATTTAATGTTCTTGCAGCCAACCTGGACACAGCATATTATTTGAGAACACAGAAATGCTGGCCCACTCTAATAATGACTATGTCAGACTACACAGAGAAGCCATTGAAACCCACAAGCATGTGAACACTTTCGACAGAAAGGAGGAAACCATTAAAATGAACAAAATTTGTCTACCAATATTAGAAAAACTCTAAAATCAGGACAGTAAATAAATAGCAACACTCAAAAAGCAAGGAAATTACGGACAGGAATCAATCAGGGCCAGCTAATACTTCCAAACAAAGGATTCCCCAGGCAGCAATCAGCCAGGCTTTGAATCTGCACAGCCATTCAATGCTAATCAAGGTGGCCAGTTGCAACATTCACACCTGCCTCAAGCAGACAAGAGTTCTCTCTCCCATCCTGGACATTCCACAGATATATAAACCTCACTTGCCTAGTTTCCAACAGACCTCACAACCTCTGAGGATGCCTGCCATAAATGCGGGCGAAATGTTAGGAGAGAATGCTGCTGGAACATGACCATAGAACCCGGAAAACTCACACAACTCATGTTAGGTATTTAGGGCTTTAAAGGACTGTTTCCTCCCATGGATTCCTGTCTATTCAGCCATTATTTTACACCACTGCCAGGAATATGGGAAAGGCAGTATATGATAATGGTGCCCAGAATGTGGAATGTCTTGCTCCAGGCAATCAATTTACACTTGAAGGGCTTACTTAAAGTGTCCCATGGAGGCTCTGTGCCAAGATCCTTCCCCCTCCCATCCCACGCTGTTGTCTTTGATTGGAGGAAGAGTGATGGCCAAAGCCAGCAGGTCTTAACTGGTGTTTGCAATAGATTCCTGACCTTGTGCCTGGGCAGGCGCTGAAATGGGAATGCATCTCCCCCTGGGGATGTTGATAAACTCTAAAAATCTATTTAATTTATTTAAAACGTTTATATCCCAATTTACTCTACCTCCGTAGAGGGACTCAGACCGGAGGAGGGCATTGTTTAGTTCTCTCTCCTTCCTTGGGTATTCCTGCATGGTAGGAGTTTGGACTGGATGACCCTTGTGGTCTTTCCCAACTTCATGGTTCAGTGATTTTCCTTTTTATTACTTTCTTCTAATATATTGTTCCAGAAAAGCTATTCAAACTAAAAATCCTTCCTCCCTCTTACACACACTTCATGCATCTTGTGATGTGAAAAACCTGACTGTAATGAAACATGCTATGACTATAGAGAGTTGTGGCTTTGGGCACAATTTCAATCTTCGAGAGAATTTTATCTTAAGGCAGTTTGGCATAGTTGTGCCATAAGGAATAGATGGGGGAAATGTCAAATCCCCTTAACAGCCTTTGTCTCTTTTTCCTTTGGAAAGGGCTTTTGCAAATACTCAGATAAAGCCTGAAAAACCAGTTAAGCTGCTCTCTGCCCCTTTCTCTGTCTAAAGGAAATCCTGAGGTGAAGATATACAGGTATGCAGTTAACTGCCAGGACCACAACAATCAGGTTTAGATGTAATCATAATAATAAAACAAACTTTTATGAAGTTTGCTACACCAGGAGATTATAGACAGCACAAAAATTATGACATTGACAAGTGAAAGAAGAGAGTATTTTAGAGTTATTTTTCCTTTCCTCTTCCATACTCCTCAGTGACAAGTGGATTTGTTTTCCCCACAGGCCCCTTAGAAAACTAATCTGCTTGTTAGCAAAGTATGAGTCTTGTTTTTAAGGGGAAATGTTTCTTTTCAAGGTCAAATGCTACTTTTTTTCTTGCTAATTTGGTGGTAGAGGGACAGCCCTTGGTGGGTTTGTGCCAGTGTGAGGCACACTCCTCTTAACTGTGATAGAAAAATAATATTGTTGATCTCTATATGAAAAATATTCTTTTTTGTACAAGGTATGTTCTGCAGAAAAAATGTCCTATGTTGGAGAAGAATGTGTGCTCTGTTATAGCCTTGAACATTTGTCTTCAGCATAATTGTTAGTTGCATTGTGCAGATACTCCCTTGCCCAGAAATGGGATGGGCTGCTTAGGAAGAGGGCACACCAGGAGGGCTGCCTCCACCTATGTTATGCTTATGACATCATGCCTTCTATGGAGAATGTCAAACATTCTGGCACCTTGGGAGAAACATTCCTGAGTATGTGAATAGGTGGATCGTAGAAACTCTCCTGGCACATTGTTGAACATGGTGTCCTCGCCCCCAGGTTTCCTTTCTAGGGCAAAGCTGCCTCACAGACAGTCAAGTAGCCTGAAATGACTGGTCAGCCTAATGCAAGCAGTTAGTATATTGGGACGTGAACCAAAGCAGCTTCCTGTGGCAAGGACCAGAGCTGCTGTTTTAAAAGTATAGAGCAGGTATGGGCAAACTCATTCCCAGGAGCTGGATGTAGCCCCTTGGGCTCTTTTCTCAGACCTCCTCCTCTCACACCATCGTATCCTTCCTTCCTTCCTTCCCTCTTGCCTTCCTCCTTCCCTCCCATCCCTTCATCATTCCTTCCTCCTTCCCTTCCCCTCTTTCCTTCCCTCCCTCCCTCTCTCTCTCCCTCTTCCTCCTTCCATCCTTCCCTTCCACCATTTTGTCCTTCCTTCCTTCCTTCCTTCCTTCCCTGCTTCCTCCCTCTCTCCCTCTTTCTCCTTCCTTCCCTTTTGTATTTCCTTCCTCCTCTCTTTCCTTTATCCTATCCTTTCCTTCCGTCCTTCCTTCCATCTCTTCCTCCCTTTCTTCCTTCTCTTTTTCATTCCTCCTTCCCTCCTTCCTGCCATCATTTCCTCCCACCCTTTCATCCTTCCTCCCACCCTTTCATCCTTCCTTACCCTTCCTGTTTCCTTCCACCTCTTTTTCCGCCCTCCTTCCCTGTCTCCCTCTTTCCCCTTCCTCCTTCCCTTTTGTATTTCCTTCCTTCTCTCTTTCCTTTATGCTTCCCTCCCTTTTTTCTTCCTCCCTCCCTTCCTCCTTTCCTTCCACCCTTTCATCCTTCCTTCCCTTTAGTCTTTCCTTCCACCCCTTTTTCCTCCCTCCTTCCATGTCTCCCTCTTTCCCCTCCCTCCCTTTTCTCTTTTCTTCCTTCCTTCCTTCCTTCCATCCATCCATCCATCACCAGGAAGCCAGTTCTCTTAGCAGGGAGTTCTAGCATGCAGCCCCCACATTAGAAAGTTTGCCCGTGCCGGGTATAGTGAGACCTCCACATTCTCTAGGATTAGGAGTACAGGACATATGCGGAAGTACATAGGTCAGAACTGCAAATAAGAGCCTACTATTTTTTTTACATGAATAAACATCTAGATATCTCCAGCCTTCCAGTATGACTCCAGAAGAAGTTGATCATAAAGTTGTGTCGGAGGATCTAGAGATCCCCAGGCAGAACATATTAATCAAATCTACAAATCAGTGTTTTTCAACCTTTTTTGAGCCGCGGCACATTTTTTACTTTTACAAAATCCTGGGGCACACCACCAACCAAAATGACACTCTAACACAGTAATACATATAGTTAATATGTTTTTAAATGTATTTATACACTCAGTGTGAAACCTGGACCTGTTTCGATGAACACAACATAGATATCCTGGCAGGAATGGCAGAAAGACACAAACTTCCTACACAGAACTCCCATAACCAAGAGAAAATACTATAAGAGGTTGGTGGGCATTGACCTTGGGTTTTGGAGTTGTAGTTCACCTATATCCAGAGAGCACTGTGGACTCAAACAATGTTGGATCAGGACCAAACTTGGCATGAATACTCAATATGCCCAAATGTGAATACAGATGGAGTTTGGGGGAAATAGACCTTGACATTTGGGAGTTACAGTTTCTGGGATTTATAGTTAACACACAATGGAGGTTCCAATTTCCCACAGCACACCTATTGATCGCTCACGGCACACTAGTGTGCCACGGCACACTGGTTGGGAAACACTGCTACAAATAACCATATCTGCAAAGTTAAATCTGCCAATGTAGAGGACCTGCTATAATTTGTTTCCAGTAATTACAGTTGTTTGAATATTATTCCTTGTCACTATTTGTTATAGTGTTTCAAAGGATAACCTGTTAATGTTATTTGGTACATTATTTGTTTCTTTTTCTTGTTTTACTTTATTTTTTAAATGTCAACATGCCATAAACATGAAAACTGCTTGTCTGAATACCACTGAAAGTGTCCTTTACACCAGGCATGGACAAACTTGGGCCCTCCAGGTGTTTTGGACTTCAACTTCCACAATTCCTAACAGCCTACCGGCTGTTAGGAATTGTGGAAGTTGAAGTCCAAAACACCTGGAGGACTCAAGTTTGCCCATGCCTGCTTTAAAGGAAACTTTTAGCATAACTCGAAAATAGTACTAACTAATCATATTGCTAAGCCAATCTCACTTTATATTTATTTTGAAAAGGAACTTAGTTGTGTGCATTTGGTGTCACCAAAATTGACTTGTTATGGGTTCCTTCCTACAATACTTTTGCTACACTATTTCCAATCTCTGGTTCATGGGTGGCTTGAACACAAAACAGTCTGGAGCTCTGGTTGGTGTGCCCAGACTTTCCGACGTATGCAGTTTGGATGAGCCAGACATTTTAAAATCATGGTTTGTAACTCTATTTAGCACAATTATGGGCAGCAGTCCATTGGCCTACAAGTGAATTCAAAGGACCAAAAAAATTCAAATAATTGGGAAAGGCAACTGGATTTTGCTCTGAGCAGGTTGTCTTGGGTGAAACTGGTGTGAAATTGAGCCCTTTCAGTAGAATGCATTTCCCAAGTGGGCCTCCTGGTTCCCTTAGTGAAAGCTTTTTGCTGACAGGTAAAAATGTGTGTGTGTTTTTGAGAATGTTTTCAACAAGCTGATTTCCCCTGAAAGATAAGCTTGTTTAGACATTTTGTGTATTCGTGCGTTTGTCTTCCTCCTCAGCAAGGAACAGAGCAGCTAACACCCCACGTAGAACGGCACACAAAGGCTATTAAAGCCACAATTATAAAACAGCAATCACATTTGAAAATACCATAAGCCATCAACGAAAAGCAACTGAGAAAGAAATGGAGGATTGGTGTTTGCCTGTAAACCAAGTTGTACCTACCGTATGTTTCAACTGGCATCTAAATGATTAGCCAGTTGTATTGTGATGGCTGAGCTATTGCTGGCTTTCTGCTTAGCTTTAGTGTAGTAATTCTTTTTTTAAAGAATAATTCCAACAGACCTTTAAACCTGTTTTTCCACAAAGGTTAAGGTTTCCCCTGACATTAAATCTAGTCGTGTCCAACTCTGGAGGGTGGTGCTCATCTCTATTTCTAAGCCGAAGAACTGGCATTGTTCGTAGACACCTGGCATGAATGCATGGAGCACCGTTACCTTCCCGTCGAAGCGGTACCTCTTGATCTACTCACATTTACATGTTTTCAAACTGCTGGGTTGGCAGAAGCTGGGGCTAACAGCAGGAGCTCACCCCATCCAATGGATTTGAACCGTCGACTTTCCTGTCAGCAAGTTCTGCAGCTGAGTGGTTTAACCCGCTGCACCACCACGGTTCCTTGTGTCCCCACATACCCCTACATAATATTTCCAAGATTAGAGAACACAATTAGGGTTCTTAGATTAGAGTTCTTGGTATCAATATAGGAGAGACGATGGCTGCTACTTATGGTTTCTTCATAGCCCCAAGGTGTGCGAAATAGCAGCTATATCACATATCGCACAGAATATGGCCAAAGTTTTGATCCTGGTATGGATCTCAGTTCCAAGTGTAATATTAATCATTAGTCATAGTAGCTGGATGTACTGATTGTACTGATACCTTATGATAAGGCTGAATCCTGGTGAACTCTGGATTATCATGTTGCTTTGAGCATGGCTCCTGCAAACAGGAATGGCTAAATATACTACATATCTTCTATCTGTGGCTTATAATGACAGTTTGAACACTGCAATGTGACTTCTCTTCCTCCGAGACACCAGAGAAATTGTTTATGGCTTGCTATTGGTTTCCTTCTGTGGCTTGTTTGAGGATGGTTTGGATGTGGCTTGTTTGAGGATGTTTTGGAAGCATACCAGAGACGTGAGCATGGTAACCGTAAATCAGGAGTAAGGAAGGTGTAGCCTATGGACCACCTGGAGCCAGGTTTGTGGCCTCTGAAGCACCTAGATCAGACAAGGGTAAACGTTGTCACTCCAGGTGTTTTGGACTTCAACTCCCACAACCTCTTCCACAGTTGTCACTTCTTAAAATAGTAAAAGTAAGCTGTCTATAATTCCAGTTATGGTAATCATTCAGGTTACTAATCCCTTCCTCCAGCAATTCTTATGAAAAGAGCTGTAATGATTTTGATGAGCAGTCTTCTTTTAATCTTTACAGATGTCAGACTGAGAAGAAATGCTGCAGACTTAAGGGCCCTTCCACACAGCCACATAACCCAGAATATCATGACAGGAAATCCCACAATAACTAATGTGAACTGGAATATATGGCACTGAGATAACCCAGTTCAAAGCAGATATTTATTTCTTTACATACATCATTTATATTCCGCCCTTCCCACCCCGCAGGGGACTCAGGGCGGATCATAATGCACATATACAGGCAAATATTCAATGCCATTGACATACAACATGTATAGACAGACAAAGAGGCAATTTAACATTCCAGAAATCAGTTAAATTTAGCCTTCCCACAAAGTGGTACCTAAATTTCCTACTTGACAGATGCAACTGTCTTTCGGATTGCAAAGGTCGACAACAAGCTACACAAATTGGTTGAGAGCTCACCCCTACCCGGGCAGGCCTCAAACTCATGACCTTCTGGTCAGTAGAGCTCTTATGCACCTAGAAGATCTTAACCAGCCAGCTGCGCCACATTCCCAGATATTGTGGGGTTTCCTGCCTTTTATTCTGGGTTATATGGCTGTGTGGAAGGGCCTCTACCTAGTCAAATACTCTTTTTTCCTACAATTATGGGGCTATATGAATCCATTAGTAGCAATAGAAACCACTTCTGCCATTGTTTCCAACAATTCAGAGGGATGAAGGCTAGCACTTGTTTTCAGCTTTATCCCCACTTAAATAATTGAATCCTTATTTAAGATGTCTAAGCCCCCTTCCATACAGCTGTATAAAATCCCACATTATCTGTTTTGAATTGGGATATATGGCAGATATTCCAGTTCAAAGCAGATAATGTGGGTTATTCTACCTTGATGTTCTGGGTTATATGGCTGTGTGGAAGGGTCCTGAGATGTCTTATGACCCTTCCACACAGCCCTATATCCCAGAATATCAAGGCAGAAAATCCCATATTATCTGAGTGTAGTCTCAGATAACCCAGTTCAAAGCAGATATTGCTGGATTTTCTGCCTTGATATTCTGGGATATAGGGTTGTGTGGAAGGGCCATAAGGCCTCTTCCACACAGCTTTATAAAATCCCATATTATCTGCTTTGAACTGGATTATATGGCAGTGTGGACTCAGATAGCCCAATTCAAAGCAGATATTTTGGGGGATTTTCTGCCTTGATATTCCGTGGCCCTTCCACACTGCCCTATATCCCAGAATATCAAGGCAGAAAATCCCACAATGCCTGTTTTGAACTGGGTTATCTGAGTCCTCACTGCCATATATTCCAGTTCAAAGCAGGTAATGTGGGATTTTCTGCCTTGGATGTTCTGTTATATGGCTGTGTGGAAGGGCCTTTGATCGCGATTCTCATCTTCTGACATCGGATTCCATAGTTTATTGAAGGGTTGTGACTCTCACATGGCTTTTAATTAGAGTTAACTTGGTTCAAGAGATTTGCAATGGGCAAATGGATCAATTGCATATGAGTGACGTTGCTTCTTAATAACCCTATGAAAGGCAAATAGAAGTCTTCCTGTTCATCAATGATGTGATGTGTTCAATGGCTTGGTGCAGATGGTTAATGTTTTCATTCAAAGCCAAGAGGGATGATATTTTTTCAAAACAGTTTGTGATATTTAAGAATCTCAAATCCCCCTCATTAAAATGTGAAGTCATTATTCAGAAAAAGATTGTGTTCTGTTTGATGTTATTGATATATCTTCAATTCAACTTGTATCTGTTCTTCTAGGTGAAAACTGTAAATGCAGAGCCAGGATCACCAATGCCAGTTGCTGACTATCCCGATCGGGTTGCCAGTCCAGCAGATTACTCAGTTTCCGAAGCTCCTGCACATCAGATGTATAATGATCAGAGCTACAGAGCCACTCCGTAAGTACACCGTGCACATTTGTCTGAATGGAGCGGACACAATGCAGCGGAACACCATTGTGGGATTATGGCTAAGCAGGAAGTGGGGCAGGCTGCCTATGGGCACTTTTGTGCAGTTCAATCATATGCATCTTAATTAACCAAAAGAATCCCATTAATGCTTATTATAAGGGTAATGTGTGTTGTAATTGGTGACCATTAAAATCCAGAATATAATTAATGTTATTACAGTTATAACCGTTATGCTGAGGTCCATGTAGGAGTCTGGATTAACCCAGAATCTGAATCAAAGCTTATTTTGAATCTTAGTTTAACTTGAGATCCTGATTACTTGAAATGTAGTTAAATACAAGCACCGGGAATGTGGCACAGTTGGCTGGGAGTCAGCTGCATAAGATCTCTACTGACCAGAAGGTCATGAGTTCGAGGCCTGCCCAGGTCGTGGTGAGCTCTCGACCAATTGTGTAGCAGCTCATTGTCTGTCTATATATGTTGTATGTCTATGTGCATTGTGATCCGCCCTGAGTCCCCTACGGGGTGAGAAGGGCTAGATATAAATGATGTAAATAATTAATTAAAATATTATAATGACAGCCGTGATAATTGTGATTATGGCCAGAATGGGCTGAAGTGCAGAGTTCAAGCTTCAAAAGGGAGGAAGTAGAAGAAGGAATTGACAATATTATGCCTGCATATCGTCAAGCAAAGCAGGTGGCAGGGTAGAGTCTGTTTTTAGAATCACTATGCAGTCTCATAAATCTCACAGTTAATTACTTTTGTCATACACTCATGTAGATTTCATTAGTTACAGTGTCTATGAGAGACATGAATAGATGTGTATTTTTGTTACTTATCTCAAAATAAAACTTGGTTAATTGGAAATACTATGCACTTCATAAGCAAAATACTAAGAACACATTAACACTGTGATAGCAAACATCATGCTTTTCAAAGTGCGGTTTCCAGGTTACACCATTTCTTTTTCATGCAGTGTGTTTCTGTTATCTTAAGGATAAGTGTTTGCATAAGGATACCTGTATTTGAAGAAGAATAGCTAATCAATTTGTTGATAACCTAGGGGGTGAACACAATACTTATAGTGTAAATGTATACACAACTGCTCAGAAGTAAACTTAAGAGGTTCTGTGGAACTTTTTATTTCAGACAGTATTTTTTATTTATTTATTTAAATTTTTTGTACCCCGACCTTCTCACCTTCATGGAGGGACTCAGACTGGCTTACAGCAAATTTCAATGCCATACAAATTTAAAATATCTTAAAAACAGCATATTAAAATATATTAAAACAGAGATACATAAAATCACATTGCCATTAAAACCACATTCAGCTCGGTCTTAAAAGTGGTCACCCATTTCAGATTGAAATCAATCTCCGCTTATTCTGGGAAGGCCTCGTTCCACATCCAAGTCTTCACCCGCCTCCGGAAGGACAACAGGGAGGGGGCAGATCTAACATCACTTGGGAGGGAGTTCCACAGCCGAGGGGCCACAACAGAGAAAGCCCTGTCTCTCGGCCCCACCAGGCGCGCTTGCGAAGAAGGCGGGATCGAGAGCAGGGCCTCTCCTCTGCATACAATGGCAGGCTTTACCAGCCTCCCACAAGGCTGGTAAAACATCAAAAACACCTGGGCATCCTCTGGACAACGTTCTCACAGACAGCCAATTCTTTCACACCAAAGCAATTTGCAGTCCTCAAGTTACAAACATCTGACTTACAAATGACTCATAGTTAAGAACGGGGGTGAGACAACAGGAAATGAGAGAAATCTACCCCTCTGAAGGGACATTCACTCCTGAAAGCGTTATCATGGGGAAAAGGTGTCTTAATTGAAGCTTTATCACATATCCCTGTTTCCACAACAAGCCACATTTTTCAAAATCCAATTATCACAGGGACAGAAGAAAGTGCAGTGAAAACTCCTGAACAGGAAAGCAAACACGAAAGCAAACACTACAGGGGTGTTGACCCTTCCCCATGCTATGCAAAGCTTTTATATGTGTGTGTGTGTGTGTGTGTGTGTGTGTGTGGCTGGAGTTACATTTAAAATTTCCTTGTTCTGACTTACATCCAAATTCAACTTAAGAACAAACCTACATAACTTATCTTGTTCGTAACTTTGGAACTGCTTGTGTTTGAGTAATCTCTTTTTACAACACTTCCAGGTTCTATTGCTTGCCTAATTGATTTTTCCAGGGTTGCAAATGTTCATTAGCTGTGATGGCTCATGATTGGCCTACTTTCATAGCACATTGCCATTGTATGGGTTTAAGAGGAGTTCTGCAGAAGTGATGGTCTGAAAGCATCTGGATTTTTTGTGACTGGCCTTTATATCTTCAGGACTTGGTTTTGGAAAAACACCTTAACTCAATGTCTTAATTATGTTCATAAATAAAAAAAGAATGAAGCTAGTGTCCTATTTACATAAAAGGCACTCTTAATGGCTGGTTGTAAAATCTGGCAACCACATATTTTATAAGGTGTGGCAGTATGCTTCACATCTTCATTGCAACATTTCAGGAAAGGAGGAGGAAACTTCACCCTAGCGAAGCTTTATTATAGTGGACGGGCCCTATGTCAAATATTTACAGTTGGCTCTCCACATTTCACTTTTGCAGATTTGATTTTTCTAGGTTCTTCAGTGTAACTCTTGTCAACTTCTCTGAGAGACCACGCTTTTTGGGTTTTGGCTATCATTCTCTTCCAAACAGAAGCCTTAAGCTTACATGCTTATTTCTTGCCATGTATATGAATATGCCAGTTTAATAATCAAGTGTTATTCCAGTTGGGTGCATCCACCCCACACCTTTCAAGAGGCTATAGCTTTATTTGGGATAGTTTCAGAAGAGGACAGATTAAATTTCACAATCGTATCTAATCATCCTGAGAGTTCCAAGATCTCCTGGTTCAAAGGACTTACTTGACAATGACACAATAGTGGAAGCGTGGGGAAAATTAAGTCATTGAACTTGCATGTAATTAGCCTTGGTGACAGTAGGAAATGGATATGGGTGAAGGTGAAAATGATTAAGGCAGCAATAATTGATAGTATTTGGCCAGCTCCAGTTGTACACCTACACCTTACAATGTTAGTTTCTTCCACTGAATCTGTCATTAAGGTCTGGTGAGTAAAATAGATCACATTTTTGGATGCATAGGTTGTCAGATTTCAATTTGCTTTCGATTGCTAAGACTTAAAAGTAACTGAGCCTATTCGATGAGGCAGAGTTGCAATTATAGAGTGCCGTTCTATTTGTGACAGATCTGCATGTATGTTGTGCTTACATGTGTGTCTGTTTATGCCTTGAATCCCATCTTGCAAAAAAGGCAGGATATAAATTCAGTAATAAATACATTTCCATCTGTGTGAGGCAGAGGAGGCATGCTCTAAACCAGTGTTTCTCTCTTCGTGGTCTCTGTGAAATGCACACACATGTAGTTCGATGCACCTGTGCAGCATTTCGGAACTTCAAACAGCTGTTTGGACCTAGTGTATAGCCCCGCCCACCTATCCCTGTAGGTATATATTACAGGTGGGGCTATAGGCCTTGTTCCTTTTTTTCTGTCGCAGCTTGAAGGAACATCATTGTGTTGCCAGGGAGGTGTGTGTTTGCTTCCCTGGCTTGCTGTATTTTGTGAGTTTGTTTCTTTTGAACTTTGGGTATTGGTTTTGTTTGTTAAGAAGTTTGGACTATGTCTACTGCATTTAAGACTGCGGGAGAAATTTCCCTGAAGCAGACCAACATGACAGGTGTCTCCTCTGTTTGGGGGAGGCACATTCTACAAAGAGCTGCTTGGCCTGTTTGGCGCTTACACCACAGGCCAGTAAGAGTAGGCAAACCAGATTGAAAGCACTGCTCTATGAGCTTGCTTTGCTTCCCGAGGCGCCATGGCAGCAGCTGACGGCAGAGGTTTCTGCGGTTGTGGGAAGCCAAACGCCGGTGGTACTCACCTCCCCAGCCCCTTCAGCGAGAGAAAAGAGGCCACTCTCCAAGTTGCCCAAGCAGCCTGCAGCTCAGCCGCATGGCTCTTCGGAGGGCGAGAAGAGGGGGAGGAAGAAACGCCACTCATCGGAGGCGAAGCAGGCTGCAGCTCCTTCCCGTCTAGAAGTGGGAGCAGAGCAAGCCCTGCGTACACTTTCCCCGAAGGCTCAGGGGCGCGCGCAGCCAAGGATGCCAGGGTGCAATTTGGCCATACTTCCCAATGCGTAAGTAGGCCAGCACCAGCATGGAGAGGGTCTGGAGCTCCTGCTGCTTGTTGAGGTAGCAGAAACTGGAGGCTTGGCCCTGGCAGGAGATTGAGGCCCCGAGATAGGAGGCCTCCAGCCAGGAGACCCAGCGTCACCACCATGGGTCCAGGTCCAGATCGACGGCATCGGTGGTGATTTATCCCCTTCCACTGGGGCAACACTCACCAATGGCCCTTTCCAGACATGGCCATAGCTTGCTTCCATCTTTTGGCCCAGCCTTTAATTCTCCATCCAGATGCGGCAGGGATACTGGGGCTGCCCCAGTTGGGACAGGCTTTGCTGTGACACAGCCGCCTCCCAGCAGAGGATGTTATCCACAGGTCTCCAGGGGGCCGGGCCTATGTGTTCTGGAACATGGCCATACAGCCAGAAAAGCTTACAACAACCCAGAAAATATTGTGTTTTCTGATGGTATATGGCAACCCCTCTGACACCTGTTTGTGACCCCCCCTGGGGTCCCGACCCCCAGGTTGAGAAACACTGCTCTAAACCTTTATACTCCGTCCCAAACATGTAATTATAATATAATAAAGTTGGAGGAGACCAGAAAGGCTATCCGTTTCGATTCTCATCTATCCAGGAATACAGTATTCCTTCACTTATTGCTGAGGTTAGGTTCCAGGACTTCCCGCAATAAGTGAAAAACCGCAATGTAGGGACACTCTATTTTAATATTTATACATTATTTTAGTAGTTATACACTATTTTAAGTCTTTATAAACTTAAAATAAAGTGAAGGAAAGGCCCTTCAAGGATGGAGGGAGGGAAGACTGAGAAGGGAAAGCACCTTGGAGAGTGGTGGCGGTGGCAAAACCTCACAAAACAGCGAAAATACCATGATCTACTGTATATTGTAAAGTAATATTTTCTTAAATCCGCAAAACAGCGCATCCGCAATAAGTGAACCATGAGGTAGCGAGGAAAGACTGTACACAGGGAAAACACACCTATCAGATCACAGTCTATCTCCTGGCAGCTGTCAAGCTCTGGGAATGTGCTTGTAATGACTACTGATGAGGAGGAAAGGGAGAGGAGAGATAGTCTAGATCACACATGACAAACTCAAGGCCTGTGGGCCAAATCCAGCTCTCCATGTCATTTCATGTAGCCCGTAAGGCTTTCAATGCCAGGGCAACATGTTTCCATTTATACAGTCTTCTAGAATTACAAATGGCCCTTTGTAGGCAACCATAAGGCTGATGAATCCTCGGCAAAAATGAGTTTGACACCCCTGATCTAGATGTTGAAGATGTAGGCACTCTGGACTATGAAGGGGAAGATAAAGAAAAATGTATTACATCTGTGAGCACCTCTTGTTTCTTTCTTCCTTGGAGCTGAGGCCAACTACTTCTTT
Source organism: Anolis apletophallus (assembly GCA_030556195.1). NCBI lineage: Eukaryota > Metazoa > Chordata > Lepidosauria > Squamata > Anolidae > Anolis > Anolis apletophallus. The sequence goes on along the minus strand of JARBWK010000006.1, from coordinate 48,431,827 downwards.
GTTGTCTGAATTGCTTCCTCCATTGCCTGTTAAGCAGAAGCAGAAAGGACTTGTAGGGTTTGATAGCTGTTAGGGTGAAGAGTGGACAGGGAATTGTTCTGCCTGTTCAGTGTAGGATCTCTGCCTCAGAGCATATATCTGATCATTGGTGTATTGTTTGTACGTTGAATCAAGAATACTGGCTTAAACGTCAGAGGGCCAAAAAGAGGCATTCCCCAAGAAGCCTGTGCACAAATGTATTAGATGTATACTTAACACTCTGGAAGCAGGAAAACAAACAAATACAAAATACTCTTTTGAGGCTCTTAATGTGGAATTATGTGGAATTGATCACGGAATGGCTTTAGACCTTGAATTCTGGATGGTGTGTTTTAACCTTGAATGTATTTAATCATGTTTATTATGTTGTAATTTTAGTCCAAACAATTTTAGGTGAATTTTGTATGTTTTGAGGCATTGTGTGTAAGTGCCATTTGTAAGCCGCCTTGAGTCTCACCGGGGTAGAGAAAGGTGGGGTATAAATAATGCAAACAAATAAATACAAACAAAATAACACTCATAATCCCTTTGCTTCCTACTGAAAGATATAATGTCATATTAATCCACTGTAATCTGTGAAACTGGTATTGATTAATTATACTGTATGTTTCTGAAAAGCAAGGGAAATATTGAGCATTGTATTAAAAAAATAACTAAGTAACAGCTTTTATGCAGTCTTTGTTTTAATATATATTGTTGATGCATTGGTCTGCAATCCAACTTATTTTCAAATTTTGTACTAGGATACCCGATGTTACTGCTACTATAAAGCAGTCTCCGTATGCCAACACCAGCAGTTACAATGGATCCTCGAAGGAGCAAACACAGAAAAGAAAAGCAGGAAGACCCAGAAGGAGCAATGCAGACAACTATGATGGCGATTATACCACTGGAGGAGAATCTTGTGATGAGTTGGAAGAGGACTGGGACAGGTACAGACTTCACAAACCTGCACATTGCATGAGGGGGCAACCTAGAGCAAAGGAGATTTATAGCACCTTTTAGATGGAGATAAAGTTGTTCTTAGCATAAGCTTTCATAGACTAGGCCTACTTCATCAGATGCATGATGACTAAATACCTTGTAAAACTACAACTCCTGTGATTTGATAACATTAAGCCTTGGCAGTTAAAATAGTGTCAATCTGCATTAACTCTACAGTGTAGATACAGATAATTTTCTCTCATTTAGTCTCACCGCAGCTAAAAATTCCCTTTGTATACCAATCCAGATTAACATGGTTTTAAACTTTAGCGCAAAGAATTATTGGTGCCTAAAATATCATGAGAGGCAATAAGGAATGGAATTGCAAAAATACTACACTCAAATGTATTACTGCTGAATACTCCATTTGGCTTGGATTGCAATTGTTTATTACCCTTATGGGCCAGAAATGACTTGGATCCACTTATTGCCCAATGTGAAGGGCTTTCTTTTGAACCCACCACCATTGCATACTCTTTTGTCAACAACCTGTAAGAAGGGCTTTCCGGTGGCTGCTTATAGGTGAAGTTGGTCCCTTCCTGTAGGAAAATACCTTTTCATTTACAGAAGATTCTGGCTATTACTGGAAGGATCTTTTAATGGGTGTGCACAGTACATTTATCATTGTTCTGTCTGAAGTAAGGCCCCCTGGTGATGTAGCAGGTTAAACCGCTGAGCTGCTGACCTTGCTGACTGAAAGGTTGGCAGTTCAGATCTGGGGATCGGGGTAAGTTCCCGCTTGAGGCCCAGCTTCTGCCAACTTAGCAGTTCGAAAACATGCAAGTGTAGATAAATAGGTACCGCTTCTGTGGGAAGGTAACGGCGGTCCATGCAGTCATGCCGGCCACATGACCTTGGAGGTCTCTAGGGACAACGCCTGCTCTTCGACTTAGAAATCGAGATGAGCACCACCCCCCAGAGTCAGATACGACTAGACTTAAAGTCAGGGGAAAACCTTTACCTTTACTTTACCTTTGTCTGAAGTGTTTCTAACATGTTTCAAAATACTTGCAGTATTTAATAATGTTGGTAATGATATTAAAACTGTTTTAAAAATATTATTTATTTTAACTCTAATTTATATGGTAATCTGCATTGGGTCATATGTTGTGAGTGGGGTATCATGATGTCAAGCAAGCAAACAAATGTAAAAACAAAAACAAAATAACATTCTTAATCCCTTACCATTGATCATGGTGTCTTGAGCTGACGGCCATTGCATTCACCCCGGTTTTACATGTTTAGTGGAATAAACAAAGACTGGAAATGATATAATAATAATAATAATCTTTTCTCATAGACTTCCCCCTCTCCCCAAAGGGACTCAGGGCAGTTCACAAGAAATATCAAAAATGACAAATATTCAATGCCAAAAAACAAGGCAAAACATATAATAAAATAGACTATATAACTTATAAACAACCGAAACTGAGGATTAAACTAAATAAACGTCATAAACACAAGAAGTCAAATCAATTAAAACATAGTACATTAAAAGCATTGCATAATATATCATCCTGGTGGGTACTATCATCTGGTTAATGAAAAATAAGAATTTTAATTGGGAAAATGTAGCGTAATGCCATCCCTGATAGCCAGATAGGTATCACTGCTTCTACAATTATATTTGAAAAACCAAGTAAAAGAATTATTTTATCTGGAAATCTAAACAATGGACATGCTAAAATACACCCAAAGCCATTTGCCATTTCTCAGATAATCAGGCAGAAATAAAGAATGGGACATGCTAAAATACACACAGGCACCCATTTCTCCCTCCCTGGCATATATACACAGATATTATTAGGCAGAAAGTAAGAAGACTGACCTTTGTGCTTCAATTTGACAGGAAATGGCTCCCAAAGCGTCCTTTTTCCTTCTCCATCGTTGCTCCTCTTGACGTGCGCCGCCTGCACGCTCCAAGCGCACCTGAGACTCAAGAGGGAGAATGGGGCTCTTTTGTGCATGCGCTGGGCCAGCTGAGCACCGCGTCATCCAAAGCCGCCCCTCCTTTGCTCTGTGATGACTCTGAGAGGCTGGAGAAGGAGGGAGGGAGGGAGGGGGAAAGCGGAAGAGCCAAAGAGGGAGCGGGCGTGGATGCCATCGCGTCATCCACGCCGCCCCCTCTTTTGCCCTTCTGTATTCCTCCTCCCTCCATCTTTCTCCGGCCACTCACAGACGTCACAGAGCAAAGGAGGAAGGTGGCGTTGGATGACGCGGTGCTCAGCTTTCCCACGTGCATGCGCAGAAGTGCCCATTCTCCCTCTTGGAGTCTCAGGCGTGCTTGGAGCGTGCAGGGGCGCATGTAGAGGACCAACAGCAATTGACCTGGTCAGGGGCCTAAAGATCACCCGGATGAGGCCCAAAGATCACTCGGGTGATCACGATCACCGTCCTGGGCACCCCTGGTATACAGTATATATATGAGTGTGTGTGTATCGATATAGACAGGCGATGGATGGATGGATGGATATGTCCTCCTGCATGGCAGAACAGATAGGAACAAATAGTTAAGATAAATAGACTGCACACAAAATTCCAAATGTAAAGCTATGACTTCTTACTCTGTAACAAAGTTTATAAAATATGCAATTTCTTAAACTGTTCCTTAATGTGCCTCTACTATTGAGAGAATAACTTTCAAGGACTACAGATAAAATGTGCTTTGGCTCCTTCTAAGGACCGAGATTGTTTTTGGATGAAAGTTAATGACCACATATATTGGATTGAGTTGAAGTTGATTTAATCTGGCAATTTGGCTTTAATGTATTTTATCTATATGTATTTTATTTATATTTATTTTAACTTTTTATGGTTATATGATGTTTTAATTTGTATCAACTGCATTGAATTCTTGCTATAAGGCTGGTCTGAGTCCCTCTTTGGAGGTGAGAAGATTGGGATATAAAATTTTTAAATAAATAAATAAATTCTTACATAAGCTGAAAGGGAAACACAATTAAGCAAGGTATGCATAGCTATGGCAACTTGAATCAGTCAGCTAAGCTGCTGAGCTTCTAATGAAACTCGCATGCATATAAAGCAAACAATAATGTCTTCCATTCTTATCTCCATGCACTTTATGAAACTCACAACATATGAAAAGTCTGTGGGTGGGAGGATGGGTGGGTTTAAACATGCCTTTGATTCTTTTGTGGGTAAGAATCATAAACACTTGCAGCAAAGATACGGCTATAAATAGTTACGTGTTAGAAACAGAAGTTTTGCTAGAGAAAATTATCGGGGTGTTTACATTCTGGGAATGAGTTCGCTTCACAAAATTGTTACTCACTACGAAAATAGCTGTAGTACGCAAATCATAACCAGTTTGATTAATTGGTCAATCCAGTTCATTTTCATTCATAAAGAGAGCCAGGGTTTCAAAACACTGCGATTGCATAAAATAGAAGCGCCTCGCCACGCCTCTGTGACTCCATTCCACAGGAAGAAGGGAGGGATGCCAGAGGCGTGGCGAAGCGCCGCGTCAGACGCCGCCGCGCCGCCACGCCTTAACCTCCCTTCTTTAAATCCAAAAGCTGCGCCGCGGAGGTGTGCCGCGGCCGATGGGGCCGATTTTGCGGCGGCGTGGGCGTGGCGATGGGGTACGTCTTAGTTTATAAGGCGTACCCGAAAGTAAGCCGTGGGGGCTTTTGGGAAAAGAAAAAGACGCTGTCTTACTTTCGGGGAAACACGGTAGTTACATAAGGAGTAGAAACAGAAGTTTTGCTAGAGAAAATTATCTACCTGTTTACATTCTGGGAATGAGTTCGCTTCACAAAATTGTTACTCACTACAAAAATAGCTGTAGTATGCAAATCATAAGCAGTTTGATTAATTGGTCAATCCAGTTCATTTTCATTCATAAATCCTTAACAATAATAACCACACCAGGGTTTCAAAACACTGCGATTGCATAAAATAGAACCTTTGTGACTGAATTCCTTTTGCAATTCCTCGATAAATTGGATTAACTACACTGTCAGCATTCTCTTTAAAACAATGCTATAAAGTGTATTACCGTGTTCCCGAAAGTAAGACAGCGTCTTGCTTTCTTTCCCAAAAGTCCCCTCGTCTTACTTTCGAGTACGTCTTATACCCAACCTAAGACCCGTCGTCAAGACGCCGCCGCCACGCCGCGCGCAACCGGAGGTGTGCCGCGGCACACCTGCGGCACACCTCCGCACACCTCTTCGCCAGGGCTCCAGGCAAGGGGGGGGAAAGGAGCCAGGGGCGGGAGGAAGCAGCGACAGACGTCACTGTGACAGCGCTTCTGGCTCACGCCCTTTTCCCTTTTCTTGCTGGCGAGGAAAGAGGGGAGGGAGAGGAGCCAGGGGCGTGGTGAGGATCGCAGCGTCACAGTGACGCTGTCGTTCCTTCTCCCCGCCCCTGGCTCTCTTCTCCCCACCCTTGGAAGGGAGGAGGAAGAGAGCCAGGGGCGGGAGAAAGACAGACGCGTCACTGTCACGCCCTGGCTTTCTCCCTTTCCTCAAGCAAGGGAGGGGAAAGGAGCCAGGGGTGGTGACGGTCGCAGCGTCACAGTGACGCGCCGCTGCTTCCTCCCCCCTGGCTCCTTTCCCCTCCCCTGCGGGACAATACGTCTTATATACGGGGTATTATATAAGCCGACACCCCCGATCGTCTTACAATCGGGGTGTCTTACTTTCGGGGAAACACGGTAGGAATGAATCCTGAAGGAAAAGTATTCCTGTTCTGCAGAAATAGTTGACAGACTGAAATACATAGCTGGAATTAACAATTACCTAAAGACATGGATGTGAGACTGTTAATGAATGTCAGGTGCTGTAGGCTATATTTTGGAGGAGGGAACTGGCAAAACCACCTCTGAGTATTCATTGCCTAAGGAAACCTATGAAAATTCATGGGGTTGCCACAAGTTGACAATTTGAAGATATATACACACAAAGTGAAGAGTAGAGACATCACACTGGCAACGAAGATCTGCATAATTAAAGCAATGGTATTCCCCGTAGTAACCTATGGATGTGAGGGCTGGACCTTAGGAAAAGCTGGAACAAAAGTCCGCAGGAACAAAAATGTGGTCCATGGCCTCACCATTACTACAACGTTGCAATGAAAGCGACTGGTCTCATGAAACCGTCTTATAGTGCTGAGGCTTATTAAATATGGATTTCTGTGGGTGAGCAGATGGCAACTACTAGATGGCATATGTTGTGTATCAGAAACTAGAACTGATGTAGTCTATCCAATGCAATTTTCTGAATCAGCACCCCCCCCCCCCCCAAAAAAATAAATCTAAAGTTGACCAAAAGCTGAGTGTAACCCTTTTGGTACTAATGTTGGAGAGTGGCCCTTGGTCAAGTGGTCCCTGGTCAAAAAAAGGTTGTGCTATAAACAAAGCTAGATATGTTTTTAAGGAATAGTCTCTCTGAAATTAAGTAAGTCACTCCCTTTATACAGAAATGTCATTTTAAATCACTCTTTCCCCAGAGAATATCCACCTGTATCGTCAGACCAACAAAGGCAAACATATAAGCGAGACTTTGATGCAGGACTACAAGAATACAAGCATTTGCAAGCAGAGCTGGATGAGATCAGCAAAGAACTCTCTCGTCTTGATAAAGAACTAGATGAATATGTTGAAGACAGTGAGGAATACAAGGTAACTTGATTGCTTTAAATTGCCACTTTAATACATACAAGGAAATGGACCACTTAGTGTATCCATCAGGTCTCCTTTACTGTGTTGAAGAGTCTTGGCTCAATTAAAAAGAGTGAATAATACCAAAATTGGTAACTGAAGATGCCAGCAGGAAGCTCATGTTTCAAGGAACCAGAGGGCTGGAGTTTTAATATTATTTATGGAACATGCTTATGTTCATTTACTTTTCAGTAATATTAAAGAGTATAATAATAATAATAACAACAACAACTTTATTATTGTATCCTGCCACCACCTCCCTGGAGGGACTCGAGTCGGCTTACACATGGCACAAGGTGCCTAAAAACAGAACATAAAATGAAAACAAATTAAAAATTCAATTAAATACAACATACGGACATATGAAATATCAACTAACACTCAGTTCAAAACAGAGCTCATCAACTAATGGTGGTAAGCTACTGCACACATGGCCAGGCAGTAAACAAACGAACTGGGAATGAGATAAGTGCAAAACGGTAGCCATGAGAAGAGGGTTGCATAACGAAGAGGTTCTTAAGGGAAAAGTTATTTCGTTGGAAATAATTACACCCAAAGACCAAACCAGCATTCTCATATGATTTTCAATTGTGGTAGTAAATGGGAGCTCTATTTCTGTATTTTGTCTGTATCAACTTGCTCAGTGATTTAACCTAAATACTTTTGAAGTATTTGCCCCACCTTTCTAACAAGCTTTTTTTCCCAAGCTGCTTTCAAATTTGACCCTCAGAAACCAGAAAAGAAATACACAATGAACCCTTGCGATCTGCAAGCTCTAGATCTGCAGATTCAACCACCAATGGATTCAAAAATACACTACACAATACACTCTAAAAGTAGAATAGTATGCATTGTGTTTGCCAGGCTGGAGAGAAACAGAAGTCTATGGAAATATTGTGGATCTGAGAAATGATGGGAATCCAAGTGGAGTGCTTGGCACAATTCCATTCCTCCCACTATTTCACAGGTCCTCTTGTCTCTCTCGCGCCTCATAATACAGTGCATACCATGCCATTTTATCTAATGGATAGTGTTATCATGAAACTAATCCCCTATGGTTATGGAGGGCCCGCTGTATTATGATTGGTGTAGTGGTGTTTTCAGTAATTAAAGATAAGAAGAGAAGGTTTGTAAGACAGGTTGAATATTCCTTATCTGCAATTCCAAAATCTGAAATATCCCAAAAATGTACACATGGGTAGCTGAAACAGTGACACCTTTGCTTTTTATGGTTCAATGTACACAAACTATTTCGTGCACAAAATTATTTAAAATATTGTATTTTATATATAATTACCTTCAGACTATCTATAAGAAACATACATAAATTTCATGTTTAGTCTTTGATCCCATCTCCAAGGCCCCATCTGCCATATAATGGACACTGCATTATATGGCAGTGTAGATAGGGCCTAAGATATTGCATTGTGGATGTATACGCGAACACAGGTATTCCAAAATCCAAAACACTTCTGTCCCCAAGCATTTTGTATAAGGATTATGCAATCTCTGCTTTGTTTATTTCTGTTATAAGCAAGCAACTAGGGAAAACTTCCTTGCATATCATAATCTGGGAGATTTGGTTTCCTAAAAAAGCTCTGTCATCTTTGTTTTCATTTAGGCTGCTTAGCTTCAGGTTGTTAAAGGGTAGTATATTGCACACCGTGGCTAAAAGACATAGCTTTATCTGAATCCTTCACAGTTTCTAGGGCCCCTTCCACATAGCTGAATGAAAGCCCACATTTTCTGCTTTGAACTGGAATATATGGTAGTGTGGACTCAGATAACTCAATTCAAAGCAAATATTGTGGGATTTTCTGCCTTGATATTCTGGGTTATATAGCTGTGTGAAAGGGCCCTAGGAGTCAAAACCTAGAACAGGAATGAGAAATGAGTGTACCTCCAGATCCAAATTGTATGATCTTGGCCCTTTAATCATGCCACATAAGGCTAATTATATATTTTGGCCATTTCAATGGGAGAGCTACAATTGGAAAGCCGCGAGGGACCCTTAGCATGGATATGGGTGGATGCAGTCCATGGACCATTGCTTTCTCCATACTTACTTTAGAGGGAAAAAAATGTTCTTGCTCATTAAACTATTACACAGTCATAATACCCCGCCCTCCAACCTTTATTCTGTTTTCCCTTTGGGGTAATATCTGTTGCCTAATATGAGCCATTCTTCCTTCTAGGCTGCTGCCGATGAATACAACAGGTTGAAGGATATAAAAGGAGTAAGTAGGTTTTTATTTAAGAAAATGAAATGTAAGAACTATATTGCTTGTTCTTCAATCGAGTGAGTGCAACAATACAGCTTGGTTCTTCTGTGTCTCTGATGTCTTTCCCCTTCCTTTCCTTTTGCACCATTGATGACCACTGTCATTCCACATTTTTGTGGCCATACGCATATGCTTTGTTGAAGTGCTGAGGGTGGCTGTTGTAGTAGGCTCCTCTGTTATCCCCCTTTCCATCTCATTTGCTAAACATTAATCCTCAGTAAAGGGTGCTGAAATCACCTGCTGTTTATCTTGCCTATTGCTAGTAAGTACACACAACTCACTCACTCTCGGCATTACTTCGCGAACTAAGATTCTTGGAAGGACTCATCCACGCTTTTTACAAGTGCGTTGATGACTAAAAAGGCCAATCTGAGATAGGCAAGTTCGGTTGCAGAAAGCACAGCAGAAAGTGTCCTTGGTTGATGTTTCCAAGTTGCGGCTCTTTCTGCGTTGCCGTTTCTCTTTGAGACCCATTCTGCGTGTCTTCTCGAAGGAGGCCGCAGCATTGTGGATAGTGCGTCTCCATGCCTCCCGATGTGAGTCCAGGGTGGACCATTGTTGGTGATCAATCTGGCCGAGCCTGAGTTGTTGTTTCAGGGAGTCCTTATATCTCTCTTTGGGGGCGCCTCTCTTGCGCTGACCCGTGGCGAGTTCACCATAAAAGAGTATCTTCGAGAGGCCAGTGGTCCTCCATCCTAGAGACGTGCCCTGTCCAGCGCAGCTGTGTTCTCAATAGCATGGCCTCAATGCTGGTGATCCCTGCTTGCTCAAGGACAGCAACACACAACTACTGTAGGATGAACGAGAGTACAATCCCATTATTTTCCAGCCAAAGCTTTATTGAATTGCTTACTACTGACATGCTGCTGCCTTCCTTTGACAATCTCCCAGTACTGATGCTATTTTTTTAAAAATCCATCTTTGCAAAGGACAAAGTGGGATCTTTATAGACATAAAAGGACTTTATAAAATGAACCTTTAAACAGAGACTTTGTAAACTGAGGAGTGCCTGCCTGTATAGCTTCATTTATTTTTATCAGCATGCATCATGTAGGCTAAGTAATATATTATCTAAAGTCCTTGATGAGAGACAGTGTGGTAGAGTTTTGAGTATTTGACTGAGACTCTAGAGCAGTGGTTGTCAACTTATGGGTCCCCAAATGTTTTGGCTTTCAACTCTCAGAAATTCCAACAGCTGATAAATTGGCTGGGATTTTTGGGAGTTGTAGGTCCAAACACCTGGGGACCCACAGGTTGGAAACCACTACTCTAGAGAACAGGGTTCAAATCTCCACTCAGTTATGGAAACCCACTGGGTGACCATGGGCAAGTCATTCTCTCTCATCCTCAAAAGAAGGCAAAGGCAAGCCTCCTCTGGACAAGTCTTACCAAGAAAACCCCATAATAGGTTTGTTCTATGGTTATCATAAATAGGAAATTACTTGAAGGCACACAAGATTAAGTGTCCTTAGCATTGAAGATTATTTCTTCCCCTTCCATATTAATCTTATTTTGCATTTTGTATTTAGTCAGCAGATTATAAGAACCGGAAAGCGTACTGCAAGAAGCTGAAGAGTAGGCTGTCACACATCAAAAGAATGGTTGCTGATTATGACAGACAGAAGCCCTAACAAGAAGGAAGACAATGGCCTGCATGGCCAAATATGTTAATATTCATTAAGCTGGGATATGATTGTGTTGGACTGCAGGCAATGAGAGCCCTTGGTGGTTTCTACTTCACAATTATGTCACTTGTGCCATGTTTACTCTGAAGTATGGACTCTGGCACTCAATATATGGGGCTTCTAGTAGTTTCACTGAGTCAAGGAATTTCACTATTCTTTACATCAGGTATGTCTGTTTTAATCCCATGTCATGGACATTTTATGTATTTGCCCTTCATGTTCTCCATGCTCCATTTTCCTTGCGGCTGTAGACCCAAATCAATCCAGTCTCTTTTTGAAGAGTTCTTGCTGCATTATATCTTTTCAGATGCCATTTGCAGGGTAGGCTGAGTGCTTTCTCCTTGTATTAAAATGCAGGAAATGATTTTCCCCATGTAGACCATACATCAAGCTAATGGGAATTGTATTCTGAATTGCACGAAATGTCAAAATAGAGCCAATGTTCATAATCTAGTATGTGATATCACCAAGGACAATGTGAAACTGAATGTGAATATATCTATTATTTTTTAAAATATCAATGTGTTTTTAGATGGTTTTATGGTATACATATAGAATTGAGGAACAAAGTTTTTTGACTTGAATATGGTACATCCATTGATGATTGATTTATATCTGTGTGTGCAATTCTATACACAGTTACTTGGGAATGAAATAGAAGTTACTTCAAAGTCAGCACATGCAAGTTTCTGCTGGAAATGACCAGCCAAAGTTAGTTTGATATGCCAGAAGTTTAGACCACTCTGTAGTGTAACCGATTTATTATGGCCAAAGAAAATAGAAACCACAATGTTCCTTTTAAATGTTATGATTTACAAAAGCCATTAAGAAAGAAAGGAAATGGTAAAATCTAACTTCTATTTGTACATACTGATATCCTGTGCTTTGTTAGGTCAAGTACTATTCTTAACATAAATACAATAACCTTTGATTCTGGAACAAATGAGGGGAAAGTAGACACTGTTCTGCTCACAGGTTATTGGGTGCAACACAATGGATTTGACCAAATCCTGTTTAAGACAGACTAACTGAAATCTGTGGGGCTTGTTAGCCATGATTAATAATCCAGTGATTTCAGTGAATCCGCTCTAAATCGGACTAAGTCTAATCGAGTCCAGTGTATCTAAGTGCCTTCTCAATGAAAATATCAGAAACAAGTTAGCATTTTAAAGAAAGAATATTTTTTAAACTGCTTTCATAACATGTTTTAATTGGAATACAGTCACTGTGTACATAAGTCTTATTTTTAAATGTTTTTATGATATGTCAATAAAATTATTTCAACTTTTGGATATACTGAAACATTAATAATTCGTATTGGATTTATTACATTTACTGCTTGGTCCATTGTTTAAGGCCTTGGCGAGGTACAATACTATTCATTTAAACTTTTGAAGTTAGTAGAGTCTTGCTTATCCAACATAAACAGGCCGGCAGAATGTCAGATAAACAAAAATGTTGAATAATATGGAGATACCTAGAATAGTAATAACAGGGATCCAAAGGGTTGAGGCAAGGCAATGCCTCGTGGCTAGAGCAACCTAGCAGAAAGTGCCCGGATGCAGGAGTGTGGAAATTACAGAGAAGGAAGGAGGGTGCTTCTGCTTTCGGTCCTGCCTCTCCCCCCGCCCCTCCCCCGACTTACCTTTTTCACTTATTGGGAATGGAGAGAGAGTTGGGGAGTGCTCCTTTAATTGAACGCGAAATGCTGGAGGAAAATGAGGGAGATTCTACTGTAGCCCTTTTTGCTCTAGCTGCAAAAAAATCAAAAAGACAGAGTTACTTAATGTGTTGTTGAAGGCTTTAATGGCTGGAATCACTGTGTTGCTGTGAGTTTTCTGGGCTGTATGGCCATGTTCCAGAAGCATTCTCTCCTGTCGTTTTGCCCACATCTATGGCAGGCATCCTCAGAGATTCTGAGGTTTTAAAATTGCCATCGACCGCCGAGGAGACTTTAAGGGTTTAACTGAGGGATCATTGTGCTAATGATTTACAGTAAACAACAAAGAGCCTTGTGACAACTGAAAGACCAACAGGTTTATTCCAACATAAGCGTTCATAGACCAGTGACCACTGAGGCATTTATTACTTTAATAATCACTGATGAGCAGAACTCAACATCTCTATGTCTTCAAGATTGATCAGGCTGTAAGACATCCTTTGTGTCCTTTGAGAGAGCCTGGAAGTTGGTTGCTTTCAAAATACATTGAACTATAATATTAGCAAGTTCTCTGGAATGTAATAGCCTTAAGAATAACTAACCAAAGCAGTTTAAAGGTATGCAAAATGACATGGGATTTCACAACATTGCTTAATATTTACTCATAACTTTTCTCACCAAATTTTCTTCTATGAATTCCCAGAGAAGGAATTCAGGTGACAGTTTAATACTATTTTAATCATAACCTGTTGTATGTTTTTACAACTTGTGTATTTATTTGTAATTAGCTTTTGTTTTATAAGCTGCCTTGATCCCCAGCTTTGGGGAAAGTTTGTATAGAAATACAAACTGTCAGTAACCTGCTTATACAAATTCCTGATTATTCCAACAGGTATCTGCATAACATAAGCCTGAACCATATAGTATCACTTTTGGATATGTAGTAATACCATGTTTTACTGCCTATAGGAGCCATTATGTCTGGTCATGTTTATTGCACAGAAGTATTTCCAGAGAGTACTGGGGATGGATCAGGAAATAGTTAGGTGTAAAATAAGTATTCTTTAAATCTTGCCATCTTATGAAGCTAGGAAGGTGGAGGCTCAAAAGAAGACCTTTTCAGGGGTAAAACCCCGCTGTGCCCTTTCAAGTAACGCTCATGTGATGTAAATTCAGATTCATGATTTTCAGCAGCAGGTAAAGACCTTTCTATTTGCCTCATTCTCTGAGCATGTTAGCTGGTTTCATGTTTACTGTTCTCTTCTGGTTTTTATTATACTTTTACCACTCTGCTTTGTTTATATTGGGTGACTGTTTACACCCTTTAATTTTTTATGATCCTGTGAGCTGCCATGAGAGCTTGTTAGCAAAAATGCTCCACTTTTTCTTTAACAGAAATAAAAGCAAATATTTTACAGACAAAGGGAAATGAACCCATAAAGAAGTATAACTGTGTATTCTTTGTAAGCCTTATGCTAATCCAGGTGTCAACATGGGTGTGGGTATCAAAACTTAACAACCATTTCCAGAATGCCAAAAGAGACCCTTCAGGATTGCTTAACTCAGTGTTTCTCATCCTGGGGTCAGGACCCCTGGGAGGGGGACACAAGGGGGGCTTCAGAGGTCTGTTTCTGGTGGTCTCAGGAGCCCCTTTGGCAGAGAAGGCTGAATATCTCTGTGCCTGTCCTTCTCTTCCTTTTTGGAAACAGTGAATCCTTCTACCAAAAACCCTCCTCCTGCTCCCTAGATGTAGGTAAACTGACTCTCCAAAACTCAAGGTTAATGCCCACCAAACCCTTCCAGTATTTTCTACTTTCATGGGAGTTCTGTGTGCCGAGATTGGTTCAATTCCATTGCTGGTGGAGTTCAGAATGCTCTTTGATTGTTGGTGAACTATAAATCCCAGCAACTACAACTCCCAAATGACAAGGTCTATTTTCCCCAAACTCCACCAGTGTTCACATTTGGCATATTGAGTATTTGCACCAAGTTTGGTCCTGAGCCATCATTGTTTGAGTCTACAGTGCTCTCTGGATGTAGGTGAACTACAACTCCAAAACTCAAGGTCAATGCTCACCAAACCCTTCCCGTATTTTCTGTTGATCATGTTAGTTCTGTGTGCCAAGTTTGGTTTAATTTCATTTTTGTTGGAGTTCAGAATGCTCTTTGATAGTTGAATTATAAATCTCAGCAACTAAAACTCCCAAATGACAAAATCACCCCCCCCCCCAACCTCACCAGTATTCAAATTTGGGCATATTGGGTATTTGTGCCAAATTTGGTCCAGTGAATGAGAACACATCCTGCACAGCAGGTATTTACATTACGAATCGTAACAGTAGCAAAATTATTGTTATGAAGTAGCAATGAAAATAATTTTATGGTTGGGGGTCTCCACAACACGAGGAACTGTATTAAGGGGTTGTGGCGTTAGGAAGGTTGAGAACCACTGGCTTAACTCTTAAATAAATGCAAGTATTAAAAGGGAGCTTAAAACAATTCATGGATTGGTAAATCTATAAAAAGTAGCTAACCATAAGCCTTGATAGACCTCCATCTTCAAAGAAAATGGATATCTGCCAATTGCTTGGGCGTAAACAATAGATGAAAGCTTGCAAGCTTTTTCTGACCCTGTTGAATATAGGATGCTGGATCAGACTGGTTTCATCCAGCAGGAAAGGTTCTTGCGTAAGTACTTTGAGTCTTAAGAGAGCGGCTTGCCAACCATCTAGAAAACAAACAAAGAATAGGTAAGTTTCTCCCTTGGAGCTTGTGGACAGACACTTCCATAAAATAGATGAAAAGAACTTGCATCATTGGAAGAGAATGGCTTTAGGTGCCACATTGTTTTAAATCAACTGTTACATGATACAAACACAAATGTGTTCTTCAGATACTTCTATTCAGTATTCCCATGAAGATAAAGATACTGGAGATAATAAACCCATAGTTTTCATAATGCCCACTAGTCAAAAATGAAAAGATAGCCTCTAAAGGCTATATATTAAAAATGGTTAGTGAAAAGAAAAGTTTGGACGGTGGAGATGGGAAAGTTCATGGAATAAAGAGGCAGACTAGGAATTTGGAAACCAAGGTTTTTTAATCCTTACTCAGCAGCCTGAAAAGTGCAGTGGGGCTCTCCACAGGTCAGTGGGAGCAAAGTGGAGGTTTTTTTGTGAGCAGTCTTTGGCTGGAAATATAAGTGGACCATTCTCAATCGTACCATACTGCTGAACTTGCTGACCGAAAAGTTGGCAGTTCAGATCTGGGGAGTGGAGTGAGCTCCCGCTGTTAGCCCCAGCTTCTGCCAACCTAGCAGTTCAAAAACATTCAAATGTGAGTACATCAATAAGTACCGCTTCTGCAGGAAGATAACAGCGCTCCATGCAGTCATGCTGGCCACATGACCTAGATATCTATGGACAATCCCGGCACTTCAGCTTAGAAATGGAGATAAACACCAACCCCCAGATTCAGCTACAACTAGACTTAATGTCAGGGGAAACCTTAACCTTTACCTATTCAGAAGGATCAGAAAATGGATATGGTTTAATAACTCAGGGTAGTAATTTAGCATTGGACTACAGATTTGCAGATCATTTATGGTGCAGAGTTGGAATATACATATATCTGTTGGGCCATCTGGATATGGCTTGCATATTCCCTGAACAAGTTAAAATAGAATTTACTAACTAGCAACTTGTGATACTGCATTTCTTAATGAAGAATATGTAAACAATTAGTCTGCCCTAGCCCTCAAGAAAAATGTTTCAGTAACACAAAAGAACAAATGCAAACAAATATTATCCCGTTTCAAACTGAGCCAGATAAAAAAAGCTGTTGGAAGGGACTTCAAACTTGAACACAAACATTTCCTAATTTTAAAATTAATAACAAAATGCGGTTGGCTTGCAGCAAATGAATGATGCAGAAATAGTTCTATTCATTGCTGGGAGGAATATGGTATCTGGAATCAAAACGATGCAAAGAAATTGCAGGGTGCTAAAAAAACCCCAAATTTCAATTGCATATATCACTAGGGTACGCAAGCCTCTCCCCCATGACAAGGGGCATAATATAATATGCTGGTGGTGGCATAATAGTCACCGGTAGGGCCTCCCATGCCAGACAGGTCACAACTGAAGGGTCTGACAAAGGGCGTAAATGGGCAGGATGGGCTCTATAGCCTTTTGGCAACCATCCTAAGAGAAGGAAAACTCTTGGGACTAACTATCACATGTAATAATGGAGTTGGGAATGATCTCAGGACCTTCTAGTACAACTCCCTGTCAGTATAAGGATCCATCACCAAATTAAGCATTCCTGAGAGGTGGTCATCAACCCACTTAAAAACTTCCAATGAAGGCAGGTCCACCACTTTCTGAGGTTAGCCTGAAAAATTAATATTCTTGTTGATGTTCAGAAGTTCTTATTGTCATCAGATTCTTCATTACATTTTCTGCAATTGTAACTAATTTATTGTAGTTCCATCCCAAGCTTTTCAGAATTAACAAAAAAGAGGGAACCAGAAATGCCAAGCCTTGAGGAATTTGTTTCCAACGAGGACAGGCAAGGCTATCTCGCAATCAGCTTCCTCAATCCATGGCTGCAAAATATAATGATTAATGTAAACATCATTAATCTTTGTATTTTGCTGCCATGGATTGGGAGAAGTGATCGTGGGATTTTCTGCTTCAAGTGGCAAAACAATATTGCTGGTTTTGGATACTGTGTATGGGCAGCTGCTTGGGTTTAGAGTAGACAGTAATTTTTATTTATTTATTTACATCATTTATATTCCGCCCTTCTCACCCCGCAGGGGACTCAGGACGGATCACAATGCACATATACAGGCAAACATTCAATGCCATAGACCAGTGATTTTCAACCAGTGTGCCACGGAACACTAGTGTGCCATGAGAGATCATCAGGTGTGCTGTGGGAAATTATTTTCAAACTTCATTCATATATAAACTATAAGGTGTATCTGTCCCTTTAAGAAATGGAACCATAGCACTTTCCCATCACCTAAGAAGTGACGCGAGAGTGCTATGGTTGCGCCATCTTGGATTCGCTCAGACGCGGCTAAGTAAACAAAGTTAGAGTTAGTGCTGCAGCTGCGCGTCATGTGACAGTGGCAATTTGGGATCACAGCAAGACAAGCGATGGAGAAGTTTTTGAGAAGGGAAAATGCAAATGCCGAACAGGGACCTGGACAAAATTATGACACAGATGAAGGCCCTAATATGAGTGTTGGACAAAAGAAAAAAGAAAAGACATTGAGCTCAAGGCAATATAGCGAAAGCTATCTTTCATTTGGATTTACTTTCACTGGGGATGCGACGGCACCGACTCTGCTATGCTTGGTGTGTGGTGAGAAGCTGTCCAATAGCGCCATGGTGCCAAGTAAGCTTCTCAAGCTTGACTGCAATAAAAACTAAAAACAGAGAGAGACTGACAGCTGTTGAGCAAGAGCTTTGTGTGTGCCCTTCTACCATTCCTGCCAGGATATCTATGTTGTGTTCATCGAAACAGGCCCAGGTTTTACACTGAGTGTATTAATACATTTAAAAACATATTAACTATATGTATTACTGTGTTAGAGTGTCATTTTGTATCATTTTGGTTGGTGGTGTGCCCCAGGATTTTGTAAATGTAAAAAATGTGCTGCAGCTCAAAAAAGGTTGTAAATCACTGCCATAGACATACAACATATATAGACAGACAACAAGCTACACAATTGGTCGAGAGGACAGGCCTCAAACTCATGACCTTCTGGTCAGTAGAGATCTTATGCAGCTGACTCCCAGCCAGCTGCACCACCTTATCTTTGACAATAATGTTAAAAGCTGCCATGCCAAAATAATTACATTGCAATTTACAAAAGAGTTGTTAGATATCGTTGAAAAGCTTTGGTATTTCCAAAAGTGTCGGTTTCACAATGATAACAAAGAAGAAGAAAGAAGGAATGAGCAGTACCTCTATATGAACAATAGTAGAATTACTTTGGGAGTCTACTGTACCTCTTTCCAAGGCTAATAACTGCTTCACAAAATACATAAACAAGCTATATATTTTTTGAAAAAGGGCCCAATCATTCCAAACTACCTATCATGGTGTTTTCTTGGCAATTCCATCTGAACATTAGGAAGAACTTTGGGACTGTGAAAGCCGTTCAGCAGTGGAACTCTCTGCCCCGGAGTGTAGTGGAGGCTCTTTGTTTGGAAGCTTTGAAACAGAGGCTGGATGGCCATCAGTTGGGGGTGCTCTGAATGCAGTTGTCCTGCTTATTGGCAGGGGGTTGGACTGGATGGCCTATGAGGTCGGTCTCTTCCAAGTCTATGATTGGCACTGAATAGCATTGCAGCTTCAAAGCCTGCCTGCTTCCTGCCTGGGGCAATCCTTTTATTTTTGGGAGGTGTTAACTGACCCTTCGACAACACACACACACACAAAATAAATTAAGCATTTTCCATTCCAACTCTATGATTAGCACTGAATAGCCTTGCAGCTTCAAAGCCTGCCTGCTTCCTTCCTGGGGCAATCCTTTTAATTTTGGGGAGGTGTTAACTGACCCTTCGACAACACACACACGCACACAATTAACCATTTTCCATTCCAACTCTATGATTAGCACTGAGTAGCCTTGCAGCTTCAAAGCCTGCCTGCTTCCTGCCTGGGACAATCCTTTTATTTTGGGGAGGGGTTAACTGACCCTTCGACAACACACACACAGACACACACACACACACAAAATTAAGCATTTTCCAATCCAACTCTATGATTAGCACTGAATAGCCTTGCAGCTCCAAAGCCTGCTTGCTTGCTGCCTGGGGCAATCCTTTTATTTTGGGGAGGTGTTAACTGGCCCTTCGACAACACACACACACACACACACACACACACACACACAAATATTAAGCATTTTCCATTCCAACTCTTATGATTAGCACTGAATAGCCTTGCAGCTTCAAAGCCTGCCTGTTTCCTGCCTGGGACAATCCTTTTATTTTGGGGAGGTGTTAACTGACCCTTCGACATCACACACACACACACACACACACAATTAAGCATTTTCCATTCCAACTCTATGATTAGCACTGAATAGCCTTGCAGCTTCAAAGCCTGCCTGTTTCCTGCCTGGGACAATCCTTTTATTTTTGGGAGGTGTTAACTGACCCTTCGACAACACACACACACAAATTAAGCATTTTCCTTTCCAACTCTGATTAGCACTGAATAGCCTTGCAGCTCCAAAGCCTGCCTGCTTCCTGCCTGGGGCAATCCTTTTATTTTTGGGAGGTGTTAACTGACCCTTCGACAACACACACACACACACACACACAAATTAAGCATTTTCCATTCCAACTCTATGATTAGCACTGAATAGCCTTGCAGCTTCAAAGCCTGCCTGCTTCCTGCCTGGGGCAATCCTTTTATTTTGGGGAGGTGTTAACTGACCCTTCGACAACACACACACACACACACAAAAAAAATTAAGCATTTTCCATTCCAACTCTTATGATTAGCACTGAATAGCCTTGCAGCTTCAAAGCCTGCCTGCTTCCTGCCTGGGGCAATCCTTTTATTTTGGGAGGGGTTAACTGACCCTTCACACACACACACACACACACACACACACACACAATTAAGCATTTTCCATTCCAACTCTTATGATTAGCACTGAATAGCCTTGCAGCTTCAAAGCCTGCCTGTTTCCTGCCTGGGGCAATCCTTTTATTTTTGGGAGGTGTTAACTGACCCTTTTATTTTTATTTATTTATTTATTTATTTCAGGATTTTACCCCGCTCTTCTCAACCCCCGAGGGGGGACTCAGAGCCTTACAGCAGGCACAATTCGATGCCACATCAACAGCGTAAAACAAACCCCACAACCCATTAAAACATTAAGGCATTAAAATACAATCCCTCAACACATCTACAATCATTCCAATTAAAACAGTATTCAACCCTAGAAACATTGACCCTCTTCCTCCCTCCCATTAAAATTCCATCTCACATGCTGCCTAGTGCTAGTGAGGGAATGCCTGATCCCAGAGCCAGGATTTCACCTTCTTCCTGAATGTCAGGAGGGATGAGGTGTTAACCGTATCCCGTAGACAGCGCATTCCACAGGCGGGGGCCACCACACACACAAATTGTCCATTTTTCATTCGCATCTGATTAGCACTGAATAGCCGAGCAGGGCCTCCAAAGATCTTAGCCTGCGGGATGGGGCAATCCTTTTATTTTCGGACAAGTGCTGGGCCAGAACCCTTAGAGCAAAGGTCAAAACCAGCACTTTGAATTGAGCCATTTTCCATTGGAAGGCAGCCAGTGGAGCTGAACAGCCTTGCAGCTTCCCCTGTAAAGCTCCGTTAGTAGTCTTCCTGGGGAATCGCTGGACTTTTGCAATTTCCGAACTGTCTTCAAAGGGTACAGTGCGTTGCAGTAATCTAGGATGTGACCAGAGCGCACTGAATAGCCAGATCAGACTTCCCAAGGTACGGGCGCAGCTGGCGCCTGTCTCAACTGTGCAAAAGCTCCCCTTTTATTTTTGAGAGGGGGTTCCAGGCCCTTTGACAACACACACACACACACACAAAATTAAGCATTTTCCATTCCAACTCTATGATTAGCACTGAATAGCCTTGCAGCTTCAAAGCCTGCCTGCTTCCTGCCTGGGGCAATCCTTTTATTTTTGGGAGGTGTTAACTGACCCTTCGACAACACACACACACACACACACACACACAATTAAGCATTTTCCATTCCAACTCTATGATTAGCACTGAATAGCTTTGCAGCTTCAAAACCTGCCTGCTTCTTGCCTGGGGCAATCCTTTTTTGGGAGGTGTTAACTGACCCTTCGACAACACACACACACACACACACAAAATTAAGCATTTTCCATTCCAACTCTATGATTAGCACTGAATAGCCTTGCAGCTTCAAAGCCTGCCTGCTTGCTGCCTGGGGCAATCCTTTTATTTTTGGGAGGTGTTAACTGGCCCTTCGACATCACACACACACACACACAAATTAAACATTTTCCATTCCAACTCTATGATTAGCACTGAATAGCCTTGCAGCTTCAAAGCCTGCCTGCTTCCTGCCTGGGGCAATCCTTTTATTTTGGGGAGGTGTTAACTGACCCTTCGACAACACACACACACACACAATTAAGCATTTTCCATTCCAACTCTATGATTAGCACTGAATAGCCTTGCAGCTTCAAAGCCTGCCTGCTCCCTGCCTGGGGCAATCCTTTTTATTTTTGGGAGGTGTTAACTGACCCTTTGACAAAACACACACACACACACACAAATTAAGCATTTTCCAAAATACAATACAATAATTGTGTTAATCTATTGCAGCAAAACCCACACAGCCCTGCAATTGATTGGCAATGATTCAGCAGAGCCCCCACCCCCACCCCTTCTATGGTGTTTGCATACAATCCGGATTATCTGCTTTGAGCTGGATTATATAGCAGTGTAAAGTCATACTCAGTGTAGACTCAAGACTCAAGCTTTCACCATTGCCTATACCAGGCCTGGGGAAACTTGGGGCTGCGCTCTAGGTGTTTTGGACTCCAACTCCCACAATTCCTAGCAGCCTCAGGCGCCTCCTTCGGAGGCGCCTGAGGCTGCTAGGAATTGTGGGAGTTGAAGTCCAAAACACCTAGAGCGCAGCCCCAAGTTTCCCCAGAGTCTCATGTGACAGCGGAAAACTTCTTCTCAAGACTCGCGCTGCGACCGGAAGTTTCAGAGCGACGGAAGTAACCAGAGAGCTGCTTTTCCTAGCGCGCCCTCTTTCTTACTCTCCTAAGCCAGAAAGGCTTGGACTGAGAGCCATGGAAGAGGAGCCTGAAAGGACCAAACGCTGGGAAGGGGGCTATGAAAGGACATGGTAACTAAGCAGGCCTGGGTTCCTGAGTGTTTCCCATGCTTCCCAAATGCCAGCCTTCCACACTCACCCTTCCCATCTCTCCTTCTTAGGGAAGTGCTGAAAGAAGACGAGTCTGGGTCCCTGAAGGCCAGCGTGGAGGACATTCTCTTCAAGGCCAAGAGGAAAAGGTGAGGACCACGAACCAGAACTACGTCCCACAACCACGACTTTTAGCTTTTTTTTTTCTATCTTATTTCGTTTGGGAAACGAGGGGCCACCGCCGAGAAGGCCCCGTCTCTCGTCCCCACCAGCCGCATTTGCGATTCTGGCGGGAGCGAGAGCAAGGCCTCCCCAGATGGTGGGACATAGAGGCAGATGCATTCGGACAAGTAAGCTGGGCCAGAACCGTATAGATCAGGGGTGCGCACACTTTCTCAGCATGCGAGCTACTTATAAAACAACCAAGTCAAAATGCTCTACCTTCCCACTACTCAAGAGAGCCATAAAAGCAAAATATTTGGAAATTTATTACAGCGAGAGCCATATAATAAGAAGAGTCATGCTGAATCGGGCCTCAGCCCATCTAGTCCAGCATTCTGTGTCACACAGTGGCCCACTAGTTGTACACGGGGATCTCTAGCAGAAAGGAGGGCAAAACCCTCACCTGCTCCCGACCCCCCACAACCAGTACCTGGGGAAAATCCTGCCTGCCTCCATCAACACAGAGGTGGCACTTGGATGTCCATTTCAGTAGCTACGGATTCCCTTGGTATCCATGAATCTGTCTAATCCTGCCTTGAAGCTGTCCAGGCTGACCGCTGTCACAACCTCCTCTGGAAGTGAGTTCCATAACCCAATGACCCTCTGGGTGAAGAAATATTTCCCTTTGTTAGTCCTAACTTTCCTACCTTGGAGCTACAGGAGTGCCCCTAGTCCTAGTGTTGTGTGACAGAGAAAATATTTTCTCTATTCACCTTTTCTATCCCATGCATGATTTTATACACTTCGATCAAGTCACCTCTTAAACGCCGTCTTTCAAGGCTGAAAAGACCAAGGCGTTGCAACCTGGTTTCATAAGGGAGCTGCTCCATCCCTTGGATCATTTTTGTTGCCCTTCTTTGTACCTTTTCCAGTTCCGTTATATCCTTCTTGAGGTGTGGTGACCAGAATTGTACACAGTACTCCAGATGTGGCCTCACCATAGATTTGTAGAGAGGCAATACAACATTTGCCGACCTATTTTCGATTCCCTTCCTGATCATGCCAAGCATAGAATTTGCTTTTTTCACTGCTGCAGCGCACTGGGTTGACATAATATATTTTAAGACTGAATTCAACTAAATGTGAGTATAATAAGCCCCTAAATTTATTCATAATGATGATGATGATGATGATAATATTCATTCAGCCGCTGCTACTACTACTACTAATAATAATAGTAACAACAACAACAACAACAATGGGTTCCTAGAATAGGAGGAGACCTCCAAGGGCCATCCAGTCCAACCTCCTGCCATAAGGGAAAAACACAATCAAAGCATTCCTCACAGATGGCCATTCAGCCTCTGATGATAATAACAACAACAGCAATGGGTTCCTAGAATAGGAAGAGTCCTCCAAGGGCCATCCAGTCCAACCTCCTTCTGCCATAAGGGAAAAAAAACAATCAACGCTTTCCTCACAGATGGCAATTTAGCCTCTGATAATAATAATAATAATAATAACAACAATGGGTTCCTAGAATAGGAGGAGACCTCCAAGGGCCATCCAGTCCAACCTCCTTCTGCCATAAGGGAAAAACACAATCAAAGCATTCCTCACAGATGGCCATTCAGCCTCTGATGATAATAACAACAACAGCAATGGGTTCCTAGAATAGGAAGAGTCCTCCAAGGGCCATCCAGTCCAACCTCCTTCTGCCATAAGGGAAAAAAAACAATCAACGCTTTCCTCACAGATGGCAATTTAGCCTCTGATAATAATAATAATAATAATAATAACAACAATGGGTTCCTAGAATAGGAGGAGACCTCCAAGAGCCATCCAGTCCAACCTCCTTCTGCCATAAGGGAAAAACACAATCAAAGCATTCCTCACAGATGGCCATTCAGCCTCTGATGATAATAACAACAACAACAATGGGTTCCTAGAATAGGAAGAGACCTCCAAGGGCCATCCAGTCCAACCTCCTTCTGCCATAAGGGAAAAACACAATCAACGCATTCCTCACAGATGGCCATTCAGCCTCTGATAATAATAATAATAACCAAAACAACAATGAGTTCCTAGAATAGGAGGAGACCTCCAAGGGCCATCCAGTCCAACCTCCTTCTGCCATAAGGGAAAAACACAATCAAAGCATTCCTCACAGATGGCCATTCAGCCTCTGATAATAATAATAATAACAACAACAACAATAGGTTCCTAGAGTAGAAGGAGACCTCCAAGGGCCATCCAGTCCAACCTCCTTCTGCCATAAGGGAAAACACAATCAAAGCATTCCTCACAGATGGCCATTCAGCCTCTGATAATAATCATAACAACAACAACAATGGGTTCCTAGAATAGGAGGAGACCTCCAAGGGCCATCCAGTCCAACCTCCTTCTGCACCAGGGCGGTGTTGGGAGCCTGCAGGGCGGGACTGAGCCTTCCTCCTGCCCTGCCTGCGATCTACCAGGATGCCCTAGCGATCTACCTAGTGAGCACCCCTGGTATAGAGCTTTATAGGTCAAAACCAGCACTTTGAATTGGGCTCGGAGATGGACAGGCAACCAGTGGAGCTGACACAGCAGGGGAGTTTTATGCTCCCTGTATGTCGCCCCAGTTACCATTATGGCTGCCGCCCGTTGGACCAACTGAATTTTTCAGTTCTCTTCCATGAAGTAACTGAATGCACAAAGCAGTAAACTTCAGAATAAGATGGATTTTAGTGTAATTTTATGGGCTCATCCACACAGCCATGTATTTCAGAGGTTGGGGAGGATTGGTTTTGTCATTTGGGAGTTGTAGTTGCTGGGATTTGTAGTTCACCTACAATCAAAGAGCACTCTGAACTCCACCAAGGAAGGTATTGAACCAAACTTGGCACACAGAACTCTCATGACCCACAGAAAATCCTAGAAGGGTTTGGTAGGCATTGGCCTTGAGTTTGGGAGTTGTAGTTCACCTACATCCAAAGAGCACATCCAGAGAGTCAAACAAAGATAGATCTGAACCAAGCTTCGCACGAATACTCAATATGCCCGAATGTGAACACTGGTGGAATTTGGGGGAAATAGACCTTGACATTTGGGAATTGTAGTTGCTGGGATTTATAGTTCACCATCCTACAATCAAAGGAGCACTCTGAACTCCACCAAGGAAGGTGTTGAACCAAAGTTGGCACACAGAACTCCCATGACCCACAGAAAATCCACAGAAAACCCTGGAAGGCATTGGCCTTGAGTTTGGGATTTGTAGTTCACCTACATCCAGAGAGTCAAACAAAGATAGATCTGGACAAAACTTGGCACTAATACTCAACATGCCCAAATGTGAACACTGGTGGAATTTGGAGGAAATAGACCTTGACATTTGGAAGTTGTAGTTTTTGGGATGTATAGTTCACCTATAGTTCAATCACAGCAGGAGGAGGACTTTAGTGGGAGGATTCGAGTATGTGTCCAAAAAGGAAGAGAAGGACAGGTGGGGAGATCTTCAGCTTTCTTCACCAAAGGGGTTCCTAAGACCACCAGAAATATGTGTCTCTGATGGTCTTTGGAAACACCTCTGAAAACCCCTCACGATCCCCCAAGGGACCTCACCCCCAGATTGAAAAAACTCTGGAATAGCAGGTGGCTATTAGAAAAGTGATGCTGAAACTGACACCTCTAGGGGCCCTTCCACACAGCTCTTTATCCCAGAATATCAAGGCAGAAAATCCCACAATATCTGCTTTGAACTGGGTTATCTGAGTCCACACTAGTGTCTTAATTATTATATAACTTTGGAGAAGTCTTAAGATGCAATCTGTAGAAATATTTATACATTATTCTATTTTAAAATTTACACTACCCTTCATTCTGTTTGGAATCTCAGAATTTAATAGATATAATCTGTTAAATTGCCAAATCAACAATAAAGTAGCAGTTAAAGCCCAGTATAATTAAAAAAACACACGAATTAATTTATGTGAAAACAGATGGTACACTGAAATATTATAAAAACAAAGAATAAACCTTTTTATTTTTTAATTTGCAGAGTCTTTGAACATCATGGACAGGTTCGACTTGGAATGGTAGGCTTTGTTTTCTTATTAAATCATAAAATTTACTTTTCCCGATTTATATTTAAAGTGACATATTCCTTTAGTTGAATATAAGGACATATTGAGCAACTAGGTTTTGCTTGAGTTTCATTTAATATTTGGCAGATTGCCAGTGTGGAAAATCAGTGGTGTCATCGCTCCAGTATGTTTGGAAGGTGGTGGCATCTGGCCACAATCTATTTCAGCAATTTAGGTCACCTTCGGTGAAGTTCTGGTAAATAGGTCAAGAGGAAATCCTCATAATTGCCCCATCATCTTAATATTTAATGCTATTTGATAGTAATGCAAATAGTACAATTGGTTTTAATTTCCTGAATTATTTTGTCTATTTGAAATGTTTATGTAGATGCGCCACCTGTATGTTGTGGTTGATGGATCAAGAACAATGGAAGACCAAGACTTAAAACCCAACAGGCTGACTTGTACCTTAAAGGTAACTATTTTTGAATATGCTATTTGTATTTTTTTTCAGGATCAATCCCAATGGCTATAATGACTAGACCGTTAGACTTGGTCTAGGGCAGTGGTTCTCAACCTGTGGGTCCCCAGATGTTTTGGCCTTCAACCCAGAAATCCTAACAGCTGGTAAATTGGCTGGGATTTCTGGGAGTTGTAGGCCAAAACACCTGGGGATCCACAGGTTGAGAACCTCTGGTCTAGGGAGACCCATGGTCAGATCATTGCTTGATCATGAAGATCAGTGACAAGTTCCTATATCATAGTCTAATAGAGATAAAACAGCACACATCACTTTTGGGAGGCAGGAATAATATCTTTATATACTAGCAGACATCTGATAAGTCAGTTTATGCTCCATCTGCTTTGATTGACTGAACCAATGCCAGCTTGATCCCAATCTCACTAAATTCAAGAAGACATGATATTTGGGAATTTAACTTTACAGGGCAATTCTGAGTTAGTCTCATTTAGCAGGCGTTCTACTCATTAAGTGTATGTCTGATTGCAGCCATAATTGCTTATAGTTTAATATGTGGACTGTGTAGAACTGGAAATTAACTTTTGTAGGTTAGTTTGTTGATAGCATAGCTGAGAGGGAAGAATTCCTGGCTTCTGTAGCATTTTGTGATGGCACCTAACAATAGTTCGCTTTGAGTCCCCTTCGGGATTGATACAGGAAGGTATAAATAAATATAAATATAATAATTGTTCTAATTAGGTTTACATTGAACTTGCTCCACAAATAGCAGTACTACTTTGTGATTGTTATTAACTGCTACTAAATCCTGGAATTCGATCTATTCTTCTTAAGGTATCTTATATGAGGAACTGGCAGGATTTTCCCCACCTCCTCTCCAATATATCAGGGACCAGACCTCAACTTAAAGGAACACTGCTTTAGACAATGGTTAATTAAAAACATTTTTTTAAAATCGCTATGAATGTGACATTAAAAATATCTTATCTAAAATAACAGTTCAATACTAAGGATTCTTGGGGCCATGGTGGTGCAGCAGGTTTAATCGTTAAGCTGCAGAACTTGCTGACCAGAAGGTCGGCGTTTCAAATCTGAAGGAGACGGTGAGCTCTCACTGTTTGCTCCAGTTTCTGCTAACCTAGTAGTTTGAAAACATGGAAATGCGAGTAGATAAATATGTACCTCTTTGGTGGGAAGGTAACGGTGCTCCATACAGTCATGCCAGCCACATGACCTTCGGACAACGCCAGAGAAATGGAGATGAGCATCACCTCCCCCCGGTCTGAATTGACTAAACATAATGTTGAGGGGAAACATTTACCTTTACTACTAAGGATTCTAAAATTTTGTCTTTCTGTAGTTACTGGAATTTTTTGTTGAAGAATACTTCGATCAGAATCCAATTAGTCAGGTACGTATGTCTGCTACTACTGTTCATTACCCTATATAAATGTAATACAAACCTTCATTGGTCTGGGAATATATAAGCAATAAATATCTTTCTTGCAGGTTGGCATTATTATAACTAAAGGCAAAAGAGCTGAAAAACTGACAGAACTTGCAGGTATGGAATTAGTATTTCTCCAGTTCTTTCTGTATGGACCAGGATTTCAGAATCTGCACTGTCCACCTCTTATTTCTGATTCAAATAATATCCATGTTTCATTTTGCCTCAATAGTGTTATGTGTTATTGTTGTATTTAGTTATAGTCTACCTTTCTCCCAAAAATGATACTCAAGACAGCTAGCACCATAACAGCATATTTAAAACAGCACACACCAAAACTATACAAAAAGTTTAACCAAAGTATACTGTAAATGTGACAGTTATTGAAAAGACAGTTAAACAGTTTATAAAATTAAAAAAATAATTAAAAGACTGTATGCAAATTTTAAAGACAGTACTACACAACATTAAAATTGCACCCTAGTTGGTTTATAACAACTTGAATGCATAAAATGTTTTTATTTCCTGGTGGGAGGAGAACGAGGATTGGACTGTCCTGGCTTCTTGAGGGAGGAAGTTGCAAAGTCTGAGAGTGCAGCCACTGAGAAGGCCCTTGCCCTTGTTCCCACCAAATGGATCTGAGAAGTTGATGGAATAGAGAGAGGGCTCTCTCTCTCTAGAACAGGCATGGAGAGTGTTTTGGACTTCAACTCTCACAATTTCTAACAGCCGGTACTGGCTGTTAGGAATTGAGGGAGTTGGAAGTCCAAAACACCTAGAACAGTGGTTCTCATCCCCAGGTGTTTTGGCCTACAACTCCCAGAAATCCCAGCCAGTTTACCATCTGTTAGGATTTCTGGGAGTTGAAAGCCAAAATATCTGAGGACCCACAGGTTGAGAACCATTGACGAAAATGGTAAGAAAGGGACAATAAGTGAAGACAAGGAGATTGCCGAGCGGCTAAATGACTTCTTTGCCTCTGTTTTCACACAGGAGGACAGACAACATATGCCTGCAGCTGAGTCAGTTTTTTCAGGGAGGGAATTAAATGAATTAAACCAGATAGAGATAAACAAGGATGATGTTCTCACATGCCTTACTAAACTAAATGTCAACAAATCACCAGGTCCAGACGGCATCCACCCCAGAGTTCTTAAGGAACTCAAGTGTGAAATTGCTGAACTTCTAGCTAAGATATATAACCTTTCTCTAAGATCAGGCACTGTACCGAGGACTGGAGGGAGGCAAATGTAACACTGATCTTCAAGAAAGGATCCAGAGGTGATCCAGGAAATTATAGACCAGTCAGTTTAACCTCAGTTCCAGGCAAAGTGATGGAAACCATTATTAAAGAAAATATTACTAGGCACATAGAAGAACAGGCATTGCTGATAGAAAATCAACATGGTTTCTGCAAAGGCAAATCATGTCTTATTAACTTGTTAGAATTCTTTGAGGGTGTAAATAAACACATAGATAAAGGGGACCCAATTGATATTGTTTACCTTGACTTTCAAAAGGCTTTTGACAAAGTCCTCACCAAAGGCTCCTAAATAAGCTCTTCAGCCATGGAATCAGAGGACAGGTCTTGTCCTGGATTGGAACCTGGCTAAACTGTAGGAAACAAAGGGTGGTAATAAATGGACATTTCTCTGGGTGGAAAGAGGTGAGAAGTGGCGTACCCCAAGGTTCAGTTTTGGGTCCGTTACTTTTTAATTTATTCATTAATGATCTGGATGTAGGAGTGAATTCTGAGGTAGCAAAGTTTGCAGATGACACTAAATTGTTCAGGGTAGTTAAAAATGAAACTGATTGTAAAGAGCTCCAGAAAGATCTCTCGAAATTGAGTGAATGGGCAACAAAGTGGCAAATGCATTTTAACCTAAACAAGTGTAAAGTCATGCACATCGGGGCAAAGAACCCAAACTACACCTACCAATTGATGGGGTCAAAGCTTTCCGAGACAAATCAGGAAAGGGATCTTGGGGTCTTGGTGGACAGCTCAATGAAGATGTCAACCCAGTGCGCAGCAGCAGTAAAAAAGCAAATTCTATGCTTGGCATGATCAGGAAGGGAATCGAAAATAGGTCGGCAAATGTTGTATTGCCTCTCTACAAATCTATGGTGAGGCCACATCTGAGTACTGTGTACAATTCTGGTCACCGCACCTCAAGAAGGATATAACGGAACTGGAAAAGGTACAGAAAAGGGCAACAAGAATGATCCAAGGGATGGAGCAGCTCCCTTATTTAAATCAGGTTGCAACGCCTTGGTCTTTTCAGCCTTGAAAGACGGCGTTTAAGAGGTGACTTGATCGAAGTGTATAAAATCATGCATGGGATAGAAAAGGTGAATAGAGAAAAAATATTTTCTCTGTCACACAACACTAGGACTAGGGGGCACTCCCTAAAGCTCCAAGGTAGGAAAGTTAGGACTAATAAAGGGAAATATTTCTTCACCCAGGGGGTCATTGGGTTATGGAGCTCACTTCCAGAGGAGGTTGTGACAGCGGTCAGCCTGGACAGCTTCAAGGCAGGATTAGACAGATTCATGGATACCAAGGGAATCAGTAGCTACTGAAATGGACATCCAAGTGCCACCTCTGTGTTGATGGAGGCAGGCAGGATTTCCCCGGGTACTGGTTGTGAGGGGTCGGGAGCAGGTGAGGGTTCTGCCCTCCTTTCTGCTAGAGATCCCTGTGTACAACTAGTGGGCCACTGTGTGACACAGAATGCTGGACTAGATGGGCTGAGGCCCGATTCAGCATGGCTCTTCTTATGTTCTTATGTTCTTATGACCTAGAAGATCATAGAGCTTTCATGGGCTCATAAGGAGAGATATAGTCCTTCAAATAGCTTGCATCCAATTCAGTTCAAAAGTTAACTAAAATACACATTAATTTTATGGAAAGGTGTTAGAAGGCAGTAGCAACTTTAAAGAAAATATCCATCTTTTTTTTCAAAAGCAATTGCTTTTTTCAAGCCAGAGCTGAGTGACAGGGAAGAAGTGATAGTGCCGATTGGGTGGCACATGTGACTTTACAAACATCAGAGCAAGTTTTCAACTTTAGAAAAAGTTTGCACTTTTTCTTTAAATAATACAATGAATTAACTTTCAATTGTTTAAATATGCAAGCAGAATGTCAAAACCAAGCCTCTCTGAAACTTGTGGGAGAGCAGTAAGACTGATGAACAACCATGTAGTTTGCTGATGTAGTGTCTGTTACATTGTGAAAGCTCCCCGGAGGCAGTTCATCCAGAGAAAGGATTCATCTGCTCTTATAGCACTTCTACCTTTCATTCAGTTGTCATGTTAGCCTCTGGTACTTTAGGTTCATACACTCCCTTTGTTCCGGCCTTTTAATAAAAGCCACATTTGATCCCAGAAAAGTTTTTTCTCCCTGGATGGTTGCTTCTTTTCACGTCGATTGTGCTCCGATAATGTGTGAACTCTTTTCCAAGGAAATCCAAGGAAACACATAACTGCTCTGACAAAAGCTGTGGATATGACCTGCGCAGGAGAGCCTTCCCTATATAATGCCTTAAATCTGGCTACACAGACATTAAAGTAAGCTCAGACTGGAAGTGTCTTCTTTTTTAAACAACAAAAAGTATGTATTTGTTTGATTGTAATCACTCTTAAGAAAGACAGAACAGTAAAGTGATTTACACCTGTTTGATGACTTAGGAGCACAAGACCCCCATGGTGTCAAAAAAAACTACAAATAAAAACATTCAATTTTTTTTCTACCTGAGACAAAATCTAAAAATTTGTAGCTTTGCCAGCACATATCTCAAAAATTGCATTAAAGGATCTAGAGATTCCTAGAGATGTGTTATTTGTAAAAAAGAATCTCTAGGTTCTTCAGCATGTTTGGTAGAAGTTGATCATAGGGTCAAAACTGTAGGATATAAATATTCCTAGAGATAACATTTTCGATCAAATCTGTGACTAATCAAATCCACAAAAGTCAAAACCACAAATGTGTTGGGATGACTATTAATAACCTGTTAATGTTTATTATCAATGTATGATTTCAAGGAGCCTCACATAAGTACTATGGTTCCTCCCCTCTTTTTGGTTTTATCTAAAGTCTGCAAAAACCAGTCTGCTGCTGTTTTTCTCTTGGTTATTCTGTAAATTTAAAGTGTAAAATAAATCAAAACATGATGCAAAATTATAGTAAGGCCCCCATATCCAAAGAAGATGTGTTTCCAGACTTGGTGTGGATACATGAAACTGCAGATAATAGTGAATCCCATTGCAATGAAGGATCTCCAGTCAAAGAATACCATGGAGTTGCACCTAGGAGGACCTAGAAAACATCTAGAGAGGACATATTTCCTTAGACATGGGTAAACTAAGCAGGTACAGATCCCATGGATATGGGGGTTGTACTGTATTCTAATTGCTAACATGTGCTAGCAATTGAGAAATACTTAAAGCCCACATCGTTTGTTTCCTTTCTGCTTTTAGTAGTTCTGATTGAGCTGTCAAACTAAATAGTGAACACAAACATGCATGTATGTATATGTGCAGCCATAGCTGCATCTTCCACTGTAGACCAACTTGGACACTGCGGAGATTGGAGGACGTCCTCATCTCGATCCCTCCCTGTCCCAAGGTCAGCTAGTGGGAACGAGAGAAAGGGCCTTCCCTCCCCCCTTCAAGAAACAGCTGATTACGTACCTTTGCTCAGTGGCTTACTAAGCGGAGGAGTAGTTGGTAATACTACCATTATACTTCTGATGAATAGCCCAACCAGCTCAATAGATGTCTTGAGCAGTGATCAATCTATTTGCCCTCAAGGAACTGGGGAATTGATGCTTCTGTTCAATGTTTGATACTTTATCTTTTGTCTGTTATAACAGGTAGCGTTTTTTACTTTAATTTAAGTAATAATTTCTTTTTATATGTTGGGTTGCCAAATTTCGTTACTAAGGGTGTATTATCGTTGTGTTCAGGCCTTTTATGTTTGGAATCTGTCCTGAGTCCCTCTGGGGAGATAGGGCAGGATATAAATAAAGGTTGTTATTATTATTACTATTATGTTGGTGGTGTGTACATGCAAATATATGTATGCAATCTTGTCTTTGTGCATCAATGGCTTTGGTGTCTTTTCTTTATATAAGAAGGATCTGTTCTAGTTTTGCCATGATAAACTGTTTTAGTTTTGCCACAGTTTGTAATCAACAGCAAAGTAGAGGGCCTTTCTTACATGTGTCACTAACCAATGCCGTCCTCTGGCATGTTAAGAAATGGGTCTGAGAGAGGAAATAAAATATGAATCTTGTCTATATAATATATGTGGTCAGTATTACGAGTGAGCTGATAATTGCGTGTCTGAAGTGAATGAGGGAGGGAAGCGAGAGTTTTGAGAGGAGTAAAGTATAATGTTACTTTGAGAGATGATGTCGGCATGTTCTGAAACAGCCTTTTGTTCAAATAAACATATTTTTTTGTTTAGTTTTAACCTCTGTCTGCTTACTAACACTTTCAAATGTCTTCGTCCATAGCAGGAGACATTTTAGGGACCCTAACAATAATAATAATCTTTATTTGTACCCCACCCCCATCTCCCCAATGGGGACTCGGGGCGGCTCACATGAGGCCAAGCCCAAACAACAAATTACAATAAAATCAAATCAAAAACATCAGCAACAACACAATAAAATACATACATATAAATAAAAAGCAATATACAACTAGATGTCAAAATCACAAGGACAGGGTGGGCCACAGGCACACATTATAAAAACTCAGGGTGAGATAAGCGCAACTTTGTGAAACTTTGTTATTTATGATATATCATTCAGTATTTACTTTTATAACAAGCACAAGTAACATACTTTAATCTCTACAGACATATGCCAGGACACACAAGTCGAGAGGTTTTAGTAATATTCAGCAGTCTGACCACATGTGATCCCTCCAATATATATGATCTTATTCAGGTATGGATTCTTTTAGTTTGCTTTTAGTGTTTTTTTTAAAAAATTCTTTGAAAATGCTAAATCAATACTGGACAGTTTGTCTGATAGTTGAGATAATTCAAAGAAATCTGCTTGATTAGAGAGAGAATTTGTCACAAAACACTGGATTTTTTGTGTCTCTTGCAATTACATATTTTATCACTGAATATTTTTCCTCTCTTTCTTCATGATGAAGTCTTTAAAGACACTTAAGATAAGGGTGTCTGTTATTGGCCTCTCTGCTGAAGTCCGAGTTTGTACCGTACTTGCCCGGGAAACTGGTGGTATGTATGTTTGTCTGTATGTAAGTATATACACTAAATGAATCACAACATATACACTATTCCTTACGTTTAGAAAATGTGGGGAAGTAGATGTGTGTGGAAACAATTTCCATTATTTTTATTTGTTTACTTATAAAATATACACCTTGTCTTTTATAGTTGCATGGCCATATTGTCTATTAGTCTTTTAAATAAGCACATAAAGTGGTCAAAACCAGAAAGTTTTCCTGGGTTCCCTGTCCACATGTGTTAATCAAGTCTGACAAAAAAAGAAAAGAAAACAACCATTGACTTTCTAGGCTTGGCCATTTTTAGATTGAATCATCACGGGGAGGTTATTTATAAGTTTTTCCTCAGTTAATTTAACTTCTCTTTCATTGTTTTTATGTGTGTCTGTGGTAGGAACTTACCATGTCATTTTAGATGAAAGCCATTATAGGGAACTATTGATGCACCATGTAAGTCCACCGCCAGCAACTTCAGGTTCTGAAAGCTCCCTAATTCGAATGGGTGAGAATTCTTATTTTACCTTAATATGTCAATATTTATCACACATTTTCCTTAAACATGCACATAGCATTGTTTGTTCTGTGGTCCAGTTCTATACTTTAGCACGAAATGGATGGGCCACAAATGGATGGGCCACTTTGTTTTCATTTCCTGCATAGGTATTAGGAGCAAATCAGATGTCTTCACATATATTTTAGTGTAACAACAATTTAGCATCTGTCAGAATTCCAAAATTTGATTCATCTTTATTGTGAAACAAGTTAGCTTTATAAATAAAGTTATAAATTGGCTTATTTCAACAAATCACAATTAAAAATGACCATAAGTGTCAGTTTTGCATGGTGCTGATTTGAGTATCACAGCAAGCTTAATTAAAAATTGAGAACGGTCACAGATCTGAAGGAAGGATCATGCTCCAAATAATATCTAAATGGATCACTGCTTTTTTTTAAAAAAAAATTAATTGCTCAAATATATATCTGTATTTTTTTTTCCTTTCTTTTTTTCCACCTCACTTAGGTTTCCCTCAGCATACTATTGCAGCTTTGACTGATCAGGACGCAAAACCATCTTTTAGCATGGCGTAAGTGAGGTGTGGCTGTGATCAGTGTTTCATGCAACAAAATATAAAAAGATAGATAGTGCTGCTGTGATTTCCTTGAAATGTTGGAGTGGGAAAGCATTGTTATTAATGCATTATTGAAGGCTTTCATGGGCGGAATCACCGGGTTGCTGTGTGTTTTCCAGGCTGTATGGCTATGCTCCAGAAGCATTCTCTCCTGACATTTTGCCCACATCTATGGCAGGCATCCTCAGAGGTTGTAAGGTCTGTTGGAAACCAGGCAAGTAAGGTTTATATATTTGTGGAATGTCCAGGGTGACAGAAAGAACTCTTGTCTTTTGAATGTTGCAATTGGCCATCTTAATTATCATTGAATGGCCTTGCAGCTTTAAAGCCTTGCTATTTCCTGCCTGGAGGCATCCTTTGTTGGGAGGTGTTAGCTGGCCCTGATTGTTTCCTGTCTGGAATTCCCCTGTTTTCAGAGTGCTGTTCTTTATTTACTGCCCTGATTTTAGAGTTTTTTAATACTGTAGCCAGACCTATGAGGGTGGGTGAAATGTCAGGAGAGAATACTTCCAGAACATGGCCATACAGCCTGGAAAACTCACAGCAACCCAGCACTGTTATTGTTTTCATTTTGCTTCATAGTAGTATGGCATGTTTACTTACATGCTGGACGGTCTTGAATTTTGTTCTTTGTAAAAATATAAATATTTTAAAAATAGTTGAACCAACATTATGTGAATGTGTTCAGGGGACATAATGCCTGTAAGACGGTTTGATTGCTCAGTACGTGCATAGATTTACTATTGAAGATGGCCATGGATGTCTTTCCAGCAGAATATCTATTGTAAGCCAACCTCATTTCATTTTACAGCAAATTTGAGCAAAATCTTTAACGTAAGAATGACATTTATTGTGGAAGTCCAATGGCATGTATGAACATCACAAGTAATACTGTGGAAATAACAAAATGTTTTTTGTATAGCATTTTCACCCACACAAACATACTCTTCTTTATAGGCACCTGGAAAACAGCAGTGAGCCAAGCCTTACATTGGGAGGGTATTTCTGCCCCCAGTGTAGAGCCAAATACAGTGAACTTCCTGTGGAGTGCAAAGTTTGCGGTGAGTTAATAATGTATTTATATTTGGCCATTGTAATGGAGTGTAATGGAGGTTACCAAAATAAAAACCACTATCTGCAAAAGCAGACAAGAAAACCACAGGACTTTACGAGTATTCTTGATCAAGATGACACCGCAGCATAGTGGCGTAGTCCTCCGAAGCATATTTACTTGTACAGAGCCTTTTGTAAAACATTTGTGTTATAGTTAGAGAACACAACGCCATCTCTTATGAAAGTATCATGTTTGGTAGAAAACACTTCTATCTCAGCCTCTTGCAGACTGTCAGTACATGGATATGAGAGACCTTCAGGGCACTCTAATGTTCCTCATCCATTCCTTTAGACCAGGGCTGTCCAACTTCTACCGGACCGGGGGCCTGACTTCCGGTCACTGATCACCTGGGGGGCCTTAGGGTCTGCCTCCGCCCTGGCTCCGCCCCTCTCCCGGCTCCGCCCCCTCCCTCCCCTGGCTCTGCCCCCTCCCCGCCCCCCTTCCCTCCCCCGGCTCCACCCCAAAAGAAGGAGGCAGAGCCCCCAAAGGAGGAGGCAGCTGTGCAGGCTGCCTCCTCCTTTGTAGTATTAACATAACTCAAAACCACTGGACACATTGCTGCCAAATTTGGCCACAAAACATACTAATACTAACCCAAGGAGGGACCATCAATCAAAAAATTGCTTTTCTCATTTGGGAGTTGTAGTTGCTGGGATTTATAGTTACCACACAAAGAGCATCCTGAACTCCACCAATTATGGAATGGAATCAAACTTCCCACACAAAACTCCCATAACCAAGAGAAAATACTACAAGAGTTTGATGGGTATTGAGTTTTGGAGTTGTAGTTCACCCTTATCCAGAGAGCACTGTGGACTCAAACAATGTTGGATCAGGACCAAACTTGGCATGAATACTCAATATGCCCAAATGTGAACACAGATGGAGTTTGGGGAAAATAGACCTTGACATTCTGGGATTTATAGTTAAAACACAATCGAAGAGCATCCTGAACTCTTGCAACAATAGAATTAAACCAAACTCTCTGGCATATTGAATTCTCATCACCAACAGAAAGTACTGAAAGGGTTTGCTTGGGAATTGACCTTGAGTTTGAAGTTATTGTTCACCTACACCCAGAGAGCACTGTGGACTCAAACAATGATGGATCTGGACAGGAGAAGGAAGGAAGGAGTGGAAGAGAAGGATGGAAGGGAATGGAGGGAGGAAAGGGAGGAGGGAAAGTGAGAAGGAAGAAAAGATAAAAGGGTGGCAGGAAAGGAAGGTAAAAGAGGGGCAAGGAGGGAGGGAGAACAGTTGAAAGGAAGGACGAAAGGGAGGGTGGGTGCGTGGAAGGAAAGAAGGTGAAAGAGAGGGACGGAGGAAAGAAGGAAAGAGTGGAAGGAAAGGGAGGGGGAGTAGAAAGAGAGAGAGAGGGAAGGGGGAGAAGGCCGGGCGATGGAGGCGAGTGTGCTGAGGGCCTGAGCGCCTCTGAGTGCACTTAGCAGCAGGAGGAGGAAGCGAGCGAGAGGAGAAAGAGAGAGAGGGAAGGAGCAGGGAAGGAAGAAGGATGAAAGGGTGGAATGGAAGGAGGGAGGGAGAAGAAATGTGGCTCACCATAACGCTGAATGCTTCCTTGCAATAACTCCTCCCTGGGAAGGGAGGGAGGGAGGATGAGAAGGAGGAAGGAGCTCTGCCGAGCCACATGAAGGGTCCCATGCGGCCGGGTGGCTCTTCCTGTTTGCTGCCAAGGGGCGGGGCCCGAGAGACGTCACTCTTCCCATTGGCCCCCTCCCTCAGGAGAAGAGGAGGCGGCCAATAGAAAGCCAAGGGGCGGGACCAAAAATAATAAAAAATAATAATATCTTTTTAATCGAAAAAAATATTTTAAAAATATTTTAAAAATATATTATTTATTGCAGGAGGGTAAGGGGCCGTAGCCAAGGGGCTGGGGGGCCATGTACGGCCCCAGGGCCGCCTGTTGGACAGCCCTGCTTTAGACCAAAATGTCTGTCAATGAAAGGCTGTGTTTGGAGTTAATATACTGGTCTAAGGTTATCAATAAAAAGTGTTCCTAGAGTAAATGCAGAATAATGTCAAGGTTGCAGTGGGGGGATGATGTCAGATAAAACAGTAAAGCATTGAAATTCTGTATTCAATGCTCGTTTAGGTTTAATGAGTATCATGGAGACAATAAGAGCTTGAGTTCTAGCCCTGCAGGTACAGAATGATTCAATTTATTGCGGGAAGGGAACCTACAGACCATTGTGTCTAATCTGCTGCCATGAGCTGCAGCACCAGCATAAGGCAGTGTGAGAGTCACCAAATAAAAAATCTGCTACCTTATTGATGGTTTGCAAGGTTCAGTCTAAGAGGGCAAAGTGGAAATATGACTGAATGAGATCATTTGTTAAGAATGTAAACTTGTGTGATACTGTTGGATTTGTAATTGCTTAAGTGAACAAACCCAGGGGGTGCTCACCAATGCTTCCTCTTCGTTCTGGAAAGAAGTGACGAGTGGAGTGCCATAAGCAGGGTTCCGTCCTGGACCCAGTTCTGTTCTACATCTTTATTTATGATTTGGATGAAGGGTTAGAAGGCATGATCATCAAGTTTGCAGATGACACCAAATTGAGAGGGATAGCTAATACCCTAGAACAGTGTTTCCCAAACTTTTTTGAGCTGCGGCACACTTTTAACATTAAAAAAATCCAGGGGCACACCACCAACCAAAATGACACAAAATGACACTCTAACACAGTAAAGAACGGCTGGGGGATGGTGGCCTGCTGGGAGCAGCTGTGGGGAGTGCCGATGCCGGGGGAGGGGGAGGAGCCAGACCGTGCCATGCCCCGCCCCCTCCCCCCGGCTTCAGTTCTCCCACAGCCGCCAGCTTTGAGGGGCAGTGCCAAGCCAGCATTGTGCTGGCTCTGCCACTGCTGGCTTGGCACTGCCCCTCAAGCCTGGCAAAGCTGTGTGAGCGCTGAAGCCGGGGGCATGTCTACCCCTCCCCGGCTTCAGCTCCCATAGAGGAGGAGCATGAGCGGTGGATGGGCTTCAGTTGGCGGGGGTCCTCCGCGCGCGGCTTTAGCGAGCGAGGCGAGAGTCATGGTGGGAAACATGGCGGATAGGAGGCTGGCTGGGGAAACGGCCGAAGGAGGCGGCGCCCCGGCCCCTTCTTCTTTTTCTTCGCCACCACCCGGCCCTTCCTCCTCCTCCCCCAAGCAGCAGGAGTTCGGCAGGAGGAGAGGGGAAGGAAGGGGTCAGAGAGCCTTTCTTGCGGCACACCTGATGATCGCTCACGGCACACTAGTGTGCCACGGCACACTGGTTGAGAAACACTGCCCTAGAAGACAGGAGCAGAATTCAAAGCGATCTTAACAAAACTAACAAAATGAAGTCCAACAGGAACAAATGCAAGATACTCCACTTAGGCAGAAAAAAATGAAGTGCAAAGATAGAGAATGGGAGACTTGTGGCTCGAGAGCAGTACGCGCGAAAAAGATCTTGGACTCCTCCTGGACTACAAGTTAAACACGAGCCAACAATGTCATGCTGCAGCTAAAAAAGCCAATGGGATTTTGGTTTGCATAAACAGGAGTGTAGTGTCTAGATCCAGGGAAGTCATGCTACCCCTCTATTCTGCCTTGGTCAGACCACACCTGGAATATTGTGTCCAATTCTGGGCAACACAATTGAAGACAGATTTTTGACAGAATGGAGTGTGTCTAAAGGAGGGCAACTAAAATGATTGAAGGTCTGCAGATCAAGCCCTATGACGACCAGCTTAAAGTGCTGGGCATGTTTAGCCTTCAGAAGAGAAGGCTGTGAGGATACATGATGGCCATGTATAAATATGTGAGGAGAAGTTATAGGGAGGAGGGTACAAGCTTGTTTTCTGTTGCCCTGGAAACTAGGACGCGGAACAATGGCTTCAAACTACAGGAAAGGAGATTCCACTACCTGAACATGAGGAATAACTTCCTAACTGTGAGAGCTGTTCAGATGTGGAACTATCTGCCCCGGAGTGTGGTGGAGGCTCCTTCTTTGGAGGCTTTTAAGCAGCGGCTGGATGGCCATCTGTTGGGGGTACTTTGAATACTATTTTCCTGCTTCTTGGCAAGGGGTTGAACTGGATGGTGCAGAGAAATGTGCAGTGATTGGAATGCAATGTTGGTCTGTTCCTGTGATTCAGCCAGTCACATCTACAAGTCTTCAGTTCATACATCATCAGAATATCTGTACAGTGCATCTTTGGTATCTTATAGGGTTTGGTTACAAGACACCCCCCCCCGCCCCAATGGATGCTTAAGTTCCATAACATACATTGGTGTAGCAAAATGGTGTCTATTACATAAAATGGCAAAATTAAGGCTTGCTTTTTGGATTTTTTTTTTTTGCGGGGTGGGGGGATATATTTTCAAGCGTTGGTGGGTGAATGTGGTCACATAATTTGTAGAAACAGGGCCCAACCTTACAGGCAAATACAACATTCATTCCCAGTGCATAATTCCTTTTTTAAAGAAATAATCCATTTTATTTTTTAAATAACTACAACAAACGTATGACTGGGATGAGCTATGTTTATTCAGTCATTAGGAGAGTGCAATTTGCACATCCTGAAAAATGCAGTTTGTATTGTTCCTCATATTTCTAGCATTAAGAGTAAGATCCAGAGGCTCAGGCCTTTGCCGTTCCAAAACTGCACAGAGAAGAGCAGAACTTGTACCGTTTTTTAAAAAACAACTTTGGAGGGAAGAGATTTGAAATGACAGTAATAGAAAAATAAGCAAAAGCTACTTCTAAGAGAAAATGTGTGATTTATCCTCTTCAGTAAATATCCTGTTCTATTTTTGTAGGTCTTACGTTAGTATCTGCACCTCATCTGGCTCGATCTTACCATCATCTCTTTCCTTTGGATGCATTTCAGGAGGTCCCTCTGGAAGAGTATACAGGAGAACGGTACATAAAAAATGTCTAATGAAAGTAATCTAAAAGTCAGGGGCTTATTTTTCAGTAATATAGTCTCTGTATATCTCTTCCCCTTTGTAAACCTTGTTTTGTTGTTCAAAAATAATAACTGTCCTGGAAACTTCCATGCAAAAAGGCTTTAGTATGTGTGTAGTCGGGGGTGGGAGTGTATGAAAGTTTGGTATCTGCATACTTTTGGAAGTAGAGTTCAGGTTAATTCTAGTTTTGAGAAAGTATAAGAAAAAAAACCTTTGAAAATGTGTTGCTTACAGCAGATTTGGCAGTACACAATTCCCCACCCCAATCTTGTTTGCTGTCTTGAGTCCCTATATCAGGAGAAAAGCAAGATAAAAATAAAGTAAATAAATAAAATGTTACATAGTTGTGGTATATGGGATTGTTATTTGGTATCATTAGTAACATGTAAAATATTGTTTGATTATCTATCAAAAACCTCTCAAACATTATCAGGAATCTTCATGAGAGGATTGTGTTTAACAATTGTTTCTAATACAGTTTTGTAAATATCTCTTTAAATAGCTATTGTCAAGGATGTCATGGAAATATCGGAGAGCAACACGTAAGTCTTCAGTTTTAGACCTACATTATGTTTTCTTTTCTTTCTGTGAATTCTTGATGATGATGAAAAAGTTATCTGTGATCACATTTATACATCAGGCAATGTGGGAGCATTTCAGTTGAATACACAGAGTGATGCTTTGGTTAAAATATTGATGTTTAATTAATGAATATACATTGATTATTGGTTAAATGAGTAAATATAAATGTTCTGTCTCTTGACAGTTAATTTTAAAGTGTTCAGAATTATTGCTTCAAAATCATTGGGGGTTTGATATTTAATTTTCTTCAGATACTCTTTATATTAACGGATCGTTAATATAAAGAGAGAAATTGTTACATGTTGCACAACTTTTGGCCAGTTTCCAATCTTCCCTTTTTGGGAAAAGTCATTGAACATGTGGTAGC
The DNA here is from genome assembly GCA_030556195.1 of Anolis apletophallus. Taxonomy (NCBI): domain Eukaryota; kingdom Metazoa; phylum Chordata; class Lepidosauria; order Squamata; family Anolidae; genus Anolis; species Anolis apletophallus. The sequence goes on along the minus strand of JARBWK010000006.1, from coordinate 48,389,010 downwards.
CTCGTAACTCCAGGTATTATTGGAGGACATTGATTACCTGCTCTGGCTCAGTCTGGCTTTAGGCCAGGTCATGGAACTGAAACAGTCTTGGTGGATGATCTGTGTTGGGAACATGACAGGGGGAGTCTGTCCCTGTTGGTTCTCCTGGACCTCTCATCGGCCTTTCATACCGTAGTCCACAGTATCCTTCTGGGATGCCTCGCGGGTATGGGGCTCGGAGTGGTACCATTCTGCAGTGGCTCTGGTCCTTCCTGGAGGGTCGCTCCCAGAAGGTGTTGTTGGGGGACAATTGCTCGGCCCTGCTGCCATTGTCTTGTGGGGTCCCGCAGCGTTCAGTACTGTTTCCCATGTTGTTTTACATGAAGTCATTGGGAGAGATCATCCAGTTTTGTAGTTTGATGTCATCTGTACGCAGATGATGTTCAACTCTATCACTCCTTTCCACCGGTTGCTAAGGAGGCTGTTCAGGTCCTGAACCAGTTCTTGGCAGCTGTGGCAGCTGGATGGGGTTACACTCCCCCTGAAGTCACAGGTTCGTAGCTCTCCTGGATTAATAGTTGACCCTGGAATCCCAGGTGTCGGCTGTGGCCAGGTGAACAATTGCACAATTAAAACTTCTGTGTCAGTTGAGCCTGTACCTTGGGAAGTCGCCAATGCGGTTGTTACATCCTGAATAGACTACTGCAACACACTCTATGTGGGGTTACTTTTGAAGACTGTTCTGAAGCTCTAAATGGTCTGTGTCAAAGACCCTTCCATACAGCCATATAACCCTGAGTATCAAGGCAGAAAATCCCACAATATCGGCTTTGAATAAGGTTATCTCAGTCCACACTGCCATATATTCCAGTTCAAAGCAGATAACATGGGATTTTATTCAGCAGTGTGGAAGGGGCCCTAACTTCCAGAGCAGCAGAAAACAAGCTTGCCCCCGCCTTTCAAATATTCAAACATGGCTATCATGTCTACTCTCAGTCTTCTTTTCTATTATTTATATACCTCTAATCTTTCTTTGGGCCCCCTGGTGGTGCAGCAGGTTAAACTGCTGAGCAGCTGAACTTGCTGACTGAAAGGTTGGCGGTTGGAATCCAGGGAGCGGGGTGAGCTCCTGTTTTTAGGCCCAGCTTCTGCCAACCTAGCAGCTCAAAAACATGCAAATGTGAATAGATCAATAGGTATTGCTTCTGCAGGAAGGTAATGGCACTCAATGTAGTAATGCTGGCCACATAACCTTGGAGGCGTCTACGGGCAACGCTAGCTCTTTGGCTTAGAAATTGAGATGAGCACCACTCTCCAGAATCAGACCTTCACCTTTACTTGTAGCCTTTTTTCTTTAATTGTTGAAGTGTTTAGCTTGGTCATAAGTAACAACTAGAAGGAGAGCCCGGAACCTAAGTTCATGTGATTCCCAGCAGGCTTTTAGCCACCCTGATGGCTTTTAGGTGCTAACAAATTGAAGCAATAATAAGTAAATAAACCAATTGATACAGAAGGACAGCATAGAAAATATGAAACATAAACTAATACAGTTCAGTTAATAAGTTATCCTTGCCATTTAACCAGCCATACAATACATAGATAGCCTTCTCTAAAACACAACAGTTTCATATTATTTAATTTAGAAACACTAGTAAATTTTGGAAAAGATAAGTCGGTAGCAAGGAAACCCCACAGTTTGAGAACCACCAGGATAGTTCTTGCCCTATCTTATCAATTTTATCAACAAGTCATGGGAAACACTAGATGAGATCCAACATAGTAAAATGATTTTAAATTACATTGTATTCTCGAATCAGCAATCATTTTATTGCTTTTACATTCTGTGATTTCATTTTGATAATCCTAATCTTTCTCTCCAGGTCTACATCTGTAAAGAATGCCAGAGTGGTTTTTGTGTGGATTGTGACATTTTTGCTCATGAAACACTGCACTGCTGTCCAGGTTGTATTCACAAGCCTCCTACTTCGTCTCCCTCTCCTTCTACCTCTGCCTCTGCCTCTACCTCTGCGTGATGTCCATTCGCTTCAACATCACTTCTTGTTATATTCCTGTGGCCTGAGTATCCACTTAGGCCCCTTCCACACAGCTGTATAAAATCCACATTGAACTGGATGATATGACCGTGTGGACTCAGATAATCCAGTTGTGGATTATCTGTCTTGATATTCTGGGTTATATGGCTATGTGGAAGGACCCTAACTTGTCAAAGTATTTAGTGAAGAAGGTTAAAGTTGAGGAAGAGTGCCTGGCTGTATTCTTATGTAAATATTATTTTCACATTCTTTCGGTAATAATTGTGCTTGTACACTGTAACTTGTGTTTGAAGAGTTTGATTTGTTTTGTAATAGCCGTTTTATATTCCTGAGTAAAAAAGCGATAAACTAAATACAACAGTGTCCAAATGGGTATGTGTTGTTATTGTTACTCTTGTATGCCTTCTAGTCATTTCTGATTTATCACAACTCTTAAAGGAAACCTATAAGGTTTCTGAGGCTGAGAGTGCGTGACTTGTCTTTAGGGTTTCCTTGGCTAAGCAGTACTCGAACTACTACACACAGAGACATATGTGTGTGCATTCATATTTCTATATAACAGCCATGGGAAAACTTCGGCCCTCCAGGTGTTTTGGACTTTAACTCCCACAATTTCTAACAACCAAAACACCTGGGTGGCCGAAGTTTCCCCATGCCTGCTATATACTTACATACACCAGGAATTTTAAAAAGAAACATTAAGGCTTCAGCAGAACTGCAACACTAAGCACACATACATAGAAGTACATGTAACTAAAGTTGTTAAACATAACATTTGAATAGGTATCTTGTGATAATAAATTGTCTTTTTTGGTGAGGAATTCTATAATGGATTTCCTTACTAAAATGTAGAATAGTAATGTCTTGCTATCAAAGTCAGTAGAATTATAGAATACTGTTTGAGACTGCACAATGTTATATGTTTCAAAAACTCCTCCATATTACATACATCCTGCTGGAGAGAACAAGAACACCTGATTGCTTACCTTGTTTCTCAATGTTTATATCTATAATTTTACCTTACATATGCTGCAAGTCGCTTCTGGTGTGAGAGAATCAGCCGTCTATAAAGACATTGCCCAGGAGACTTCTCTCATGTCCCCCATGTCTCTCATACCTCAGGGAGCGTGCTTGCTCCATCAATGTTTAACATTTACGCAAATGACCAGCCACTGCCCAAAGGGACAGAGTGACGATCATGCCATCACCACCCAAGCAGGGAGCTTTGAAATGGTTGAACAGAAGCTCTCTGAAGCTTTTAGTGCTCTTACTGCCTATTACAGGGAAAACCAGCTCATTCCTAATCCATCTAAAATATGGATGTGTGTTTTCACCTTAAGAACAGACAAGTATCTTGAGCTCTGAGGATTACTTGGGAAGGAATACCACTGGAGCATTGCAGTACACCCGAGTACCTGGGAGTTACCTTGGACCAGTGGTTTCAATCTGTGGGTCCCCAGGTGTTTTGGCCTACAACTCCCAGAAATCCCAGCCAGTTTTCCATCTGGGTATTGCACCACCTGACATCCATCGGGAAGTAGCAACCAATAAGGAAAAGACCAAGGCAGTGACATATCTGGCCCATCTTCTGTTTGGATATCAGCCAGCATGCCAACACCTTAAATCAAGAAATAGTTTTCTAAGATCTACAGAGATACTCGCAGGAACACCTCCGCAAGCGAGAGTCCAAAAGTGGCAGGCCAAAACCCGGAACCTCAATCAGTGGCTGATATCGAATGAGAGACTCCCCCCTGGACACAATGAAGACTGGGTGACTTGGAAGGTGCTGAACAGACTGCACTCTGGCACCACGAGATGCAGAACCAATCGTAAGAAATGGGGCCACAAAGTGGAGTCTGTGACATGTGAGTGTTGATAAGAGCAAACCACAGACCACCTACCGCACTGCAGTCTGAGCCCTGCCACATGCACAATGGAGGACCTTCGTAAGCAATACCAGAGGCACTCCAAGTAGCCAGCTACTGGTCAAAGGACATTTAGTATAATGCCAAGATTTAAACTCTTGTTTTTTTTAATTACAACTGTACCTTTGGTTCGCTTCTGATACGATAAATAAATACCTTACATAGAAGATCATCCATGCATGCAGATGAACGTGCACTTTCTCTCTTCCCCTTATCCATTCAGTTAAAGGTCCCTAGGCCATATTGCCCCTATGCTGTTGGCATAGTTTCAGAAATGCCCTAGTGTGTGTTATGGGGAGGGGAAGGAATTGTTATTCCAAGAATATAGAAGCAAAAGGTTACCTTTACACATTAAGGAAGTAACGGCATGTTTTGAATCCTGCCAGAAAACAAAAGAATAGAAAAAAGTGGATTGGGGGACAGGAGCAAAAATTAGACAGAGTGGTGGAACTATAAGCATTCAGGTCCAGTAGGTCCCACTTGTTAACACATAAAGCTTCAGACTTCGTGGTTTCAATGCATACATAGAAGACTATTCATGCCATTTCTTCTAGCCATGGGGATTCTTTTAAGAAATCAATAGAGGTTACATTTGTAGAATGAGTTCAAATTTTGCTTCTTGAAAAACACAGTTCATCTGGATGCTTCAAGTCTTGCTCAAAATGATATGAAATAGTATAAACAAAAATAGTAGGACAATGCAGAATGATTGGCATGGTGTAAATAAACCAAAAACAGACCACAGTATGCCCTCAGCAAGAAGATAAAGTCACAAAAGAAGAAAACAGAGGGGAAGGGGGAATTCCAGTAAAGGGCTGGGAAAGGAATGAACTAATTCTGTTTTGCCTCTGTGTTTTATCCAAAAATAATTTTGTCAATTTATGATACTAGATTACAACAAGAAGATTTGCGGCTTATCCAGCCTGGCCAAATGTTTCAAGGATTCGTGGTTTTTACTGCTGTACTTAACACTTATTTTTCCAAGATCAAAACGACATTTTGCTAAGTACAGGTGTTTCAGATCCCCCCCCCTCCTTTCTCATTCTTTGTATGTCTACGAACAGACTGATTTTTCAAGGTAATACTTTTCAGTTGTGCTGTGTACAACTATTCTGTTGTACTGATACTTTTTTCATAGAAACACCATCATTTTGAGAAATCTTGGAGACTAAGTGAGGTGCTAGAGGACTGGAGATGAGTACATATTGTCCCTGTCTTTGAAAAAGGGGGGGGATCAAAGAAATTATAGGCAGGTTGCCTTGATCTCAATACCAGGAAAAATATTAGAAAATATGTATACAGGAGTCTGCCTGCAAGTATCTTGATGACAATCTAGTGATTAGTAGAGGGCGCTATTGGTTTGTTTGAACATATCCTACATTCCTTTTAAAAAATGGGTCAGTGGATTTGTAATGGTGGTAATGCCATGGATGTCTGTTATCTGGATTTCAGCAAAACATTTGATAAGGTTCCTTATGATATTTTGATAATGTAAATGCAAAATTCTACACACTGGACACAAAAACCCAATGCATGGGTATAGGATGAGAGATAATAATTGGCTCAGCAGTACTACGTGTGAAAAGTACCTTGGGTTTATTGCTGATTATAGGAGCCCTCGGCAACGCAGTGGGTTAAACCTCTGAGCTGCTGAACTTGTTGACTGAAAGGTTGCAGGTTCAAATCCGGCCCTAGCCCTAGCTTTTGCCAACCTAGCAGCTTGAAAACATGCAAATGTGTGTAGATCAATAGGTACCACTCCGGTGGGGAGGTAACGGTGCTCCATGCAGTCATGCTGGCCTTGGAGGTATTTACGGGCAATGCCAGCTCTTCTGCTTAGAAATTGAGATGAACACCAACCCCCAGAGTCGGACACGACTGAACTTAATGTCAGGGGAAAATCATGAGCTTTACCTTATACGCTATGTTGTTCCAAAAAAAAAAAAGGGTTTGATGTAAAGTACAAAACGCAGCAGAGAAGCAGTTAAAAAGGGTTCACAGCAAATGTGGCATATGAGGACTCAAACTGGAAATAATGCATCTGAGCAAACAAGCCATGTTATTAAAGCATTTCTACTTTATTGTAGAAAGCAACAGAAAGGCAGTAATACACATGCAACAGCATGTTTAACAAGTTAGAACAGGAGAAAACATACCATGAGGCACACAAAATGGATGTCATACAGCAGAAGACTAACAGCAACTCTAAACTCCTCCCTTCTTCATCGCTGTGATTAGAAGAGAGACTGAGCCAATAGGCAGAGCCTAGCAACAGTGTTTCTAACCTTCTGACTATATTATTATTCTACCGCTAGATGGCGCTCATGAGAGAGGAAATCTGCTTACTTCTATCCACTCTCATGAGACAGACACATCACATCCATCTAGACTTCAGTATAAACATATTGAACTACATCATTTTGCCATTAATTTCAACAGGCTAAAAATGAGCCAGTAGTGTGTTGCTCATGTTTAAAAGGTTTTTTAAAGAATTAAATAATCTTGTTTTTAAAATAGTAAACTTTTGTAGCGGCAAATGAAAGTGAAACATTTTCTGTTGTGGGAATGTCCCAATAAAGTAGTTTCACCACAATTCCCAGTAGATGCACTCACTGGCAATTGTGTCATACTCAATAAAAACCTTCCGTTTGCTCTTTGTCTCGAGTCAGACATTTCAGAATATTTCACTTCCTCCTTCCTGGAAAGGAAAGGCTTTCATATGTTTTGTCATTCCCGAGAAGAACTCTCTTTGTTTTTAATGATTTCTGTGGCATTTGGTCATTGGTTCAAGAATCTGGAAAAAGGTAAGCTCGGGTCCTGGCATGTTATATTTGTTGAGTTTCTGGTATTGCAATTATGTGTGTGTTGCCATTCTTTAGCGCACACACATTCAACCAGTGGGTGAATGCATAATTTATTTATAATGTGCATTATGATACTACACCAGGATAACTCACAATTTAAATTACATTATAATGTTTACAATGCAGAGTAGGACGGCATAGTTGCAAACAGGAAGGAAATCTATTTGCAACTATGCCCTACTACCCTGCATATCTTCCTCCTGTGTATTACTTATGCTTATTTCCCTGTGATAGGAACCCCCAGTGCCCCAGTGTGTTAAACTGTTGAGCTGCTGAACTTGCTGACCAAAAGGTTTGAATCCGGGGTGCGGGGTGAGCTCCCACTGTTAGCTCCAACTTCTGCCAACCTTGCAGTTCGAAAACATGCACGTGTGAGTAGATCAATAGGTACCGCTTCTGCGGGAAGGCAACAGTACTCCATGCAATCATGATGGCCACATGACCTTGGAGGCATTGATGGACAATGCCGGTTCTTCGGCTTAGAAATGGAGATGAGCACCAACCCACAGAGTCAGATACTACTAGACTTAACGTCAAGAGGAAACTTTTACCTTTGACTAAAATTTCTAGATATGTACTTTGCCCATCCTATACTACTTGTTCTCCCCTTTCAGGATGGATCCCATTGTACAAAGCATGTGTACTTTTGGTCAAGCTCCATCCAGAAAAAGAAGGACAATTAGCGATATATGGTGAATCCAGTCAATTCCAAACAGTGGTGAACCTATCCTAAGATTTTCTTGTCATAATTAATTTAGAGGAATGTTGGCAATGTCTCTAAGGCTGATATTTGCCTAAGGTCACCCAGAGGGTTTCCGTAGCTGAGCAGGGATTTGAACCTTGGTCTCCTGGAATCCTAGTCCAGCACAAAGTGCTACACCATGCTGCCATGGACATACGTAAATGTACACACATATATTTTCCTTTGCTAAAGATTCGTTCTCTTACAATACAGTTTACTTTCCTTAAGCCGTTTTTACTCCGCCACCTTTTCTCATATTGTTAGAACATTTCCCAATAGTGGAAATCCCCATTTGCAGCAATTATTTTATCTCACGATGTGAAAGAAACATTATTATTAAATCAACAAATTAATAATTCACTGTCTTTTCATTACACCTAATGACATTTGTCTGAGGCAACCCATCCAAAATGGGTTGCTTACCCAATTCCTTGGTACCTACTCTTCCAATTGAGGGAAAATGTTTTCATTTCCATGTCTATAAAGCCAATTTACCTCCTAGCATGATTTTGAACTTAAATTGTATTGATGTAATCTTTTTCATGTCTGTTGAAAAACTGAATGCAATTAATTCAATGGGACTTATTCATAAGTAAGTGGACAAGAAAGCCAAGGCCTGGGACTGAATCCAGCCCTTCCTGAATTCCAGTGTAAGGTTTCTCAGATGCCATGCTCCCTGCTCCATGACACCATCACTCGTTAGTTTCTGAGCTTTCATAGGTTTTCCCCTTCCATATTGCATATTAGCAATAGGTTACAAACTAAAATTTACAAAATGTTCCCACATGTTCCCCCCATTCACTACTGGAATATGATTATTGAGACCTTCTTTGAATGCAAGGTCCTTCTCTAGTGGGAGTGAGAAAAATGTAGCCAATGGCCACTAGTGCTCTTTCCCTGGCCAAGCAATAGCTCCCCTAGTCTGTCATCCCCGCTATTCCCGAAACCATTATAAAATATCCTTCTTCTAAAGGGCTGGGCTTTAGCACAGCAGGTTAATCGCCAAGCTGCAGCAAATCTTGCCAACCAGAAGGTTGACAGTTTGAAGCATGGGTCAGGGTGAGCGCCTGACCTTTAGCCCAGCTTCTGCCAACTTGTTATCTATTTGTTCAGTCGCTTCCAACTCTTCATGACCTTATGGACCAGCTCACGCCAGAGCTCCCTATCTGCCGTCACCACCCGCAGCTCCTTCAGAGTCAAGCCAGTCACTTCAAGGACACCATCCATCCATCTTGCCCTTGGTTGGCCCCTCTTCCTTTTTCCTTCCATTTCCCCCAGCATCATTGTCTTCTCCAAGCTTTCCTGTCTTCTCATTATGTGGCCAAAGTACTTCATCTTTGCCTCTAATATCCTTCCCTCCAATGAGCAGTCAAGCTTTGTTTCCTGGAGTATGGACTGGTTGGAACTTCTCGCAGTCCAAGGCACTCTCAGAATTTTCCTCCAGCGCCACAGTTCAAAAGCGTCTATCTTCCTTCGCTCAGCCTTCCTTATGGTCCAGCTCTCACATCCATAGGTTACTACAGGGAATACCATTGCTTCTGCCAACCTAGTATTTCGAAAACAAATGTGAGTAGATAAATAGGAAACACATTATGTGAATAGATAAATAGGAACTTGCATTTTACTATTGTCCTTGCCCTGGAGTCGTGTTGTATAATCCTGTCTTGGCCCTTCCAGCTTTAATTTTTACCTTTTCGTGGTCACTGTGAATACGTACATGTGATGTTAATCCTGCGCTCGCGCAATAACTTCGGAACCTTCCTGAAAGAATTTACAAATGATTAGAGCTGGAGCCCTGCCCACCCTCCCAGAGGATATATAGCCAGTGGGAGGGGCTACAGCCTTCAGTTCTCTCTTTCTGCGTTCCGGCAAAGTAACTGAGAACCTTCGCTCCTGACTAGCTTCATTTGACTGACTCGTGCTTAACTTGGACTGCCTGACTTCTCTTCTATCTCCACTCCTGACATTGGACTGTATATCGTTTTCGTGAGTTGCTCCTGCCCTGACCTTGGACTGTTTGACCACTCCACTATAGCCACCACTTCATTTAAGCGGTGCACTAGTTGCCCAAATTTGTTTCCGGACAACGATGCCCACTCCCTCTGCCTTGCTTGCTTGGGAGAGGGGCATCTGTCCCAGAACTGTGCGATCTGTAAGGTTTTTACCATGCAAACGAGGAAACTGAGGGCCTTTCATCCCATTACGCTCAGCTACTGATTGTTTTATGATGAATTATGTTTTAATTATGTTTTTATAATGTTGTATATTTTTAATTGTGTTATATTTTAGCTGTGTCTGACTGGGCTTGGTCCCCATGTAAGCTGCCCTGAGTCCCTTCGGGGAGATAAATAAGTTGTTGTTGTTGTTATTATTATTATTATTAGAAATACAAAAAGATGAGTCCATATCAAACAAGATCGCTCTGCTGGCTGTTGCATTGGCTCACACGGCAGACACTTCCCAAGTGTCTAGGACTGTGTGATGTATTGGCAAATAATGTGTGCAGATCCCAGTAAGGTGGCCTTTTGCAGCTGGTAATTCTGTCAGCGCAGATTGTGTTTAAGTGCAGGCCAAGATCTTTAGGCACTGAACCCAGTGTGTCAATCACCACTGGGGCCACTTTTACTGGCTTGTGCCATTATTATTATTATTATTATTAAAACGGGGAAGTATTTTAGGCACAGAATTTCGATTGGAAAAAGGAGGATGTTTATGAACAAAGAAACAGCTCTTTGGCAAGGAGTTGGAGCAATAGTACTCCCTGTGGCCAGAACCAAGCACAGCATCCAAAGATGCCAAAAGATGGGGAAAAGCCTATGTATACCTCTATCTGTTGTCTGTCTTGTCATTATATCATCGGCATTGAATGTTTGTGTTCTGTGATCAGCCCCGAGTCTCCTTCGGGGTGAGAAGGGCAGAATATAAATACTGTAAATAAATAAATAAATTCTTAAAAGGGGCAATTGTGCCTCCAATGAAACACACCTGCATGGTAGAACATACATTTAGTGACAAGAGATCTATAACTCTTCTACCGTCTTTGTTCTTGTTTAGCAGAATGGCTACTTCTACCCAGGGAAGTTCTGCAGAAGGTCCTAGCACTAACTTTACTGAGCTGGACATGTCTTATCTAAAAGCTTCCTACCCTCATGCTAACTTTGATTTTGACATGCTGGCAAAAGAAATGGAAGAGGAATACCATCAAATCCGCAAGGAACTTCAAAGAGGGTTTAACTCTTCAATGAGAAATGAAGTCCAAAGGTTGAAAACCTTCCTGTCGCAGCCACCTGGCAACGCTCAATCCACCTGGGCTCCCTTGGAGATGGCTGCTGCGGGCTTCTATCACACCGGCACAAAGACGGCAATACAGTGTTTTTGCTGTGGGTTGGTTTTGCTTGCAAGAAGCGTCAGACGATCTCCTTTTGTGGAACACAAGAAATATTGGTCTCAGTGTGCATTTATTTCAGGGAAAGAGGTTGGCAACATCTCCAAGTATGAGATTAGAGTTCAGAATCCAAGGAGGAGTTATTCAGGAGTCACTTATACAGATTTGGAGTCAAGACTTCAGTCCTTTGCTGACTGGCCATTCTATGCCAGAGACACTCACCCTGATCTGCTAGCTAAAGCTGGATTTTTCTTCACAGGTAAATTCAAATATTTGTTTATCCTGAAGAAATGTTTTATGTTCACAAATTAGTTGCTTTTAATAACTATCAATTCATGCACTTTGATGACCATAGTCCTGTGAAAGTTAATTTCCTTCAATTTAAGAAACCAGGTTGCTATGAGTTTTCTGGGCTGCATGGCCATGTTCCAGAAGCATTCTCTCCTGACATTTCACCCACATCTATGGCAGGCATCCTCAGAGGTTGAGATGTCTGTTGGAAACTAGGCAAGCGAGGTTTATATATCTGTGGAATGTCCAGGGTGGGAGAAAGAACTTTTGTCTGTTGGAGGCAAGGGTGAATGTTGCAGTTGGCCACTTTGATTAGTATTTAATGGCCTTGCAGCTTCAAAGCCTGACTGATTGCTGTCTGGGTGAATCCTTTGTTGGGAGGTGTTAGCTGGCCCTTTGTTGTCTGGAATTCCCCTGTATTTTGAGTGTTGCTCTTTATTTACTGTCCTGATTTTAGAGTTTTTTTTAATACTGGTAGCCAGATTTTGTTCATTATCATGGTTTCTTCCTTTCTGTTGAAATTGTCCACATGCTTGTGCATTTCAATGTATTTTCTGTGTGGTCTGCCATGGTAGTTGTTAGAGTGGTCCAGTATTTAAGTCGGGGTGGCATTTCTGTGTCCCCAAATAATAAGCTGTGTCCAGGTTGGTTCATCAGGTGCTCTAAAAAACATCAGGTGCCTGGGACATTCCACAGATATATAAACCCCACTTGCCTAGTTTCCAACAGACCCCTCAACCTCTGAAGATGCCTGCCATAAATGTGGGCAAAACATCAGGAGACAATGCTTCTGGGACATGGCCATACAACCCAGAAAACTCACAGCAACCCATTGATTATGACCATGAAAGCCTTCAACAACACAATTTAAGAAAAGTTTGCCATATACAGGTAAAGAGCATATTTGCTCGTTAAGTGAATTACTTTAGTGTGGTACTTGCAGTACCTAAAAAGTTACATTTTTACTTCCGTTTTCAGAATACCCTTGAGCATTGATCCCCAAATTCTGGTCCTCCACATGTTTTGGATTTCAGCTTCCAGAATCTTAGACCTTAGGCCAAAAGAGGCTTCTGGAAGTTGAAGTTCAAAACATCTGGAGGACTGAAGTTTGGAAATCACTGCTCTAGAGGACTCTGGCTGAATAATTTTGGAAATTTTGGGGAAAAAATTACCAAGTTAAAGTTTAGTCCAGTGAATACGATTGGATGTGGATATTGCATATATCTAGTAATTTGTCTGTATCTTCAGAGAAAGTTCAGAGTGCCTGAGGGTGGAAATCCAAAAGTTGCATCAGAAAATATGTTATTGTTATAACAATTTCCTGCCCAGACCTGATTCATTACCATACTGGCCTTTGCTTTAGGTGGTAGACCATCATGCCTTTAGAATCATACAACCAAAGTATCCTAGAGTACAAAGAGACCCCATGAACCATCCAATCCAACCCCCAGCCAACAAGCAGGAAAATTGCATTCAACCCCTTGATCATTTTAGTCGCCCTCCTCTGGACACATTCTAGCTTGTCAACATTTCCCTTCAATTGTGGTGCCCAGATTTGGACACAGTATTCCAGGTGTGGTCTAACCAAGGCAGAATAGAGGGGTAGCATGATTTTGCTGGATCTGGACACTATACTCCTATTTATGCAGACCAAAATCCCATTGGCTTTTTAAGCAGCTGCATGGCTCATGTTTAACTTGTTGTCCACGAGAACTCCATGATCGTTTTCACACATACGTACGTTTTCACAAATCTCTGATAAGAAGCGACAGAGATTTTGCTACTGCTGGCGCCATTATGGGAATTTTTCTATATTTATGTTGCTTTGCTGCTGTTTACAATGTTTACCTAAATGTATATTTTCCTTCACGGGCTTATGGGAAATCTCTCCTACCTCTTTTTTAAAATATTCTTTTTACATGTAGGTATTAAAGACACCGTTCAGTGCTTTGCCTGTGGTGGATGTTTGGGGAATTGGGAAGAAGCTGATGATCCTTGGAAAGAACATGCAAAATGGTTCCCAGAGTGAGTAATTCGCACACCATCCCTTTATGATAGTGACAACATGGAAGTCGAGATAGGAACATACATGATCAAGGACTGGCAGATTTCATGCTAAGTTTTGATGTCATGTTGTTTGAAGTTCTGTATGTCAATATGGGGATGGGGTGGGGGCTCTGACTTTGTAATAATGCTTCAAACCACCACCCCCTTGCAAATCTACATTTTCAACTTGGAAACACTCCAACTGAAGCATTTCCAAGGTGCTGGAGGGCACTTCTTATACTTCATCACACTAGAGAATGAATCCACTGTAAATCTGCTTTCTGCCTCCTGCAGAATTCTGAGGTTTGTAGTTTAGTGGGGTTGTTAAAGGCTCCTCCCTAAATTACAAACCCCAGAATTCTGCAGGAGGCAGAAACCGGATTTAAAGTGGATTCATTCTCTAGGCCAGTGTTTTTCAACCTTTTTTGAGCCGCGGCACGTTTTTTACATTCACAAAATCCTGGGGCACACCACCAAACAAAATGACACAAAAGTACCCTCCAACACAGTAATACATATAGTTAATATGTTTTTAAATGGAAAATGATATGTAAAAGCTATGGCTTGGGAAGGGGGGAGGGGAGCACAGTGGTGAGGGATAAAAAAATGTACAAGAAAAATAACGGCAGATGCCAAGATTTAAGTATTTTATTGTAGCTAGTAATGAACAACATGAATCTGCTGTAAATAGACATTGTATAATAATTGTGTTGACAATGATAAAACAATAAAATATTTTTTAAAAAAATGTTTTTAAATGAATTGATACACTCTGTGAATCCTGGGCCTGTTTCGATGAACAAAACATATATATGACTTCCTCTCACATATTTATACATGGCTATCATGTCTTTCCTCAGCCTTCTCTTCTTCAGGCTAAACATGCCCAGCTCTTCAAGCCGCTTCTCATAGAGCTTGTTCTCCAGACCTTTGTGAAATTTCACCCTGAGTGAAACTTGCCAGTTAACTATGGATGTCATGAAGCTGTTATAAACAGTTCCTTGGGGGGACGGGAACTTTCAAAAAATCCAGTAAAATAGTAAAAAAAACACAAAAACATTTACAAGCGGAGAGGCTCAATTTGTTCCTTGGAAACCTGTGAGGGGGCTGCTAGGAGGGGGGAGAGTGCCAATTTCCCACGGGACACCTGATGATTGCTCACAGCACACTAGTGTGCCATGGCACATTGGTTGGGAAACACTGCTCTAGTGTGATGAAGTAAAAGTATCTTGGATTGCAATGAGAACAGGAAGTTGGAGAAGCCCTTCAGCTTCCTGTCACAAGTGTTTGTCACAATGTTCCCTTGACCACAAAGACTCTGTAAAAATCATTTACAGTGTCTCACCTTGAAAAAAACTTCATTGGGGTCATTGAAAAACTGATTGCAACATAAAAATCCACATAATCAATTAACTGTTATTTTTTAAAACCTTTTGAATTTTTTAAAGTTGTCAATCGTTTTTGTTTGCTATTTTATAGATGTGAGTTTCTTCAAATTGAAGTCAAGAGATCCCAATGTTTTGTATTCAAAATCATTGACTGTTTGATTACATCTTCTTTGCCTTCACAGTATTGAAATGTTCAAAAGACGATGAGTGTTCTCACATCAAAGGGCATAATCAAATTTCGACCCTCCAGGTGTTTTGGTCTTTAGTTGACTGGCTGTTAGGAATTGTGGGAGTTGAAGTCCAAAACTCTTGGAGCGCCAAAGTTTGCCCATGCCTGGTCTGGACCCTTTTCTCTGATTCTCAGGTCGAAGGGGAGGAATCTCAGGGTAAGAATGCAAACCTGACAGCTGTACAGCTAAATATCTGGCAGTCCCTGTTTATGGAAGTAGAGAAATAGTTACAGGAATCATGTCTCTTCAGGGCAGTCCATGTGGCAATTTTCCTTTCAATCTTAACATTAAATTCAGCATGGGGCTGCAATAGTGGCACAAAGACATTATAATGAACAGATGCACTTCATTTTATATTTATATACATATATTTACTTTTATTTTAGGGAAAGCATTTTACTCCGTGCACTGGGAAGATATTGGATTCTGATCCAGGTACACAGTGAAAATTCTATGGTTCTATTCCTACGACAGTTTAAATAACAGTGCGAGTGCTGATGCTGATACTAATACTGGCTTTATGGGATTCCAAAGTCTTTGTGTTGAGCATTGTGTTGGGTTGCCTTTTCTAACTGGAGATCTTCGTGCCCCAATTCCTGAATTTCAGGAACCCTTTGGAATAAAGTTTGATGCAAAATAGCATTGTTGGCAAAATCATGTCTTCTAGATGTCCCGTACACCAGTGTTTTCAACCTTTTTTGAGCCACAGCACACTTTTTACATTTACAAAAGCCTGGGGCACACCACCAACCAAAATGACACAAAATGACACTCTAACACAGTAATACATATAGTTAATATGTTTTTAAATGTATTTATACACTCAGTGTGAAACCTGGGCCTGTTTCGATGAACACAACATAGATATCCTGGCAGGAATGGCAGAAAGACACACACCAAGGTCTTGCTCAACAGCTGTCAGTCATGGGAAAACTTTGCCCCTCTGGGTGCTTTGGACTTCAACTCCCACCATTCTTAACAGCCTGAGGCCCTTTCCTGCTTAAGTGGTGGGGGAGGGGGAGAAAAAGGGCCTGAGGCTGCTAGGAATGTTGAGAGTTGGAGTCAAAAACACCTGGAAGGTCCAAGTTTACCCATGCCAGCTTTTGACAGAGACTTCTTCCTCCCCCTTCCCCTTTGCGCCCTTTCTTCCCCCTCCTGCTGAACACTTACTTTTTCTTCTCCATTAGGGCTCCCTTCTTCAGGAGGGGAGGGGAGAGGGAGGAAGACGTGACCAGTGCAGGCGCTACTGCGCAGACTCGCCCTATGTCCTCCTCCCTCCCCCCTCCCCTCCTGAACATGCTCACGCTGCCCCCTCGGATCAAAATGGCGGCAGTGTAAGCAAAGCGAGGCAAAGCGAGCAGAGCGAGGCTGGGAAGAAGGGAGTCCGAGTGGAGAAGAAAAAGTGTTCGGCAGGAGGGGGAAGAAAGGGTATTGGAGGTTCCAATTTCTCACGGCACACCTGATGATTGCTCATGGCACACTAGTGTGCCGCGGCACACTGGTTGGGAAACACTGCCTTACACCAAAGCTGTCCCTCCAGAGAGTATGCAAATTTGGAAATAATTAGCATAACTTATACAGAAATAAAAGATATCTTACTATTGGGGAAAATTCAAACCAGTTGAGTTGTCTACTTGCTGCTCAGTTTGCAGTGCAGATGCTCACTACTGACGGGCACTTTCTAGACCTCTCTCTTAATATGATTCTTTAGCTTTAAACTGGACTTGGGCTGCAAAAGACCACCAATGAGTGCTCTGTATAAAGTACCCATGGCCATCTAGTTTAATCTGGCACACAGAAAGGTGGGTGGCAGAGGGAAATCTAATGTTTCATTTTGCAAAGAGGAGCATTGCACCTTATATACTTGAGTATAAGCTGACCCGAATATAAGCCAAAACACCTAATTTTACCACAAAAAACTGGAAAAACGTATTGCCTCGAGTATAAGCCAAGAGTGGGAAATTTAGCAGCAGCTGGTCAATTTCAAAATAAAAATAGATACCAATAGCATTACATTAATTGAGGCATCAGTAGGTTAAATGTTTTTGAATATTTACATAATACTGTAATGTAAGATAAAACTGTCCAACTCTGATTAAACTATTACTCTAACCTTCTTCAGTGTAAATGTGCTTACGTATACCTTCCAATAATAATAAAGAAAAATAATAAATAATAAAATAAAGAAAAATAATACATGTAATAATAATAATAAATAAAAATAATAGTAATAAAATAAGTAAAAAAATGTAATAATCAGCATCTTGTTGTGTCGCTGTCAGTAAAATAATAAATGGTAATAAAAATAATAATGAGTATAAAAATGAATAAATGAATAAATAAATAAATAATAAATAGAGTAAAATAATAAATTAATAAAAATAAAAATAATAACAGAGAAAAATAATAAATAACCTTGATTCTCGTATATGCCAAGGAGGGCATTTTCAGCTTTAAAAAAGGGCTGAAAAATGCGTCCTATACTCGAGTATATGCGGTACTTTATTTCACAAATTTCTTCAGATCCTTCCCTTATTATAATTGAAATTCTTGTAGTAGTTGTAATGGCTTTTCTCAGAAGTATATTCAAGAGAATTCAGTTTCTCCCCAAAATGTGTGGAGTTTATTGCAACTCATAAGTGATATGTTTAACAATGCATTGATATTTTTTTTCACAAAGTGTTACAAAGTCTAAATGCACCAGGAATGTGGCACAGCTGGCTGGGTGTCAGCTGCATAAGATCTGTATTGACAAGAAGGTCATGAGTTCGAGGCCTGCCCGGGTCGGGGTGAGCTCTTGACCAATTGTGTAGCTTGTTGTCAACCTTTGCAACCTGAAAGACAGTTGCATCTGTCAAGTAGGAAATTTAGGTACCACTTGGGGGGGGGGCTAAATTTGACTGATTTACGAGGCCATAAAATCTCCAGGAAATACACACAAAAAAGAATGAAGGAATGCGACAGCTCCTCCTTGTGGTCACTGAAGCTGAAATGTATATTTATTTTTATTATTTATTTTAAATTGCCTCTATGTCTGTCAATATATATGTTGTATGTCAAATGGCATTGAATGTTTGCCTGTGTATGTGCATTGTGATCCGCCCTGAGTCCCCTGCGGGGTGAGAAGGGCGGAATATAAATGATGATGATGTAAAATAAATATTCTAGGATGAGCACTGATTTCTCTCAACTCAGATAGAAATTATCTTCTGTTACAATGCAGATCACCTGATAAATAGCAGTAGTAATGCGGAGCCTAATAAACAATAAAGTTGCCTTTTAAAAAGTAAAATTTCCTCTGCACAAAATTATTACAATTTTCCCCTCTGAGCTAGGAAATATTAACAATGTATATAGGCTGCATTCCCACATTGTCATAATGTAGCATTAGCAGACATAAGTTGTGCTAGCACTGTGCCTACCCCTATAAAATAGCATAGCATTGCACAAATTTATGAATGATCTGCAATGTACTATGCACCCTTTTCCACATCCACATGTACAACAGTTCTTCAGGTGCAACTCTGCTGCCAACACATTCAGGTAAACACAGGTATTGTGTATTTTGAAATAACTGATTCTCACATGTTTAACTTATGTGTGTTTATAAAGCTTGGTAAGCCATTATGTACTAATGTTTATGCAGTAGTTATACATATTTTTAAACTGTAGTGAATTAATGATCTTTCAAGTTGCTGATATCTTTGGTTCCAAAAGGAGACTTGGAGCTTGCAGTAGGCATCTATCAAGATGAAGGCTGCAGGCTGGACTCTTTCAAAACCTGGCCTGTGGAAGCACGAGTGGATGCTACTTCTTTGGCCAAAGCAGGATTTTTCTACACAGGTCAGTCACTTCTCACTCTCTCTTTTTTTTTTGGAATTGTGCTTTTAAATCAGCAGAGATAGTGTTGTAAACTGCCAATCTCATCAATTTTTGACATTTCTCTCTGAGTTTACCTATGATACTTATTAGGGTGTGGGGTGAAAATGGGATGGATTTTCCAAGCACCAATTGTGTTGTGAGATTTCCTTGGTGTGGAGGTTTTGAATTGATGCCTTAGGACCATTAGCTTAACAAAACTACTAGGACTTTTTGAAAAATTTAAAATAAAGTTAGGAAAAGAGGCTCGAATTTTCTTTAATCCAATGTAAGAGTTTCTTATATTGATATACAGTATGTGTCTTCTTTGACTGGGCATAGCGCCATTAGGAACAAAAACTATGTCAAAGGATAAAACTGCCCTCATTAGGTATTTATTTATTTAAAACTTTTATACCCTGGCCTTCTCACCTCCGAAGAGGGACTCAGACCGGCAAACAGCAAGTATTCAATGCTAACATTTAAAATCGAAAACATCATAAATTTACAATAAAATTATCAAATACAAATACAATAAATACATTTTAAAAGTCTTTTGCCAAAATAAAATCGAGTCCAACTCAATCTGTATATTCGGTTCGTATCTAGAGGTTAGCGACTTTAGTCTCCTCCTTCATTCTGCGAAAGCCTCATTGCACATTAATCTAATGTATGTATTACAGTGATGCTCTGGAACTCCTATATTGTGTCATATAGAGGAAATGAATTCCTGTGATGTAGTGGCATCAGTAGAGTTGGTGTCACCTCCATTGACCTCCCACCATCCCATCCCTATCACCTGTCACCTTCTTGCAGGGAAGATGGACATTGTGCAGTGCTTCTCCTGTGCTGGACATCTGGCTGAGTGGAAGGAAGGTGATGTCCCGTGGGAAGAACATGCTAAATTTTATCCTCAGTAAGTGACTGTTGAAAGATGGCTCACTACAGTGTCGTTTGGCTATACGCTTCAGGTCCAACCTATCTTTGAGACCACATCTCTTTCTATGAACCGTCGTGGGCTTTGAGATCATAGAATCATAGAGTTGGAAGAGACCTCATGAGCCATCCAGTCCAATCCCTACCAAGAAGCAGGACAATTGCGTTCAAAGCACCCCCAACAGGGGAAGTCCTTCTCTTGATCCCACCACCATCTCAAGCACAGTTGGTGGGGACAAGAGAGAGGGCCTTCTCGGTGGTGGCTCCGTGTCTCTGGAACACCCTCCCAAAACAGATTAGGTTAGCCCCTATCCTCCAATCCTTCCAATCCAGCAAAAACAGATGGATTTTTAAACATGCCTTTGTCCTCAAGTAGGCTGTAATGGGCCTA
Organism: Anolis apletophallus; assembly: GCA_030556195.1. NCBI lineage: Eukaryota > Metazoa > Chordata > Lepidosauria > Squamata > Anolidae > Anolis > Anolis apletophallus. The sequence continues at coordinate 48,368,921 of JARBWK010000006.1, read as the reverse complement.
TATGGGGAGCTGGAGCTGACAGAGGGAGCTCAACTTGTTCTCCCTGGATTCAAACCCCTGACCTGTCAGCCAGCAGTTCTGCCAGCACAAGGGTTTTGCGCCACTGGGGGCTCCAGGATATAAATAAAGGTTATTATTTTTAGTATTATGAGTATTAGTATTATTATTTGAAAAAAATGTGTGAAAATGGAACCTATAAATACACCAAGGGATCTACTAAAAATTGCAGTAAGGAGACATTAACTTTCCTCAACACTGTGGCTTTCACATGAATTTGTACCACTATCCCCACTCACAAGGATGATGGGCAACATAGCCCAAAACATCTGTAAGTTTACACAATAACATAAAAATTGTGATCATCAAATTTTAAGCAATCCAAATGGCTCCTTGGTTTGTAAGCAGGTTGTTCAGGCCTGAGTCTGACCTGGAAGAAACCAAGAATATAACTGAGGGCAAAGGCACTGTTGCCAAGCCAACTACATATTCCAGGCAAAATAACCACGTTTTATTGTTCAATGTGTTATGTCAGATGAATGCTCTGCAAAGAATAATTGGCAACTTAAGCATTCTTTTTGCTGATACCACTTGATACATCAACCCTTATAAATGTATTCCAGGTGTAATTACTCAGATCCAGAGAGAAAGACGTCATTGGAGAAGCCACACAAGGAAGCCGAGGCTGAATCATGGCATGAAAAGGTAAAAGTTAAAGACCAAGAGTGTTAGAATGTCATAGGTGTAATGGTGTCCAGCAATACTTTGAAGTCTAACCATTTTTATAAGGAAACTTTGTTTACACAGTCGTAATGGGTATTGCACATCTAAGCTCCTGTCTATATATAGAATCCCAAGAGCTATTCAGTCCAGTTTCCTAACAGCACAGAAATCTGGTGGTGCGGCAAGTTAAACCGGTGAGCTGCTGAACTTGCTGACCGAAAGGTTCGTGGTTCGAATCCGGGTAGAGGGGTGAGAGCCCACTGTTAGGTCGAGCTTCTGCCAACCTAGCAGTTTGAAAACATGCAAATATGAGTAGATCAATAGGTATCGCTTGGGCGAGAAGGTAACGGCGCTCCATGCAATCATGCCAGCTACATGACCTTGGAGGTGTCTATGGACAACACTGGCTCTTTGGCTTAGAAATGAAGATGAGCACCACCACCTAGAGTTGGACACAACTAGACTTAATGTCAGGGGGAAAGCTTTACCTTTATGCCTATTTCAACTTGTGTTATACTGCTCTGTGACCAAGGAGACCATCCAAATCAATTTGCTACAGAGACTTTGGTTGCTGCCATAAAACATTTTTTAAAGAAGTCAACTCCCGTGAGTTCAAGATGACTCAATTCTGAGTAAACTTAAGTAGGATTGTGATTTCAGAAAATTTATATCAAAAGAAATGAAAAGGTGTAGCCTAAATTCAGTTGATTATCCCAGGCAAGAATGAACCCTTTGAAACAATAAATATTTCATAAATCATAGTTATGTAATTTTCATTAGTTCAGTGGATCCATGATATTTGAGATTAATAGTTGGATTTAGGCCACTGTGTTTCCAGTTTAATGCATTCTTACTGACATTCATATTCCCAGATAGTGTGATGAGTCCTTGATTATTGTGCTGCACTTCTCTGTGGATTTTGGTGTCACTGAATAGTGTTCTTATGACCTGCTTGCTTGAAACAGGACTCAAAGTACCCTTTTATTTATTTCTTGGGCTTCTAGGCCGCCACTCCCGGGGGCTCGGGGCGGCTCACAGAAATAAGGCACAATAAAAACACATTAAAATAACACACTTAATAAATCACACAGTAAAACATCAGGTTAAAATGCAGTACGCAGCCCTTCCCATCCTTATTGGAATTTACTATCAGAGAGTCATACTGGGGAATTTTCACTGATTTTGCAGCTGCTGATTATATGTATACTCACTCTTCCATATTATTCCTCATGCTGTGGGATATATGCACAACATCTCCTCTGAAAGAGATCATGTGAAGTTCTGGGGTCTCATATACTTGCAACCTGATGACATCTTATCCCCTCTCTCTTTTCCAAACGCAAGGAAACTATTCCACTTCCACATCGTTGTTTCATCTTAGCAACGGCCCAGATGAGAGAGCAAACAACTTAATTCTTAATCCAAATGAGGCAAAAGTGTTCTTGACCCTCTTCAGCACTTTTAAGAGATGTATTTGATTTTGTGTTTTTATTATAATTTTGCGTTTTATTTGACTAAATAAATAATTTATTATTCTAGCAAAAGAACTGTAAAGATGATTTGCAAGATGCGGAAGTGCTCAGTTCTGCCATGACTAGTAAGTACTCCGCCACTTAAACTTGGCTCAAAGTTCCTTTAAAAACATAGGCTTGAATCCTGCATCACACAGCATAGTATATAGCATAACAGTTCCACACGTGGAGCTATGCTACAGATAGCAATTCAACTTTTCCTGGATTTACCATTGAACTGCAGCCTTCTCCTCATAGCCATTCTGAGGCAGGTGGAAAGAAGCAGAAGGAGGTTGGAGAAGTGTTCTTCATAGTTAGATGCAAAATGGTTCAATTATCAGATGAGGTCTGCCAGGGTCGTCTGGAACTCTTAGTAGATACTTCAATCATTTTGTGTCTGACTACAGGAACATAGCAAGATGCTTCTCCAACTCTCCACTCTCCATCAGCCCTGGAATGGTCATGAACAAGGTGTAGAAGCTCAACAGTAAGTCCAGGATGGCAGGGTTGGTTGTTGTGGAAGGAGGAAAGGAACTCCACAACAACCAAAAAATGACATATGCAGACAGGAGTTACATGTGTGTATGCTGACTAATGTATTATAACTTGGGTTTTAAGGTGGATCTAATCATGTTCATTCTGTTCCAAACCAAATGGCTTCTACAGTAGGTCTGGGGTTAGTAATATTCTTTAGTTTTTTGTCTGAAATGTAGTATTGCTATCCAAAATAGTACATTTGTGCTGTCCAAAACACTGTATCCTACTCTTCAAACGATTTCAGAATCGCAGGTAGCTTCACTAGATTCCTAGACACTTCACTAGAGCTGGAAGGGCTCCCTAAAGAACATCTAGTCCAAAGCCCACCAACCAGGCAGGGATGTGCAGAAATTTAGAATTTCAGTCTAAATTCTGGAGTACATTCATTGCTCCATTGACATGACAGCCATCAATCACCTACTTAATTGTGCATTCCTGTGTATCTACTTAGTAGTAAATTCCACTGACTTAAATTAACATCTGATAAAGAGGACTATAGTTCCTGAAAACTTATAGTAGGGGTGGGCAATGTCTAAAGGAGTGAAGCCTTCCTTCAACCTTGTAGTGAAGCTGGTGCTGTAGCAAATCTACTTCTGCACAGTTTAACTCAAGGAACAGATCATTCAAGATAAATATGCTGTCCTAAACATCAGAACCCCAAAGAAATATGAATAGCCGTTGGTTTAGTGCTTCTGTGTTAGCAGTGGTGTTTGCACAGAATTCTTGGTAGGATTAATATGCCAAGAATAAACTCTAGTTTATGGTCCTGGCTTATCAAAAGCTGAGCAAACCAGGGTTCCATGTTCAGACGGCACACTAAGCATGCCACTTCTCATTTGTTTAGTTGTTCATTCTAATTTGGAGAGTCAAAGAGAAGAATGTGACTTCGTGTAGAATCTTTATACATGTCAATATAACCAATATGCCATTTCAAGACCTGTAATTATGTTATCAAATTTCACAGATGTTTCTATTTTCTCTTTTAACAGACGTGGCTCTTGAGGAACATAAATTGTTCCAAGAACAGTTGAGGAGAGCTTACGATGATATTCATTTTAGGAAAATGTTTCCATTTGGGGATTCTGCCCATTTTGCTATTGATCTGAAGACTCTCTTTGGGGACCTAGCCATTGTTTCTAAGAATATCAGTAACCTGCCACTGCAACAGCTCACTTTCTCTGAGGTTCTTGAAAACTTTCAGTCCATTACAGTTGTAGAAGGGGAGGCAGGCAGTGGAAAGACTGCATTGCTTCGGAAAATAGCAATTCTTTGGGCCTCTGGATGCTGTCCCATACTCAGTAGATACAAGCTCGTGTTTTATCTGTCCTTGAATTCTCAAAATCGTGATCAGAGTCTAGTGGACGTTATTTGCAATCAGGTAGTGGGTCTTCGAGGAGTATTAACTCAAGAGTCCCTGGAAAACTTGTGTCAGCATTTCAAAAATGAAATCCTGTTCCTGTTAGATGATTATGATGAAATGAATGCAGTTCCTTATGACATTGAAGACTTGATTCAAAAGAATTACTTGAACAAACACTGTTTAGTTATTGCAGTTCGTACGAACAGGGTTGGGAAAATCCGCCAATATGCCAAAACTATTCTGAGCATCACAGACTTCCCTGTGACAAGCACCTTCTATCTGCTAAGGAAGCTATTCTCACACAACAGTGGCCTTGTAGAAGACTTCTTCATCCAGCTGCGAGTAGAAGAAGCAATGCATTCCATGTTCAAAACTCCCCTTTTTGTTGTGGCGCTTGGGACATATTGGACTCAAAATCCTAATGGCAGTAAATTCCTGGATTTGGTCATTTTAAAAGCCTACATGTCATACACCTCACTAAAATATGCTCAGGCCCATGATCGTATGAAAGCCACAGTATCTGCCTGTGGTGAACTTGCCTTGCAAGGTCTCTTCAAATCCCTCTTTGAATTCAGTGAAGAAGACCTGTCTGAGGTTGGGCTGAGTGGAGATGACGCTCTCTGGTTTGGTCTACTGAGCAAATTCACGGCCCAACGTCTTTGGCCAGTCTACAAATTCTTCCATCTTTCATTCCAAGAGTATTTTGCAGGTCTAAGGATGAATGAGCTCCTGAGTTCAGATGTGCAGGAAGATGTGGACAGAGGGCTACAATATTTGCAGCAAGTAAACACCTTTGTGAAAGTCAGTGGCCGCTACCAGTATATTTTGAAGTACGCCTGTGTTGAAGCTTCCAAAGCAGTACCCAAAATAGTTACCCACTTACTCAGTTTGCCCAGTTGTGAGAAATCATTTGAAAGCCAGGTAAAAAATGACCTTTATCTACAAAAGACTCCAAAATTGAAGTTGCAACAACAGGAGCTTCTCAGTGTCACCTTAACTTTGATGCCGGAGATTTATCTTTCAACATTCAATGATTTTGTACTGGAACTTGTTACCGAGTTAGCTTATCAAAGCAACATGGCGCCTGCTTGTGCTCCTATGATCTCACAGTTCCTTGCTGGAAAAGAGTTTTCTTTACACCACTTTTCTTCTAAAAATGGGTTCATCTGTCGCTTCTTTCTGGACTATCCAGATACTTTGTTCTTACCCAGCAGATTTGTGGCAAAGACTGTTGGCAAAGAAGAAAATATTGATTTGTCGTCTGTAGAAGAAACATGTTATTTAAATCTTGGGGTTCCAGTTGTTGACCAGGAATATGCTCCTGGTTTTAGGCTCTTCGGTGACGTTTCCAAGCAAATAAAAGAAGATGAAGATAATATCAATAAGTTTAGGATGTATTACCCCAGACGTTTTCCAGATTCAAGAATAGTTCCATTTCTATGTAAAGGAGGTCAAGAAAAGATCCCACATTTACAATTTTCGGCCAAGTGCATTAATGCATTTCGAAATGATGATCTGGAGAATTTAGCTGTGCTTTTTTCAGTTTTCAATCATATTGACTTGAGGCTGCAGAATTGTAAAGGTCTGCTGGAAAATATCAAACCAGCCATTGAAAAGAATCTGGAGTACTTTAAAGTGTGCAGCATACATAATACTGACTTGAATTTAGTAGAAGAGAACCTCCTTCTTTCAATGTCTTCACTTGAATCTCTAGAAATTATGGGAAAGGCATCAATGCCAGGTACAGTATCATGATCTTTTCTTCCAACTTCTTTGCCTTTAGAGCAATTTACTAATTATATAAGGTTATATCAATTGAGTTCTAGAGATATGCAGGATACTGTATACTCCCGCTAAGAAAAATTGATATATTCCTAAGCATTATTTGTGTAACCAAAAAGTTGGTACCAGAGACAGAAACAACATAGAAAGATTAGAGGTAGGCTCCTATAATAGAAAATAAATAAATAAATAGGAGAAGTTTAACATAGTTCAGCAAGCTTTCTATCCAAAACTAACAAAACACCCATGTGAAATTAAAAAACCTGGTCAGTCTTGCACAAGTAAATCCAAACATTTTTAAACCTTATGGAAAACACATGAAAGTTTCTTGTAGATGCATATGGGGATTCTTTTTTATTTCAGCAACTTCCACTGTTATCCATTTTAGTGGACAATAGTATACACTGTATATATTCGAATATAACCCTAGTTTTTCAGCCCTTTTTTAGGCTGAAACAGTCTCCCTTGGCTTATATTTGAGCCAAAGTTATTTATTATTTTACCCTGTTAGAAATACATAATAAATGTATTATTGTTGTTGTTATTACATTGATCATTGCACTTTATTATTGTTATTATTTCATTATGTCACTCTATTTATTATTGTTATTATTACATTTATTATTTTACTCTGTTATTACTGTTATTATTACATTTCCATTATTTTACTCTATCGTTATTATAATAATAATCATTATTACATTTATTATTTTACTCTATTTTTATTAGAAGGATACGCAAGCACATTTACATTGAAGAAGGTTTGAATAATGGTTTAATCAGTTTGACAGCCTTATCTTAAATTACAGTTTTATGTAAATATTCAAAAACATTTAACCTACTGATGCCTCAATTAATGTAATCGTATTTGTATCTATTTTTATTTTGAAGTTACCAGTAGCTGCTGCATTTCCCACCCTTGGCTTATATTTGAGTCAATACGTTTTCCCAGTTTTTTGTGTTCCTCGGCTTATATTTGGGTCAGCTTATACTCGAGTATATACGGTATTTGTTTTAAGATGCTGAGGAACTGGTAATGTGGGCTTTCCTCCTCTTCCCTTTAGAAGCATAGACTCATCGAGTTGGAAGAGACCTCGTAGGTCATCCAGTCCAACCCCTGCCAAGAAGCAGGAAAATCATATTCAGAAGCACCCCCTTGCACCTCCATTTGTTGTTGTTATTGTTTGTGCTCATTAAGTGATTCTATTTACTTTGTCTCTTGTAAAAAAAAAAAGCATGCCCAACTACAGTAGACTTGGGAATTCCACTCTTTTCTAGCGAATGCATCATTGCATTGTTTATGGCCGATACTCTGTTGGAAGCCAACTCCCAAAATCTATTTTATCCACCTCTTTCCCAGCTTCTTCCCAACATAGATGTTGCTTTAAAAATTTGCTAGATGGATGGAAATTCCTAAATATGCAAGTACAATCAAAACAAAGAGAACTAGAAACTAAATTTTAGGCAGTCTACTTGAGCCCTAAGTTTGAAGTACATTATAAAGTACTGTTATACTTCTGAAACTGTTTTAGCTAAAAGAGACATATTATAGGCAATTTAAAAGGAAGCATCTTTAAAGGGGAAAAAACAAGGAGCCAGAGAGTCTACAGAATGGGTTAAATGGACCAATACTATTTTAATTCGTTGTATTATTTATGTGAGTTTAAAGAACAAATATAATTTTTTTACAATTGTATCTGTGTTATTGGACATCTCTAATGTAGACTACTGCTATTGATTTATTATTTGTTGCCTTATGTATTTCAGAATCTCTGTTCTTAAATTTGGACCGATATACATTCTTGAAAGAATTGTCAGTGGATCTCCCTGATTTTCAAAATTTGTTTGACATCATCCCAGAGGGATTCAAAAATCTTCGAGCCATGGAGAAATTTCTCATCTGCAACATTCAGTTTCGAAGCAGTTCGCCCAGACTTGGTAAATGGAAACATGCGTATACAGGGAATAAATAATTCAGAGAACTTTGAACATGATGCAGTTCTAAGCAGTTTATTGGAGTTATTCCAAATAAGTGTGTGTTGGCTCAAAGCCACGCTAAATGTGCAACTGTAACCCTGCTTTACTGTGAGTTCTACTGGATACAACGGGACTTACTTCTGATTAAACATGCGTAAGACTTCACTTCATGCCCAATTGTTTCCAATAAGATACGGACTTCAGTTCAGCTTAGGCATCACTAAAGCTTACTAATATTTGAACTGAAACTATAATACAGTCCTAAATTGGGCTCAGAGCCCCTTGTGACACAGCGGCTTAAACCGCTGAGCTGCTGAATTTGCTGAGCAAAAGGTCAGTGGTTCAAATCCGGGGAGTTGCATGAGCTCCTGCTGTTAGCCCAGCTTCTGCCAACCTAGCAATTTGAAAACATGGAAATGTGAGTAGATCAATAGGTACCGCTTTGGGATTTAAATATATCAAAGAGAATGTATTGTAACTAAAGCAATGTAAAGTAAAGGTAAATGTATTATAAAGAGGTGATAACAATACAATAATTTTTTTAAATAGGTACTGTTTTGGGAACGGCTCTCCATGCAGTCATGCCGGTCACATGACTTTGGAGACATTTACAGATAACGCTGGCTCTTTAGCTTAGAAATGGAGATGAGCACCATCCCCCAGGCATATAACTAGACTTAATGTCAAGGGGAAATCTTTACATTTCAATTGAGGGGGGGGTAGAGTGGTAGAAGCTGGTGTTCCTGGTCCAAAGTTTTCCCACTTTGTATTAGCCAGGTTAGAAGGTGGGGTAAGTTTTATTTCTTTCCCCGCCCACTGGTACATGGTTTAATCTCACTTGTTTATAATGGGATGGAAAATATGTGACACCAGCTGCAGGCTGGCATAGATGGAGGAGAAATTGTGAAAGAGCTTTTTTAAAAAAAAATCATCAACCTTTGCCTGAGTATACAGTTTTTCAATGGAGTCTTGACTTTCTCCATGCTGGTCTTAACTTTGGAGGATAGAAGTAGGGAGATGTTTGTCCTCATTTATAACCCACTTTAATCTCTGACGGTTGAATTGTTATAATTCATGAAACCGTGCTACTTTTCTGGCCTGATGCATGGAGTAACAGGATGGGTAGTAAAGTATTTTTGAAATAACAGTCACCAGCTACTTTCAGTAACTCCAAAGGCTTGTCTTAGTGGAAAGTTGCTTTGGTTTGCTCAGTGGTTCCCAACTTTTTTTTAACCATTGACCCCTTGACCACGGACCACTTTGACCAGGGACCACTCTCCAACATTAGTACCAAAAGGGTTACAAGTCAGTTATTGGTCAACTTTAGATTTGGTTTGGTTATTTGGGATGCTGATTCAGAAAACTGCTTTGGATAAACCACATCAGCGCTAGTTTCTGATACGGAACATATGTCATCCAGTAGTTACCATCTGCTCACCCACAGAAAACCATATTTAATAATCTAGAACTGATGTGGCAATAGTAATCTTTCATGGGTAGTCCCCTCCCGACATCTCTGTTGCCTCGGCACCATAAGAGGGTTTTGCATGACCATTCGCTCTTGTTACCGTGTGGTTTTGAGGCAATGGTGTAGTAATAGTGAGGCCGTGGACCAGATTTTCAATCTTGTGGACCACTGGTGGTCCATGGATTACAGATTGGGAACCACTGAGTTTGCTCATTATGTATGACTGATGAATTCTGTTGAAATCTAGGGGTGAGCAGGGAGAGGTGTCTCTTATTGATTTCCTGCAATTTCTATTTCTGGCTGAAGTTATTTTCACAGTAACCCGCCTACACAAGTCATGTTGAATCTTACTTTTTGTCTGGTCATTATATTTAGACACAAAATCCCAAGTAATTCTCCCCATCCCTGCAAATGAAAATAAAGTGACCTCAAAGAATATAATTAAACAGTTATTTCACTTTTATGATAGGTATGCTGCCTGAAGCAATTGCTTCTCTCTTTTTAAAGGCAGGGTAGCTCCTGCAACAAGTCACATTTCTTATTGTCCCAACCCAGCAAAATTCAAGCGTCAAATGCGTTCTAGTATCAGGTTCAGAAAATGTATTCTGCTGGCTGCTCAGTGGAATATATTTATAAATAAGGTTAATACAATTAAATTCTTCTGAGAGCAAAGTTAAGGGTGAGTAGCATATGCTGTTGGAGATAGCAACCTTCTCAAGCGTTCTAGTATCAGGTTCAGAAAATGTATTCTGCTGGCTGCTCAGTGGAATATATTTATAATTTGACATTTGTCTGTTTATAACGTGTCATTTTATAGCAACCCTGAAGTGTATGACATTTGTCTTTGGTTTGCAGTTTGCAGTTTCCTTAGCTCTATGTACCTGAGGCAGTGGGAGGGGCTGCAGATCATGTGACTGTTTAGAATGCATTTTAAAAGAATGACAGTTGAGGAATGACAGTTGAGCCTTGAATCAGTTAGAATACAGAAGCCAGTGTTAGAAATTAGAAGACAAGTTAAGCCTTGAGTCAGCTTGAATACAGACATCTGTTTTTCAGTCAGATGTCAGTGTTAGAAGTTAGGAAACCTGTTGAGGCTTGAGTTTCCTTGAAAGTAGACTGTTCTGAAAGAGAACTGTACAGAGTAATATAGTTTTTGAAGAGACTGTTAAAGATAATAATTTAAAGATACAAACTAAAACATTTTAAAGTTTATCCTGACAAGAATTTAAATACATGACGTTATGAGTTATTTAAAAAGACGTCTACTTGGATCTTTGTCTGCTGAATGCATTGAATAGAAGCAAGATATTTACAAGCGCAGCGATCATCAATTACTCAGTAAACTAAAGGAATACTTCTGAAACTCTGCTATCTAATAGGTTATGAGTCTAACTGGCCACAATCCATAATCTCCAATAGGTTGTTATCCCAACAGGTCATTATCTTTATCCCAACAGGTTATGACCCATTGTCCCAATATATGCTGACATAAAAAGGAATATTTTCTCCTTTAAAAAAAGTAAATGTATACATGGGTTCAGGCAAGTCCTTCATGGTTGTATTTTTTGCTATACCATAAAATGTTTTCTTTTACAGCTGAATTCATACGGGATTTCAAAAAACTATCTGTTTTTCATCTGAAGCATTCTTATTTTTCTGATCTGGGGAGTCTTATGGATGCCATCTCTTCATGCAAGATGTTGACAGAACTAGAGTTCGTTGAGTTGTCTTTCACAGATGAAGACCTGTTCTCCCTTAGTAAGAGAAAATTGAGAAACTTTTGCAATATTGACAATCTGTTATGTTTCTGCTCCGTTAAATGGTTGTACTTTATAACTTGTGGGATCATTGAGTTACAAAGAGTAAGAGAAAACTGCTTTCTTATCAATTAGAGCAGTGATTTTCAACCAGTGTGCCGCGGAACACTAGTGTGCCATGAGAGATCATCAGGTGTGTCGTGGGAAATTATAGTGGAGAGAGAGAGAGAGAGAGAGAGAGAGAGAGAGAGAGAGAGAGAGAGAGAGCGCCTAGCAGGAAACTTCAGGCAGTGGAAATGAGGCTTTCCTGGCCAAAGCAGCAATGCCAGCCAGCCTGGCTGCAGTCAGGGAGAGGCGAGCCCTCAGCATCCAGAACTTTTCCCCCTCCCTCCTCTCTCTCCCCTTCCTTCCTTCCTTCTGTGCGCCAAGGGCTACCTGGCCGGGCTGCGGCTCCTCCTGCTTCCTGGTTCCTGGGCGCTCTTCTGTCCTCCTCCCCTCCGGCAGCAAGGAGGAGAGGAAGGAGTCCGCGGGAGCTGCCCCTGTCCGACCCCGCTCCCGGAGGCTTGAGGTGAGACTTTCTGCCCCCTAGCCCCTCTGCGCCGGGGAAGGGGAGCAACCCCTCATCTCCTGGCCTCTCCTGGCTGTGCTCCGGGTTCGCTGCAGAACAGAGCAGAGGCCAGGATGTGCAGCTCTATAACCCATCTTGGTTCCTTCCTGATCTGGCCCCAAGGCGACAGCAGGGAAGCCGAAGGGACACGGGGGGGGGGGGAGGCACTCCTGGGGGGGGGGCTGAACCCCTTCGGGAAGAAGAGCTGGAGGTGGCGATGGCTGCGAGCTTTCGCCACAGTTTGTTCCAAGGCTCAGAGCCACCCCGTGTGCTCAATTCCTATTCGTCCTGCTTAGCCGAGCCCGCGCGTGCTTCGGCCACTCAGCGTAGCCCTCCCCTGCGGGACGGTGATGGGCCTCCTGCACGTGGGCCTCCCGGGGGGCAGTGGGAGGGGGATTTGGTGGGGGGAGGGTGACAGTTAGTAAAATGACAGTGTCATTTTGTGTCATTTTGGTTGGTGGTGTGCCCCAGGATTTTGTAAATGTAAAAAATGTGCCGCGGCTCAAAAAAGGTTGAAAATAACTGAATTAGACAATGCCAGCTGATCTCTTTGTAGAGATTGGAAAGGACATTTCTGTCCTTTCCAATCTCTACAAACCATTGAAACAAACAATATAAAAAGATTCAGGTCCCACACTTCTGATGTTCTTCATCATAATTAAGAAAATGCCATATGTATTAACAGTCAGCATGATGTAGTAATTTGAGCATTGAATTACGACTCTGGAGACCAAGATACGAATCAGCATGGAAACCCATGGGGTGAACTTGGGCAAGTTACATTTTCTCAACCTAAGTGTAAGATAAAGGCCAACTCCCTCTGAACAAATTTTGCCACATAACCCCCCAAATGATAGATTTACCTTAGGGGCGTCATAAGTTGTAAACAACTTCAATGCACACAGCACACAAACACTTCTATTAAACTTTGACCCAGACCATTCATGATGATCTTGGAAGACTGGCAGTCAGAATGTAGAAACTGATCATTGTATGTAGGTGCTAATCTGAATAATTAACATCTACCCCACTTCGATGGATATTGAGGATACTAACGATGGGGTAGAGCTGGTCTTCTTTTACCAGGTGACATTTACACTGCAGAGGCCTCTGTTATCTTTGCTTAAAACCTCTGCAGGTATAACACTACCTCATTAGTTGTTCTCATGGCAGGGACCAACACGGTGTATTTCAGGAGATGGCCACAGTTATGCCAGATTTGAAGCCTTCTTGATGATTTAACAACAGCACTTGCTCAGATCCCAAACTACAATGGATTGAGGTTAGAGTAACAATTTTCTCTTTTGCACTGTCCAGAATCCCAAAAATCTGCTAGTGTTCTGCCTTCATTGCAGCAAACTAGCAGACTTTCTGCCATATGCCTCCTCTTCTCCCATAGGATTGCCCTGTAGGATATTATAGGATTTCCTCCCAGTACCCTTTTGAACTGTTCAGTAAGTAAACAGCTAGTCATTTAGAAGACTACCATTACAATCAAGGCAATTTTCAATGTTTTTATTTCTAATACAGAATTAGACATTAGTCAGTCAGGGTATTATGAAGTGTGCATTTTAGAGAACTTATGTCATCAGTCTTAGAAGAATTTCACCATTTGCTTTGAACCCAACTCAAGTGCTGCTTGACCTATAAAGCTTGGGACCAGAATATTCAAAAGTCGATACCCTCTCATATAAGTATGCCTTATCCAAGGTCATTGGCAAAGGCCTTGTTACATATTTTACCATGGTGGAATATCATAGTGAGTGTGAACATATGGCAGGAGTTGCTCTGTAGCAGCTACTTGACTATTGACTTCCTCTTGAGGAATGTTAGGTTGGCTCCATCCCTTCTGCCAGGCAGCAAAGACAATGCTACTTCACTTTTTCTTTGGTTCTCAAAAGTAGGGGTGTCTGCCCTGGTTTTGGAACTATTTTTTAAAGAGGAATTTTGGAGTATATTTAATTGATTGTTAGTTATGTACTGACATTTTCTAAAAATGTTTTTATTGATTGCATTTCCAGACTGAGGGGGGAAGGGTCTCTAGTGAGCCAAGAAGAGATTACGCTATATGCTTTTTGTCTACATTTAGAAATTTTAGTTAAAAATCAACCCGAAAAACCGGGGTCTCTCAAAAAGTGAGAGTTTAGTCCATCCCGGAATAACCTAAAAGTGCCATGGTGCCACTTCTGGCCTTTATGGACACCTGGATGAGGGAATGGCAGCAGTGGCTAGGCAAAAGCTGGCTCCTGGACCAGCGGTGGTGCTTTCCCATTTCTACAAAATGATCCTCAATTTATCTATGGATCATATCAAAATACAAGTTGGCCCCAAACATACCCTCGGTGTATGCATGAGGCCAACTTATAAACAAGTGTGTTGTTGTTGATTTGTTCAGTCGCTTCCGACTCTACGTGATCTCATGGACCAGCCCACGCCAGAGATCCCTGGCAGCCATCGCCAACCCCAGCTCCTTCAAGGCCAAGCCAGTCACTTCAAGGATAATATCAATCCGTCTTACCCTGGTCAGCCCCTCTTCTGTTTTCCTTCCATTTTCCCCAGCATCATTATCTTTTCCAAGCTTTTCTGTCTTCTCATTATGTGGCCAAAATACTTCATCTTTGCCTCTAATATCCTTCCCTCCAGTGAGCAGTCAGGCATTATTTCCTGGAGTACAGACTGGTTTGATCTTCTGCAGTCCAAGGCACTCTCAGAATTTTCCTCCAATACCACATGATACATGAGTGTATATGGTAATAAATGTTACAGCTTTCCCTTGAAATGTCTTCTGCACCTCAATAGCTCAAATAATGACTCAGCAATAGACTAGTAATAAGGCTGCAATAGTCTCTTCCTCCCTTGCCTTGACATACAGCCAACAGAATACATTAACTATACCATCATCTGTATAATGCTTTTCATCTAATACTATATTTATACTTACCTCTGTTGCAGCTGCTGCTTTGCCCAATTTTGCCACACTAAAGATACTGAGGCTCAACGGGTTGAATTTCGACAGCAAGGAAATTGGTATAGCACTGGGTATGCTTTACCTATTCATTCTTCATAATTATCTTCTAAAGTAAATATAGACAATTTGTGGTCCTTCAGATAATGCTGACTCTCAAGACCCATTTGTTCTCATTGATGGGAATCTGAGCAGTTAAGCACAAAATAACCCTCACTTGGGGTGATTCCACAAAATAGAGCAGAGTGTCAGAAGCACAGTTCATAACCAGCAGAAGGTTATGTGTAGTGAGCAAGGATTAACCTCCATTCATCAGGATGGGACAGGATTGCATGGAGCCACAACTTCATAGGTTCCAAAATATATGTTTATTAAAGTCAAAAGAAATCTATTCTGGATAGAAAAAGTTATTGGAGCTAACTAGCTTACTAAGCTATCTTCTAACAAAAGAAAGGAGGATAAAAATAATAAAATCGTATCAATGCAGTTACGTCTTGCCTGGAGAAAGGCAAGATGCATCCTCACTCAGAGACAAAAGGAAGAGAGAGGCCAACATGTAGAGTGACCACATGGCCAGGCCAGGACAATAAAGCCAGGGCAATCAAAATACCTTTAAAGAGGAAGTTACCTCATCCCTCACAGATATCACATTTATTTATTTATCGTGTCAGGAGCGAACCAAACAATTGTATTGTATTTATTTTTAAAAAACAATTTGCAAACTTGGCATTCTATTAAATGTCCTTTGACCACTAGCTGGCTACTTGGAGTGCCTCTGGTGGTGTCACTGTGAGAAGGTCCTCCATTGTCCATGTGGCAGGGCTCAGGTTGCATTGTAGTAGGTAGACAGTGGTTTGCTCTCCTCTACACTCGCATGTTGTGGATTCCACTTTGTAGCTTATTTGTTAAGGTTGGCTCTGCATCTTATGGTGCCAGAGCGTGGTCTGTTCAGCGTCTTCCAAGTCACCCAGTTTTCTGTATGCCCAGGAGGGAATCTCTCATTTGGTATCAGCCATTGATTGAAGTTCTGGGTTTTAGCCTGCCACTTTTGGATTCTCACTTGCTGAGGTGTTCCAGCGAGTGTCTCTGTATATCTTAGAAAACTATTTCTTGAATTAAGTCGCTGGCATGCTTGCTGATATCCAAACAGGGGATGGGCTGGAGATGTCACTGCCTTGGTCCTTTCACTATTGGTTGCTACTTCCCGGTGGATGTCAGGTAGTGCAAAACTGGCTAAACTGTGTAATTTCTCCATTGGTGTAGGGCGCAAACACCCCATGATAATGTGGCATGTCTCATTAAGAGCCACATGCACTGTTTTAGCGTGGTGAGATGTGTTCCACACTGGGCATACATACTCAGCAGCACAGTAGCAAAGCGCAAGGGCAGATGTCTTCACTGTATCTGGTTGTGATCCCCAGGTTGTGCCAGTCAGCTTTTGTAAGATATTGTTTCTAGTGCCCACTTTTTGCTTGATATTCAGGCACTGCTACTTGTAGGTGCTAGGGTTTTGCCCTCCCTTGTCGAGAGGTCAGGGCCACTGTGGGAACAGAATGCTGGTCCATGGGCTGGTAACTCCCATTGCAAAGTATCTACATTGCTAAGTATTCAAAGGGGAAGGAGATAGTGGCAAGCAAAGAGTAAAGTCAGAGCCCCTTTAAAGCCCCTTTCTGAAATAGGCATGCATAGGAATTTGGGGAAGGAATCCCTCAGTCTAATTCTATCTAGTCTAACTACTCATTGAGGGCTGGAGACTTGTGCATTCAAGGATGAAACCCAACACCGATCATTGGCTATGCTGGCCAGGACTACAGGGAATCAACAATGCCATGTGGAAGGACATTATTGGGGAGAGGGAGGGCGGGGGGAGGGGGAATGTCTGATACTTAAAAAAATACATAGCTCCAAATTTTCAGAAATGGAATTAGGTAAGTAATTAAGACTTCAATACTTTTCCCAGTTGCCTGGGGGTAACATAACTAACGGACTTGTATTTGCATAGATTTGTAAAAACCAAATTCCAAATGTTTTGCAGGAGAAGCTCTGGCTCCTCTTGAGAATTTGGAGGAACTTTCTCTGCCTATTGGAAAAGGAGTGACTCATGCAGCTAAACTAATTCTTCAGCAATGCTCCCATTTTCCAAATCTCCGAAAGCTGGAGTTTAATCAGTATTTGAGTGGTGACGGCCTCTTGGAAATAGGTGAGTTTTAAAAAAAATCTCAGCAAACCTTTCCTCTGCCCATAATAATAATAACTTAATTTTTCTACCCCACCACCATCTCCCTGGAGGGATTCGGGGAGGCTTATATGGGGACGAGCCCGATCAATGTAATTAAAATATAACACACTGAAATGCATAAACAACAGGATAAAAGAGAAGAAAACAACATTATAACAGAATATAAAAGCAAACCAACAACCAATGAACCTGTAATAATGATCAATTTCTGGGCACTGGTACAATCAATTGTAAGGATAGGGCTGATGGATAAAGTGCGTAAGTCACATGGCAACAGATAGAAGGCAATGTAAGACAGAGCGTTATATATTTGGGTACAGAACAATAGTAAAGTGTGAAGGTAAGATTTTGGATCCTAGCTGCCCATGAGTTCCACTCACTACTAAAATAGGTATGTGGAAGAACTATCCATTACGGATCAACTATATCTTCAGATATGGCCTAGCCATCTCATCTTCTAATAAATAATATTTAGGGACGTTGGTTTTAAAATGATCAAAGGACCCCACCTCACCAAAATATTGGAAGATTCTTGATCTGGTTCTTCCCATTTGACTTGTTGCACCAGAACAAGTTTAAGGATCAGTCTTGAATAAGTACAACCTGCTGCTGACTTGGTTTCAGAGAAATTCAGCTTTAGCATTCCCACTCATGAATTATATGGTTAATTTTTTAGTTTTTCCTATGATCATTATCTTGCAAAAATTTCACACAATTCTCCTTATCATGAGCGCATATGCATTTCTCAGCAATACATCTCAGCTATTATTATCATGGTTTGAGATGGGTTTTTTTAATTCCAGCATTCAATGTTTGCTGTATTTTTGTTGTGCTCTGCCCTGAGTCCCCTTCTGGGTGAGAAGGGCAGAATATAAATGTTTTAAATAAATAAAGAAATTAATACATATCAAAGTCCACAGTTCTTTGAACCACTTGGTGTCAAATGGATGCATGTTCTGGTTCCTGAAAATAGAACAATTGCATAGAATTTGAGAGTAGGTATATTTATTGATTGATTGATTTAAAATATTTATATGCTGCCTTTCTCATCCCGAAGGGAACTCAGAGCGGCTTACAAGACATATTTACATACAATATATTCTATTATTACATTGTACAATATCAATATTATATATTACTATATTGTACTATCCCATTAAGATGTCCTTGTAAGATGTCCTTGTAACTGAGCCCATAGGTACCAGTGACCATAACACAATAACCTTCAACGTAAGTTTGGATAGCAAACTGTCAGTGAAAACTAACACGGAGACATTAAACTTTCACAAAGGGAATTTCACCAAAATGAGAAAAATTGTAAAGAACAAACTAAAAGGAGCAGTAAAAAAAATCAAATCCCTCCAAAATGCTTGGAAACAGTTTAAAAATACCTTAAAACAGGCCGAACTAAAATGCATTCCAATAAAAAGAAAGAGGCATGGAAAGTCCAAAAGGACACCAGTATGGCTTACAAATGAAGTAAAAGATGTGATTGGAAAGAAGAAAAACTCATTTAAGAAATGGAAGGCTCTTCCTACCGAGGAGAACAGAAAGGAACACAAGCTCTGGCAAACTAAATGCAAAGCAACAGTCAGGAAAGCCAAGAGAGATTTTGAGGCACACATAGCAAAGAATATTAAAAAAAATAACAAAAACTTCTTTAAGTACATCAGAAGCAGGAACCCAACTAGAAAAGCAGTTGGGCCACTCGACGACAATGGTCAGAAAGGGAAAATCAGTGAAGACAAAGAGATTGCTGAGCGGCTAAATGACTTCTTTGCCTCCGTTTTCACACAGGAGGACAGACAACATATGCCTGCAGCTGAGTCAGTTTTTTCAGGAGGGAATTAAAAGAATTAAAACCGATAGAGATAAACAAGGAGGATGTTCTCACATGCCTTACTAAACTAAATGTCAACAAATCACCAGGTCCAGATGGCATCCACCCCAGAGTTCTTAAGGAACTCAAGTGTGAAATTGCTGAAATTCTAGCCAAAATATATAACCTTTCTCTAAGATCAGGCACTGTACCCGAGGACTGGAGGGAGGCAAATGTAACACCGATCTTCAAGAAAGGATCCAGAGGTGATCCAGGAAATTATAGACCAGTCAGTTTAACCTCAGTTCCAGGCAAAGTGATGGAAACCATTATTCAAGAAAATATTACTAGGCACATAGAAGAACAGGCATTGCTAAAAGAAAATCAACATGGTTTCTGCAAAGGCAAATCATGTCTTACTAACTTGTTAGAATTCTTTGAGGGTGTAAATAAACACATAGATAAAGGGGACCCAGTCGATATTGTTTACCTTGACTTTCAAAAGGCTTTTGACAAAGTCCCTCACCAAAGGCTCCTAAATAAGCTCTTCAGCCATGGAATCAGAGGACAGGTCTTGTCCTGGATTGGAACCTGGCTAAACTGTAGGAAACAAAGGGTGGTAATAAATGGACATTTCTCTGGGTGGAAAGAGGTGAGAAGTGGCGTACCCCAAGGTTCAGTTTTGGGTCCGTTACTTTTTAATTTATTCATTAATGATCTGGATGTAGGAGTGAATTCTGAGGTAGCAAAGTTTGCAGACGACACTAAATTGTTCAGGGTAGTTAAAAATGAAACTGATTGTAAAGAGCTCCAGAAAGATCTCTCGAAATTGAGTGAATGGGCAACAAAGTGTCAAATGCATTTTAACCTAAACAAGTGTAAAGTCATGCACATCGGGGCAAAGAACCCCAACTACACCTACCAATTGATGGGGTCAAAGCTTTCCGAGACAAACCAGGAAAGGGATCTTGGGGTTTTGGTGGACAGCTCAATGAAGATGTCAACCCAGTGCGCAGCAGCAGTGAAAAAGCAAATTCTATGCCTGGCATGAACAGGAAGGGAATCGAAAATAGGTCAGCAAATGTTGTATTACCTCTCTACAAATCTATGGTAAGGCCACATTTGGAGTACTGTGTACAATTCTGGTCTCCGCACCTTAAGAAGGATATAACGGAACTGGAAAAGGTACAGAAAAGGGCAACAAAAATGATCCAAGGGATGGAGCGGCTCCTTATGAAATCAGGTTGCAACGCCTTGGTCTTTTCAGCCTTGAAAGACGGCGTTTAAGAGGTGACTTGATCGAAGTGTATAAAATCATGCATGGGATAGAAAAGGTGAATAAAGAAAAATTATTTTCTTTGTCACAAAACACTAGGACTAGAGGGCACTCCCTGAAGCTCCAAGGTAGGAAAATTAGGACTAATAAAGGGAAATATTTCTTCACCCAGAGGGTCATTGGGTTATGGAACTCACTTCCAGAAGAGGTTGTGACATCTGTCAGCCTGGACAGCTTCAAGGCAGGATTAGACAGATTCATGGATACCAAGTGTATCGGTAGTTACTGAAAAGGACATTCAAGTGCCACCTCGGAGTTGGTTGAGGTAGGCACGATTTCCCTGGGTACTGGTTGTGGGGGGTCGGGAGCAGGTCAGGGTTTTGCCCTCCCTTCTGCTCGAGATCCCCGTGTACAACTGGTGGGCCACTGTGTGATACAGAATGCTGGACTAGATGGGCTGAGGTCCGATTCAGCATGGCTCTTCTTATGTTCTTATGTTCTTATTATATTGTAATATTATTAGTACTTAGTAATATTACATGTAATATAAAATGTATAATTATAAGTAGTGTATAGGCAATTACTTTTGAGACGTAAAATTTCCTGCTCACCTGGAATTCATACTGATTGAGGGATTATTGCTTAATAATAATATAAAATTTTATTTATACCCCGCCACCATCTCCCCAAGGGGGCTCGTGGTGGCTTTCATGAGGCCAAGCCCAACAATTACAACAAAGCAAATATACAACATAAAATAATACATCAATAAAATATAATGAGAATAATAAAAAAACCAATACAAAATAGGCATACAATAAAATATAAAATCACAATAATTGATCCCAATGGGCAGGGCCAGTGGCAAAGATTAAAATGTTTAAAAACTCTAGGTGAGATAAGTAGTGTAATGTATCTAGAAGGAGGTTCAAGTGGGACAAAACAATGGGGTATAATTGCACTAGAGCAGTGGTTCCCAAAGTGGGTGGTACCACCCCCTGGTGGGCAGTGGGGCGATCCAAGGGGGCACTGGGAGGCTCAGGAGAATTTGGGGGGTGCTGAAACCCTGTAAGGGGGCGGTGGCGTGAGCCAGTATTGTCACTTGCAGGGTCGCGCACTTGCGAGGACATCCCCGTTGGAAGAAAGAGGCCGATACACAGGTCTGTGCCATGGGCGGGGTTGACAAGAGGAAGGAGGCGTGTGCTGCAGTTTCCATGGCAACGCCTGCCCGGGGATTCCAACTCGCAGGGACAGTCGCAAGCGCGTGGTCCCCAGGCAGGCGTTGCCATTTGATCCAGATCTGTCATTCATGGGGATCTTAGTGGTCAGAGCTGAATTGGCTGAAGGTACTGCAAATCCCATCATCCGTTGCTTATACTCCCCCATAGTTTTTGTGATTATTTCTGGAATTCAATGTTTGTAATTTCCACATTTACTATATTTTACGAAAAAGGTAGAAACGTTAATACATATATCTTTCTGTTTAATTGCTATTAATTTTTTTTAAAAAAAATAACTTCTAGGGGGGCGCTGAGTAATTTTTTTTCTGGAAAGGGGGTGGTAGGCCAAAAACGTTTGGGAACCACTGCACTAGACGCATTTTGTGCTGAGTTTGGTCAAAGTCAGGGATTATTGTTCATTCACTGAAGGCATTATTGATCAGTCCTTTGTATTCACCATAAAGTATTTTTGCATGAATTAAATCTAATCCCATTTAATTACAAGCCATGTAATATAAAAAGTCATATACAGTCAGTCCTCAGCATTCATATTTTCCATCCATGGATGGGGGTAGAGAAGAGACAGGATAGAAATACCGTAAATAATAAATAAATAAAACCGACAATGGCTTGAAAATATTTTTTTTTAATCCAAAAGGCAAACCTTGGTTTGCCATTTTACTCTGTTGTATACTATGGGACTTCTACATCCACATATTTTGTTATCTATGGAGGTCCTGGAATGGAACCGCAATGGATACCAAGGGCCCATTGATCCATATCCCAGGGAAGAAGGGACAGAGTTCAGAGTCAGGCCCATTTATTCCCAAAGAGGTGATAAATATTGAGAATGCTGTCAGTTTGGTACAGTATGCATGTTTACAACTTTGGAACCTATATTTTCTTCTGTTTTTTAAGCAAAAGTAGCAGCTGGTGGAGGACTCCAAAAGCTTGAAGTCTTGAAGCTCTCGGTGAACCACAGCATTTCAGAAGAGTTTTGGAGAAAATTCTTTGAAACATTACCCCAGGTGCCAAAATTACACAGTGTGGACTTTGGTCGCATTTTCACACATCCAATCAAATGCCAGGCAGCAACGGTGAAGTCTTTTGTCCAGTGTGTCTCCAGGCAGCACAGCCTCAAGGTTATTAACATGATCGGTTGGTTGTTTGATGAGAAGGACCTCCAAATGTTCGACGTCATGAAGGAGCAACATCCACAGTCTAAAAATTTAACCTTGTATTGGAAATGGATGTTTCCTGTTTCACCAATTATAAATAAATAGAGAAATAGAAGAGGGTCTCATTGTGTCTAAACAGCTTAATATATTTGTTAAGAAGAACAGATAAGGATAGGATCATATTAAATGACTTGTGGGGAATTGCCACAATTCATTGATTTCACTGAGCATATATAAAATCAATGCCTTTGGATGTTTCCTCCTACACATACTAACTTTTTACATATCTCAAATTTGAAGGAAGAATACAGTATCAAAATGTTTTTCCAATAAATGTGGTTCTACATGTTGAAACGACATCCAGGTGAAGCTATAATTCCTCTGCATCCTATAACCTTTTCAGTGGCTGCCATTTTGTCACTGTCCAAATCAGCATTTGAAATTGATATTTTGGCTGCATGTATGTTTAAATTAAAACATTGGTCTCGTTAAATGAAATAACATGTAAAATGAAGCATAAAGCAAATGATTGGAGAAAAACACAATCAGGCTGCTTGCACTGCCATTTCCCACCCACCCCGCAATAAAAAAAATTCTGATCAATGTTTTTTTTGGTGGTTATGATCTGTAGTTGGATATGGACAGTTAAGATGAAGTATAAAAGATTTCTGCAAAATGTCTGTTTAGGTAAAACTGATTTTTCCCTTCTCCATCAACAATAATGATATTGCACACATTAGTGTAGGCATAACACATTGAGACATACCTGTGAAGAAATACACTCAACAGTATGGAAGTAAAGGTAAAGGTTGTTAGGAGTATTGGGTGTGAGTTTTTCCATCCATCACTCTCTGCATCATCCCATGCAAACACACACTTAGAAGTAATCCACAGCCCATCAGCCAAAATCAGCAATAAACAGTTTTATTGTGGTTGTAAAGCTATTAACAATATACGAGGGCGGGTCAATAAGTCAGTGACTTTTTGAATGAAACACAGGTTTTTGGATAAAAAAAATCATTTTATTTTTCAATAGTCTCCTTTGAGCTCTATACACTTTGTCCAACGTTTCTCCAATTTTTTAATTCCTTCCAAAAAATAAGATTTGTCGAGGTCATCAAAATAGGTATTTGTATGTGAGATGATTTCATTGTTGGAGTCAAAACTCTTTCCGCCAAGCCATTTCTTCAGGTTTGGAAACAAGAAATAAGTCTCTTGGAGCTAAATCCGGAGAATAGGGCAGATGAGGGAGCAATTCGTATCCCAATTCATGGATTGTTGCCATGGCAACTGCACCTGTGCACCCTTGCATTGTCCTGGTGCAAAACAACTTTTTTCTTGGCCAAATGAGGCGGTTTTAAAAAAAACCCTCATTAAATCAACCTAATAGGTTGGCATAATATTCACCATTGTTTGTTTTACTCTTTTGAAGGTAGTCAATGTGAATTATACCACATGCATCCCAAAAAACGGTCACCATTACTTTATTGGCTGACAAACCCACCTTTGCCTTCTTTGGCGTCGAATCACCCTGAGAAACCCACTGTTTTGGCTGCTGTTTGGTCTCTGGTGTGTTTTGTCCACAGTTACGAAACGGCGCAAAAACCTGTCCATATTGCAGTTGAACGCCAAACACTCCTGCGAAATTGTCACACGATTGTGTTTTTGATCAATTGGCCCATCTTGCGGAAAGCTTTCTCATACCCAAGTGATTATTTAAAATTGAAACTATGTGAGATGCCTATGGTTTCCACAATTCTCTTGCACTTTCAATCTCTAATTGGCCAACACCATGTTGTGAATTTTTTCAATTGTTTCAGGTGTAGAGACCTCAACTGGGCATCCAGAACGTTCAATGAAACAGTGGTAGGGGGTTGCTTGAATTAATCAAAGCAACGAGGAGAATAAAGTAGTAGCGATATAAGTATGTTTATCAAAATACCTTCAAACTTCAAATTGTTACAATGCAGTATATCAACACGACATGAAATGCTACGATATAGAGCAATAATATGGTAATTACATAGGCAAATGCCACAAATACAGTAAGAGACGCTTTAATATTCGTAGAACTTTCAAAGAGATGTCTCAAATAGAGAGTCCCAGTTGGAGCAATTCCGCAAATAATATGATGAATTTTAAAGTCTTTCAACTGAATAATAATATTGTACTTCCAATGTTAAGCGGCAAATGCTCAATGCGGTCGACGATCCTGTAAATACTTGCGCCTGACCATTTCGCCTTTTAGAAGCTTTTTCCAAGACCGGGGACTATCTCCGGCGTTCCGAAATGACGTAGCGAAATCTAAACAATATATACAATAAAATACATAAATACAATGCGTATTTCCCCACAAAGCAACCCCACAAGTGGAGGACAATATATATCAGCCATACCTTAGAACATTATGGTAAATCATATAGAGGCAACAGGCCTTCTCTGGTCAAATCTCGGACAATAAATGCGGAACAGAGAGGAGCTTTGTGGGGAAATCCACATTGTATTTATGTATTTTATTGTATATATTGTTTAGATTTCGCTACGTCATTTCGGAATGCCGAAGATAGTCCCCAGTCTTGGAAAAACCTTCTAAAAGGCGAAACGGTCAGGCGCAAGTATTTACAGGATCGTCGACCGCATTGAGCATTTGCTGCTTAACATTGGAAGTACAATATTATTATTCAGTTGAAAGACGTTAAAATTCATCATATTATTTGCGGAATTGCTCCAACTGGGACTCTCTATTTGAGACATTATTTCTTTGAAAGTTCTACGAATATTAAGGCGTCTCTTACTGTATTTGTGGCATTTGCCTATGTATTTACCATATTATTGTTCTATATCGTAGCATTTCATGTCGTGTTGATATACTGCATTGTAACAATTTGAAGTTTGATAAACACCCAGAACGTTCGGCATCTTCCGTGCTTGTATGGCCACAGCAAAATTCAGTAAACCACTTTTTTACCATTGAAATTGATGGTGCAGAGTCCCCATAGTATTTATCAAGCTTAGCCTTGGTTTGAATGATGGTATTTTTCCGCAAAAAATAATGCTTAATGAGAACATGAAATTCACTTTTTTCTATTTTCTCCTCAAATCACGCCGTAGTCCGCCATCAATGGCTGTCAAACACGAATTAAATGACGGAGCTTGTTCAAATTTTGACAGGAGTCAACTGACAGATTCCTGTTGACAGGAGCAGTGTTGTCCTTTCAGTTAAGAGGCAGGAAATTCAAAAAGTCACGGACTTATTGACCCGCCCTCGTATACCAAGTAAATCCATCAGTCTCTCTTGCTGCTCCAGCAGCATAGCTAGAGTCACAAAAAATAAGTCCATTCTGTTTAACGTACATTCTCAGTAATAATGGTGACTCAAATCAGTAAAGTCCACGCCTATTGCATACCAAGGTGATGACACATCAGAGAAAGCAGGGAACATTTTGACTGTCCTTTTTTGGAAGCTGACCACTCCTTCTGTAGCCTTTAACTCCATCTTCGCTGGATGGCTTTGCATACATGCACGTTGCCAGCTTTAAACACACAATTTAAATTTCCTTTTAATCACACATTGCTCTGAGAAAGGTTTTCCCTTTGCTATTAAGTCTCCATTTCTAAGCCGAAGAGACAGCATTGTCCGTGGATGCCTCCAAGGTCATGTGGCTGGCATGACTCCATGGAGTGCTGTTACCTTCCTGCCGAAACAGTACCTATTGATCTACTCACATTTGCATGTTCTCAAACTGCTAGGGTGGCAGTAGCTGGGGCTAACAGCAGTAGCTCACCCCACTCCCCAGATTAGAACAGCTGACCTTTCGGTCAGTAAATTCAGCAGCTCAGCAGTTTAACCCACTGCACCACTGGGGGCTCCTACAGCATGGAAAGTCAATTGAAATTCTAGTTCTACTTTAAACAAAAAGTAGGGGCCATCTCTCTTAAAGTATTTGTAATTAGGTTTGATTTACAACTGTATTGGAAAATTTAAATACATATGCCCATTGTCTCCAATGTTAAATACAATGTTTTACTTTATTCAGTGAAGTATGACACCAAATCCAGGTTTGATTTGCACCACTGTTCAAATTCATGTCCCAAAGCTGCTGTCCATGCCAAAGGACATGTATCTGAAAACATGCCTTGCTGTAGATCAGGGCTGTCCAACTGGCGGCCCTGGGGCCGGATCCGGCCCCCCAGCCTGTTGGGCACGGCCCCAGCTATGCCCCCAGCCGCCATTTTTAATTTTTTTAAAAAAAATCTAATTTTTTAAAAAAGGCAGCCGGGGAGGCGGGGCAGGGAGGAGGAAGAGAGCTAGCTCCTCCTCCCCTGCACCGCCCTCCGTCCCTCTCCGTGCCGAAAAAGGAGGAGTAGGCGGCGCCAAGAGCAGCGCGTCACGCCAGGCCTGTGACGCTGCCCTTGGCGCCGCCTTCTGCCTTTGGCGGCTCCCCCGCCCTAGGGGGCGCCGAAAGGAGTAGGCGGCGCCAAGGGCAGCTCGTCACGCCAGGCCTGTGACGCGCTGCCCGGGAGAATGACAGCTTTAGGAGAGGGCGGGGCCTGGGCTGGGGGCGGGGCCTGGGGCCTCGCCTGGGGGCAGGGCCTGGGGGCAGGGCCGAGCGGCCCCCGAGGTAATCAGTGACCTCTATTCCGGCCCTGGACCCGTAGAAGTTGGACAGCCCTGCTGTAGATCATGCATTAGCATACTGATAAACATTTCATCATTAAGAGGAAGAAGGAACACAGCTTCCTTTATCCTCAAGGTATGAAAAGGCAGCAGGCTGAACTGGAGCCCCAAGCTATGAGGAAAGACGCAGCAAGGAGAAGCACAGCAAAATTTGGGAAAAAATCTGTTTCTGTTTTGAAAGTGTTATTTCCTGTTTAATTGTGCAATACTTACTTTGAAAGTAGTTGTTATACTCCAGAAACCGTTTTTGTGGCTGCCACAAACCATGTTGAATTGGTTGAGACTCTATGACAAAATGTATGGCAAGATGGCCCACAAAAACAAAGTTTTTGCAATTTGATAAACCTTTTTCATGTTTTTTTAAAATGATAGAACCAATTAGGAAATGACATTTATAACCCAGGAACAAAAATTCTGTTACGTAGTGTAGTAATCAATGTTGCAAAAATGTCAAATATTTGTACATAGAGCATATAGCCATGCTATGATCACTAAAATTAGTTTTGGTCCATCTCTCTAATCAGTTAAGATTTTCTTTGAATTTTGTTCCTGTCTTCTGGAGCATTGGCTCTCCCTTCCAATTTGGTGTCGTCTGCAAACTTGGTGATCATGCCTTCTAACCCTTCATCTAAGTCATTAATAAAGATGTTGAACAGGACCGGGCCCAGGACGGAAGTCTGCAGCACTCCGCTCGTCACTTCTTTCCAGGATGAAGAGGAAGCATTGGTCAGCACCCTATGGGTTCGCTTAACGAATTACAGACCCACCTAACCGTAGTTTTGCCTAGCCCATATTTGACTAGTCTGTTTGCCAAAAGGTCCTGGGGGACCTTGTCAAAGGCCTTACTGAAATCCAGATACGCTACATCCACGACATTCCCTGCATCTACCCAACATGTAACTCTATCAAAAAAAGATATCAGATTAGTCTAGCATGACTTGTTTTTTTTATAAATCCGTGTTGACTATGACAGATTACCGCATTAGTTTCTAAGTGTTTGCAGACCACTTCCTTAACAATCTTTTCCAGAATCTTGCCTGGCATCGACATGAGGCTGACTGGACAATAATTGTTTGGGTTGTCCTTTTTTCCCTTCTTGAAGATAGGGACATTTGCCCTCATCAACAAACTGTAAAAAGGGACAATGTTTATAACTTCCAGATAAATACTTTGTAGACTCTTAAAAATTGTAAACAGAGAAGTTGAAAAAAAATTTATTGACCAATATTTCAAACCAGTTGGGTGTTTTGACTGCTGGATAATTATCCTGATGGTTCTGTACAGTTCTTGTTCCGATCACTATTTCCATCCTTGGATATGAGTGTCCGCCTATTGTCATTGCAGAGCTAGAAAAAGAAAGACATTCAACAACTTGGGAAACCACTGTAAGCATCAGTGGTAGCCTCACATATCAAAATTCATACGAAGGGGCTTTGCTCAAGAGTCCAGAACAGGCACCTAATTGCTAAAGTATGATGACCAGATAAAAGGAGGGCCATCCAGTCTGTAATCTTGTTAGCAATGAAAACACCAGTGCTGATCACTGTATCAGCAGTACTTCCTGCTTCGGATTACCCATTTGGACATCTCTGCACCAGTGAAAACTTCATTGCTGATCAATGCAAAGGTGGAATGTCTTGCTCTGTAAGGAAGATATTATAAAGAACCTTTTAGCAAAATGACTCCATTTTTGAAAAACCTCTTAAGCCAGTTTTGTTAGGTTTATCCCAGATCCATGATGCCTTAATGTATCAGGAACAAATAAAAGTGAAACTCTCTAGTTCATAGGCTCCAAAAATACCTACCACAAGCTATGCCACAAACAGAGGCGGCCCCAGGGATTCCGCGACCTACGCGGTCGCGTAGAGCGCCATCGCCTGGGGGGCGCCGCCGCGCCGACTCCGCGCCCCCACCGCCGCCACACTGCCCTGCGCCGCCGTCTGCGCGTGCGCAGAAGCACCTACAGGCGCTATAGCGCCTGTAGACGCTCTGCGCACGCGCACTCCCTCCCAAGTGCGCCTGCGCGCTGGCTCCAAAGCGGCAGGCGCGCGTGGGAGGGAGTGCGCGTGCGCAGAAGCATCTACAGGTGCTATAGCGCCTGTAGACGCTTCTGCGCACGCGCACTCCCTCCCAAGTGCGCCTGCGCCGCTGGCTCCAAAGCGGCAGGCGCGTGGGAGGGAGTGCGCGTGCTTGCGCAGAAGCATCTACAGGCGCTATAGCGCCTGTAGACGCTCTCTGCGCACGCGCACTCTCCCTCCTGCGCCTGCGCGCTGGCTCCAAAGCGGCAGGCGTGCGTGGGAGGGAGTGTGCGTGCGCAGAAGCGTCTACAGGCGCTATAGCGCCTGTAGACGCTTCTCTGCGCCACGCGCTCCCCTCCGCGCGCCGCGCCGCTGGCTCCAAAGCGGCAGGCGTGCGTGGGAGGGAGTGCGCCGGCTTTGGGAGCGAGTGCGCGTCGTTGCCCTGCGCCGCCCGGAAAGGGGCGGCGGCGGCGGCTGTGGGCGGCGCAGGGGGGGCGGCGGCGGGCGGCGGTGAGTGGCGGCGGTGAGTGGCGGCGCGGGGGCGACAAATTTTTCGTACCCCCAAATTAGGTCGGGCCGCCCTGGCCACAAAACAAACTGAACCTCAATGCTAAGGGCCCCTTTTGTGCTTTCAAAATAAATCCAACACGCCCTCCTCTGTCCCCTACAACAGTGTTTCCCAACCTTTTTTGAGCTGCGGCACACTTTTTACATTTGCAAAATCCTGGGGCACATCACCAACCAAAATGACACAAAATGACACTCTAACACAGTAATACATATAGTTAATATGTTTTTAAAATGTATTTATACACTCAGTGTGAAACCTGGGCCTGTTTCAATGAACTCAACATAGATATCCTGGCAGGAATGGCAGAAAGACACAAACTTCCCACACAGAACTCTCATAACCAAGAGAAAATGCTATAAGAGTTTGGTGGGCATTGATTGAGTTTTGGAGTTGTAGTTCACCTATATCCAGAGAGCACGGTCGACTCAAACAATGTTGGATCAGGACCAAACTTGGCATGAATACTTAATATGCCCAAATATGAACGCAGATGGAGTTCAGGGGAAATAGACCTTGACATTTGGGAGTTGTAGTTGCTGGGATTTATAGTTCTCCTACAATCAAAGAGCATTCTGAACCCCACCAATGATAGAATGGGCCAAACTTCCCGCACAGAACCCCCAGGAGGCAAGAGGTGGTCTCTACTTGGGGAAAGGGAGGCGGGTCTTCCCAATGCATGGAGAGGGAGAGACCAAGTAGACAACAGATGGGGGTGTTTGTAATTTTGTGCCTTTATCGAGGTAGGTTTCTTAGGGTTTTTATACTTCAACACACTAGACTCTCTCCCCCCTCCCCTCCTGGAGGTTCCAATTTCCCACAGCACACCTGATGATCGCTCACGGCATACTAGTGTGCCCCAGCACACTGGTTGGGAAACACTGCAGTACAAGATAAGAGAAAATGAAATACTTACAATGTCATTTGGAGTGGGCGTGTCTCCCCAATGCAGCCTCCATTCGACTCTGTTTTAAACCCTGTGCAATATAGGATACAAAATAGTTTATAACTGAAGCCCAGTTTGTTTTGAGGTTCTATATATCATTGGGACTGAAATAAGCATATGCTGAAACGCAATTGTCTCATTTTTCTTCAATTAATAGAAGAGATGAAATTACCAGCTCGCAGGATAAAAGAAGGGACATTGGTTGGAGTATCCTATAAACTGTATTTCTCAGATTCTGGTAGGAAATTGGCAGCCTGTTCTTTCAGACTCTTTGGCTATGGCAGGCTTGGAAATTGTGCAGCCCTCCACATCTTGTTAGACCACATTTCCCAGCAGCCCTTACCACCAAAGAGTTACAGTTGTAACAACACTGGAAGGTTGCACAGTTCCTACCTATAATTTCTCATGTACAACGTCCAATGTTTCAAGCTTGACTGGAAGTCCTTCCCTGGCTCGGCAACCTGGTTATCACAGTCTGACTGATGTTAATACCGGAACAAATGTCAGTGTCAAACCTCTTGGCTAGATATGTTCAGAGGGGTTTGCCATTGCCTTCCTATGAGGCCGAGGGAGTGTGACTTGTCCAATGGGATTCCATGACACAAACCCTGGTCTCCAGAGTCACAGTCCAATGCTCACACCACTACACCATGCTGTCTATATCAGGGTTTTAGCCTATTTGCATTATTTCCTACCTTTTAAATATCGCTGGCACAGCATCCTGTGATCATAAGACATAGGACAGGCTATAACAGGCACGGGCAAACTCGCCCTCCAGGTGTTTTGGAATTCAGCTCCCACAATTCCTAACAGCCTATCGGAGGGCCAAAGTTTGTGCATGTCCGGGCTATAAGTATGTAATTATATAGATAAATATTTCATTAAGGGATAAAGAGATATTTATTTCACATTAATAAGTCGTGGCTATACTGTTTCTTCTTCTGTCTCTACAAATCAAATCGTTCCTTTCAGATGATCTCACTGCTCTACCTGTGCATGAATATGTATCTTAGAGATGCCAATGTTGGTTAGATTTTTCCCCAAGCCATACAATTTATTTTTAAGTATATGACTAACCTATGACTATAACTATGTTATTTCCCCAACTTCTCTCCTCATTCTTCTTTTTTTGTATTCATCATGTTTTAAAAGAAATAATGTGAAAACTGATGTTGAGGTTGATTGGCAAAGACTTTGCCCAACAGAAGCTTTGGAGTCACTCTAGTCAATCAAGAAAGCAATGAGTAAAGAGTAGCTCGGCATGATAAGAAAAATAATCATGGTGGATCTTGAAAGGAACCAATTAAAGAAGAATACTCTGTAGGCCTAGGTTTTTATTTTAAATCCCTCTTTAATTTTTCTGCAGTTGCTGTATCTACAGTGTTTTGCACATGCAACATTTACTTTTCCAAAGAAACTTCTAAAAATGAAACCTTGTACTATTAGCCACACACTTAAAGCTTAATAAGCTGCACTTCTTTAAGGGGAAAAAAGATGAATGTCTTACCAAATAGTAGCCTGTGTGATAGCCACTCATATACCAGGCAATCAACATACTTCCCAAGGCTTCCTCGTCATCAGGAGAATCTTGACTAAGAATTGGAGGAGGAGGAGGCATCAACTAAGAAAATAGAGGAAATGATTTCTAAACTAAACTGAGGACCCTTTTAAAAAAGCAACTTCAAAAAGCAACTTCAAGTAAGTCACAAAGAAGAAAATTAATATTTTCATGGAACAGATATATTTCACCTGGCTACTGTTGGAATTCACCCCCACACTGCCCAATTCTCGAGTCCTCAACGAGGAACAGTTAGCTAGCTTAGTATAGACCAGACCTGGGCATTTTGTGGCCCGCCGGCCAATGCTGACCGGCCTGCGGATCCCAGGAAGGAATGCCCTCCCTCCCTCAAGGCTTTGTCCCGAAGAGAGGGAGGCGAACTCGCATTGGGGCGGCTACATGTCGAGAAAGCAAAAGGCTGAGATAAGTGCATTGAAGTAGTCATGGATAAATCTTGCAGGCCGCAAGATCATCATATCAACCTTTTCTCTCCTCTGTATATATTATATATTATACAGCAGGGGATTTGTATAAGCAACGCAGTGCTACTGCAAGCGCTACAGATCAACGTTTCGGTGCTCAATTGCTTGGGGCTTTCAGCTCCATCCATAGACTATCAACTAGTGAGGTCTTTGTTTATATTCGCCAGAGCTTCCATGCTCTTTGAGATGGATTAATTTGGCCTTTTTCATATGGGGAAGGTACAGTATGGTCATTATATATTGATAGTATATCATCTTTGCTTTGCGGGTTGGATTACCATTGCAAGTTATCTTCGATACAGTGTTTATAACATATTTGACCATTTGTATTGGAGGGACGGTGTGCTCTCGCACTCACCTCAGCCTTACGGTTTTCTCATGTGTTGCTTTGGGTAAAGCGTCCCCACTGTTTGTGTTTGAGGAAGCAAAAGGAGCACAATGAAACATGATGCTTTGTGTCCTTATGGGGGGGAAAGGAA
This sequence comes from Anolis apletophallus, assembly GCA_030556195.1. NCBI lineage: Eukaryota > Metazoa > Chordata > Lepidosauria > Squamata > Anolidae > Anolis > Anolis apletophallus. The sequence continues at coordinate 48,335,776 of JARBWK010000006.1, read as the reverse complement.
GGGAAAGGGAGGGGGGAGAGTGTCTCTGTTCCTGTCCCTCTCTGCGTCTCCGGACCCCAGATGCTGTAATTATATCAATTGAAGGGAGATATTGACAAACTGGAAAGTGTCCAGAGGAGGGCAACTAAAATGATCAAAGGTCTGGAGAACAAGCCCTATGAGGAGCGGCTTGAAGAGCTGAGAATGTTTAGCCTGAAGAAGAGAAGGCTGAGAGGAGGCATGATAGCCATGTATAAATACGTGAGGGGAAGTCAAAGGGAGGAGGGAGCAAGCATGTTTTCTGCTGCCCTGGAGACTAGGATGCAATTGAACATTGACTTCAATCTACAGGAAAGGAGATTCCACTTAAACATGTGGACCTCAGATGCTGTAATTATATCATTGTTTTTTCTTCTTTGAAGTGTAGATCATACAAATTGGATGTATAGGCAATCTGTAACTATCCTGTTGTCCTCTAATAGATTTGACATGCAACCAAATCAAATACAGGCTCCTAAGACACAGGCACTCCCACAACAAGTTGCCTTACTAGTTTTCCAGTAATGCAATGCCCAATGTCTTACATGTAGTCCCCTCTAACATGGCAGGCAATACACACACTTGTGATAGTTGTAGGTATTTCTTTTCTGTCAAGCATTAAGAGACAGACCTTGAGTTTTAGGCAATGTTTTTATATGTTTGTAGAAAGCCAAGAACCTCTTTCCATGAATAAGTGAAACTCAAAATGTGCTTTGAAGCGAATGTGACTGAAAATGATCATTAGTATAATGAATCACAAATGATACAAATGTTCACATTTTGTTAACCATTGTTTTGTAAAATTTTAGTGAATAACTGTCATTTTTCCTATGACAACCTCTCTTTTTCATTGCTCATAACATATACTCTTATCAGTCTTATTAATATATCAAAAACGCAATGTAGTGCCTTTTTTATTATTAAAGAAAGTCAATTGATATTATGTAGAATGTAGTTGTCTTTAGGCGCCGCCCTCCATAATATTTTTTGGCTCTTGTGTGGCCCCTTGGAAAAAATAATTGCCCACCCTTGGTATATACTAAGGGTTTTCCTTTGCCCATGTCTCCTGTAGGACAGTTGGGAATGCATCTATTTGCTCTCTCCTCTCTGTTCCTGCTCTCATTCTGATTGGTTGTTTAAAATGGATACTTTTCTAATGCAAGCTTTTTGAATCTGACTTCTGCCTTATAACAATTTAGTATGGAAAGTATGTGCTGTGTGCTTTGAGATCTCTCTCTGATTGTGTATCTGGAGAGGTGTAGTGATTGGTTTTTTTCCTCTCTTAAAACCTTAGAAGAGATGGGTGTTAGAGTAGCTCAGACCAGTTCTTTACTACTAAGAAATGCAGTTATTGTTTATTATTGTAAATAAACCTTTTGTGATTTTGAAGACTGGACTTTGCATCTTTGCCTGCCTAAGCTCTTACATTCTTTACAGCCACATCACATGGCACTTCATGCTCTGCTCAGTAATGAGCTGATGCTCAACTTTTGTGTCCTGTTTGTTTTTGGATGCTGTTGTATATTTTAGGGTAGTTTTCCCTAACAGCTACAACTAGCACCTATTGTCCAGTTACAATTATACACTTTATTCTAGCATTTCATTGTACAACTGATTATTTTCTTTGCAAGTATATTAATATATGGAAAATCACTGATTTGGAGGAATAAAAACTGTGGCAGCAGGGGCTAATCCATCATATAAACAGATGGCTGCCATCTCAAACAGTACATTTCAGAGACTGGGTTACCAGCTTACTTGTTTTCGACACTAACGGTATGCTTTTTCTTACCATACTTTACACCAATCACTCACCGGTGGTCCTGATGGAAATGGTGGAGGGCAGCCTGATTGGAAAGGTGGAGGGCCACTGAATTTCATCCCAGTCTACATTGATGTCATTTCCATGGCAAGGAAAAAAGATCTTTATTATACCCACAGTCTCAAAATATAGCATATCATAGTTATCTATAGAACTCCACTAAAAAGGTTCTTATATATGTCATAATTATAACACATGAATCACTTGGTAACAGTTTAAAAGTGGCAAAAATTTTGACAAATTTTCTACAAGGCTGTCAAGTACAATTCCATATTAAGATTGCACTAAAACACTAATTACATATTACTTCAGCTTTGTAAATAAGCAGTAACCTTGTAGCCTCACATTCCATTTTAATTTGGGAACATCAATACACTGGGCCCATTTCAATAGAACAGACCTCCGTTCTTCCATTGGTAAAACAGGACTGGAGGACTTTTAGAATCATGGCAATAGTGGCACAACTGTGGATACAAAAGGACCTTGAATACAAATCAGTTTTGGGTGTGTAACTCCAGATTAAGCATCTGAAATCGTGAACGAGAATTCCAACCACTAACATTTGCAGGCTCATTTACAACCTTGAACCACTGAACAGGGCTTCTTCTGCATTTCTTTCAATATCACAGTATAATCTTTAATCCTAACTGGGATTATTGACCCCTCTGGTTCAGCACTCTCTCCACCAAATGATAATAACAGCTTTAAAAAAGGACTCTTCCACAATCTTAACTGGCAAAGCCAGGGATTGAATATAGCTTCTTTCATATAGAAGATCAAGGCACTATAGTTTCATAGAGCCCCATGAAACTATAGCGCCTTGATTATGAAAATTATGGCTTCTGCAATCACATAAAATATGTTAACATTATTCTGTAGTACTATGAATATTGTCTATTTTCCTTCTATGCTTACCCTTCGTGTGCCTGGAAATGGTGGTGGTGTAAAATGGGAATTCCAATGCGCTGATTTTGTATGATGTTTATTACCAGGTGACTGGAAGGAGAGGTCACTTTCATCTGTAGAATACTGAGTCCCATTTTCATTCTGTAAAACATTATAATTTGGAATTTATGACATACAATTTTTCAAACCATATTCATGTGAAACAACAGAGAAAGTCAAAAATATACATCTCATTGTTCCTGTTCCAATGTCACACTGCTCTCCAATAACTCCCTTTTCAGAGCAATTAACCTGCTCCTTATTTCCACCAAATTTCAAAAATTATGCCCCATGTCACATACAGCCATTATATTCATTTTTGCTTATCATATATACATGCATATAAATCGTCTTTCTGTATAAGGGTAGGTTTTGGGGCCAAAATTATAGATTTTTATCAAAATTTAGATAACCTGAGGGTCTGGGTTGCTGTGAGTTTACCAGGCTGTATGGTCATGTTCCAGAAGCATTCAGAGGATGCCTGCCATAAATGTGGGTGAAACGTCAGGAGAGAATGCTTCTGGAACATGGCCATACAACCCAGAAAACTCACAGCTACCCAGTGATTCCAGACATGAAAGTCTTCGATAAAAGAGAAGGATCATTTCATGTAGAGAGGAAACATTAGTGTTACCTCAGGAGACCAGTCATCCCAGATGCCTCCAATTTAACTGCCCAGGTATTCGGAAGAGCCTTTTGGCACTCTACTCAGAGAAGCAAATTAATCAAAAACTGATTCTTCTAATAATAAAAAACCTATCCCTCTTTCTGCGTATAGTGGCAAAATGCAAGAGCTTGGTTTGTTCCAGGAGAACCTAAAATAAGTTTCAACTCACTCTATTCTCTTGGCACTCCTTTGTAGGAAGGTGTTAAAGTGTTTTCCTACCAAGGCACTCAAAACAGCCAGAGGTAGTGGTGCTGTGGCAAAAAGAGTAGAGGGTTTCAGTGCTTCATTTAGGCCAATGGGTCCCAGTCTTTTTTTGACCAGCGACCACTTGGACCAGGGACCACTCTCCATCATTAGTAGCAAAAGGATTACAAATCAGTTTTTGGTCAACTTTAGATTTGGTTTGGTTATTTGGGGTGCTGATTCAGAAAACTGCACTGGATAGACCACATCAGCTCTAGTTTCTGATACAGAACATGTGCCATCCAGTAGTTGCCATCTGCTTGCCCACAGAAACCCGTATTTATAATCTAGAGCTGTTGTGGTAGTAGTAATCTTTCATGGGTAATCAGCCTCTCCCCTCTTGACACCCCTGTTGCCTCAGCACTATAAGAGGGTTTCGCAAGACCAGTCGCCCTCGTTGCTGTGTGGTTTTGAGGCAACTGTGTAGTAATGGCGAGGTCACGGACCATATTTTCGTTTTTTTAGACCACTGGTGGTTGACGAACTACAGGTTGGGAACCACTGAGTTAGGCTCTCCCAAGGCTGATTAAGCTCTTCCCTTTCTCCACTTTACTCAGAGAAAAAAACTGTTCTCTTTTTGAAAAGAGTTACGGTACAGTACTTACACTGACTCATGGAAATGTCGACTTAGTTTTCTGGGACGGATTTATGTTGTTTGGATCTCTTTTTCTTCTAATCTTGATTTCTTAAAATATAGAGTATAATTTTGGAACACCTGAACATTGGGGCTATGTCTAAGCTAAACTTCAAGTATGTAGAAGTCTTGTTCCAATACCAGTATAAAAGTCAAAAGTCCAGCAAAATATTAAGATTCTCTCCAAGGGAGGCAAAATGGAGACAAAAGAAGATGCTGTATTATGCTTATCATGATTTGAGCAACTTGTCATGTAACAGGGACATACTCAAGGAGGGCAGCAGCTGCCTCAGTAAGTAAGAATAAAGACCACATTAGACCAAGTTACTAATAAATACAATAGGACTCACAAAACACCTCTTTATATCAATTCTTAGTTTAACGGAAGCATGCACACAAAGTTCGGCTCAAACAGAAGAAAGTAGAAATCTGTCTCTGATACTTATACTTCCCACACAGATTGCTGCTTATATCTCTGCAATACCTATGGCTATTTCTTCCATCTCAACTAGGCATACATTTTGTATTTGCCCTTACTTCAGCAGCACTCCTCTCTTCATTTGTTCCCTCAGCATCGCCTGCTGGGAGAAGATCTGACAGACTTTGCTCTTCCTGATTTCCATATCCCGTATAGACAACGACACAAGTCCCTTTCTTCCAGTTAATTGAGTTAATAGTTGCCTGGTACACATTGCCATCTTCAGACCAAACTGCTCTGCAAGAATCCCCAGTTCTCCACTGCGTTGGAGGAAAAAGAAAGGTAAGGTGTTGTGGTACAGAGACGGCAGTGGCTGAGTCCAGGAGTTAAAAGATAACATAAGGTGATGAAAGTTAATGAAATAACTCCCTCACCCAAACACACAAACATCATTTTCCTCCAGTAAAAATGAATATCCTCTCTGTGTTACAATTTTTATTATTTTAGACTAGTTTCCCAAACTCTAATCTTTCAGGCATATTGGACTTCAGCTCCCAGAATTCCCAATCATTGGCCAAAGCAGATGATGCTTCTGGGAGCTGAGATCATAAACACTTGGAGGGCTAGAGTTTGGGAATCGCTGTTTTAGACCTTTTGCACAATCACCATATAACTGAGCCCATGACATAACAGAGGCCTGTGTTGATATAAGGCTTTGTGGTTCCCCCATAATTTTCATATACGATGGCAATTAAGTAACTCACACTTTGGGTTCCTATTCTTTCATTCTACATCTGATAGAAACTCTTAACGATGAAAAGGAATAAGATCTTAACTTCATGATAAAAAGAGTGATTCTAAATAATTATTTTATCACCATTTTTAATCACCTGCTTTTGTGGTGCACCATTGTTTTTCTTCCTCCTTTTGTTCTTTTTGTTATTTTTTCTTTTTGTCCCAGAATTTTGCTCAGTGTTATCCAAAGATTCTGAACAGTCTCCATTTTTCAATGCATTCTGTTGGAGGGGAAAAAACGAGTTTAAAAATAAAAGCTCCCTCTTCTTCTTGATCTCCACATTACAGCTATTCTACATTTTTATTCAACATATACAGTAATATCTTACATTCACTTGATATTAATGCTTCAGTGTATGTAACTTGATACATCAACATTATTATTATTATTAATCACACCCCGCTTTATCTCTCCTGCAGGAGACTCAGCATTCATTTCTACAAGCAAATTTTAACTAATGACCCAGGGTTTTTTTGGAAATGATTTCTTTACTAAAAGTTCTAGAGTTATACATGAGTATATTTCTCTGATACTGAAGATGTTCAATGCTAATTGTAGAAACTAGAAATCTGCTTTCAAATACATTTCTAGAAACTGAGCTTTGAATTTCATTTTTGAGTATGTATTCCTACATTTGTTCTGATTTGGGAGCAGTTAAATGAATGTGTCATGTTTTTGACAAATTACCTGCTTTTCCTCTCTACAGCATCCCTTCTTCACAAAGAGCCTAGCAAATCACTTCACCTGGAAGAATTCCAGCAACATATTACATACTGAAAAAATGGCACTGACTACATAATACACCCAGTATCATTTTTTAAATATTTTAATATTTTAGGTAAAGCTTTTATTTCATCAGCGACCTTAGACTGTGGAAATGACCTGCCCGAAGAGCTCAAACAGTTAAATGAGCTGTCAGAATTTAAAACACAACTGAAGACCCATCTCTTCCAGCAGGCCTACCCAGTCAACATTGAACCATGAGTTTTGGGTCAGCATTCTATTGCTGCTGTTCTTTTATCCTTGGTATCGATATTTTATAGTAGTCTGTTTTAATATATGTATTTTGTCATATGCACTTATTTTATGTTTTGACTGTGTTTTACCCCACCTCGAGTTGTGAAGAGAGACAGGTAGCAAGTTGTTGTTATTACTACTACTGCTACTATTTTCAGTATTTCTACACTAAAAAATTGCACCAGTGGATTTTGTACTTGAAATCTTGCTACTAACATTATGCTTGGTATTCAGGGCAATTTACTACTCCTCTTTTCTACTTCTTCTATTTTCTACAGGGCCCTTCCACACAGCTGAATAAAATCACACATTTTCTGCTTTGAACTGGAATATATTGCAGTGTTGACCCAGTTCAAAGCAGATATTATGGGATTTTTTGTCCTGATATTCTGGGTTATATGGCTATATGGAAGGGCCCTCCAACTACCTACTGAGGGTTAGTTTTTGCATTTTTCTCCATAGAAACCCCTAGGATGTACTTACCTTGAAGGATGTAACTGCTTTGTCATATGCTTTTATGAGTGCTGTATCATCCCAAATATCAGAATCATCACTCTGTTGAGAAGAAAAAAAAGCTGTTTTTAAACTACCGAAATACTTAACATTCAAAGAGTTCAGATTGCCTTCTTCAATACACCAATACTATTTTCTGCAAGTGTTTCCATAGTCAAGATGGACCCAAAGTACTAATGGAGACCTGTCGTGAAGTCTGGATATGTCATGTGGGATTAATTTCCCCCCCTTCGATTTTAAGCTATTTTAATTGTTTATATTATGATAGATGTTTTAACAATGTTGCTAGTATAATTTTTATGTAATTATTTGTATCTTGTTTTTCATTTTGATGTTAATTCCTTTATGTGATAAGTTTGTTGTTATTATTTTGTATTGTGTTGTATTACTTTAATGCATTTGCATTTGTTTGGGCATTGAATGTTTGCCTTTTTGTGTGTAAACCAGCCTGAGTCCCCACTGGAGAGAAGGGGTGGTCTATAAATAAATTTGTATTATTATTATTATTATTATTCAGTTCCTTCCACACAGCTGAATAAAATCCCAGATTATCTGCTTTGAACTGGAATATATGGCAGTGTGGACTCAGATAATTCACTTCAAAGCAGATATTCTGGGATTTTCTGCCTTGATATTCTGGGTTATATGGCTGTGTGGAAGGGCCCTACATTGCCACAACTCAATCTGAATAAAATCACACATTATCTGCTTTGCGCTGGGATACATGGCAGTGTGGACTCAGGGCCTTCCACACAGCCCTATATCCCAGTATATCAAGGCAGAAAATCCCACAATACCTGCTTTGAACTGGGTTATCAGAATCCATACTCAGGTGTGGGGTTTTCTGCCTTGATATTCTGGGATATAGAGCTGTGTGGAAGGGCCCTCAGAAAACCCAATTGAAAGCAGATATTGTGGGATGTTCTGCCTTCATATTCTGGGTTATATGGCTGTGTGGAAGGGCCCTAAATCGCCACAACTCAGGCCCCTTCCACACAGCTGAATAAAATCCCACATTATCTGCTTTGCACTGGGATACATGGCAGTGTGGACTCAGATAACCCAGTTCAAAGCCGATACTCTGGGTTATATGGCTGTGTGGAAGGACCCTCAGGTGAACTCAATTCAGCTTGCCTTCATTCTCCCAAGGCACCTCTAGGAGTGAACCTCCAGGAGTGATCCTGGACTCATTGCTGAGCCTGGAGGTCTCGGCAGTGGCTGGGAGAGCTTTTGCACAGTTAAAGCTTGTGCTCCAGCTGCGCCCGTACCTTGGGAAGTCTGACTTGGCCACGGTAGTCCATGCTCTGGTTACATCTCGAATAGACTACTGCAACGCTCTCTACGTGGGGTTGCCTCTGAAGACTGCTCGGAAACTGCACTTAGTCCAACGCTCGGCAACCAGGTTACTAACAGGAGTGGGGTACAGGGAGCATACAACTCCCTTGTTGCGCCAGCTCCACTGGCTGCCAATTAGTTTCCGAGCACAATTCAAAGTGCTGGTTTTAACCTACAAAACCCTATACGGTTCCGGCCCAGTTTACTTGTCCGAACGTATTCTTCCCTATCAACCATTAAGGACATTAAGATCCTCCGGAGGGGCCCTGCTCTCGATCCCGCCATCTTCGCATGCGCGTCTGGTGGGGACGAAAGACAGGGCCTTCTCTGTTGTGGCCCCTTGGCTGTGGAGCTCCTTCCCAAGCGATGTTAGATCTGCCCCCTCCCTGTTGTCCTTCAGGAGGCGGGTGAAGACTTGGAAGTGGAACGAGGCCTTCCCAGAATAAGCTGAGATTGATTTCAATCTGAAATGGGTGACCACTTTTTTAGACCGAGCTGAATGTGGCTTTATGTATCTCTGTTTTTATGTATTTTAATATGCTGTTTTAAGATGTTTTAAATTTGTATGGCATTGAATTTTGCTGTAAGCCGGTCTGAGTCCCTCCATGAAGGTGAGAAGGTCGGGGTACAAAAATTTAAAATAAATACTAACTAACTAACTTATTTCTTATGAGTCGCCCTCCACTAAAGGTGCTCTGGGCCAGGTCCGGATTAACCCCTTTTGGTCTCACCACACTTTGGAATTACGCCCCAAACCAAAGGCACCCCCACCTCCTAGGGCGCCGCCTCACCGGGAGTCAAGTCAGAGCGGGAGGAGGAGGCGCGCCCGCGCCCGCCAGGCCTCCTCCTCCCCGCGGCGCACCCCTTCCTTGACTCAAGGAAGGAGGGCGCGCAGAGGAGACAGAGGAGGTAGTGGGGGAGGTGGGGCGATGGCAGGGGGGCACCATCCCCTCTTGGAGCCAGTGCGCAGCGCTCCCCACCCTGAGAGAGAGAGAGAGAGAGACTGAGAGCCAAAGCAGGAGAGCAGAGAGTCATTGTGTTGCGGTTTTGTTTCAACATGCGCATTTTTTTTGGACTGTGTTTTGCGCCCCCTTGGGAACAGCTTAGGCCATGGCCTAGGTGGCCTTATGGGTAAAGGTGCTCTGGGCGACTTACACAGTAAAACTAAACAGGTTACGTAGTCACCGCTTGATACTAGCAATCATAGGCTCTTCTGAAAAGCCATGTCTTGAGTGCCCCTAAACATGTATGTAGATCAGGAGTGGCTCTGAGTGAATAATTACAGCTATATAAAATCCCACTTTATCTGCTTTGAAATGGATTATATGGCAAGTGTGGACTCAGGCCCCTCCCACACAAACAGCCATACAACCCAGAATACCAAGGCAGATAATCCCACAATATCTGCTTTGAATTGGGTTAAATGGCAGTGTGGATTCAGTTAGCCCAGTTCAAAGCAGATATTGTGGGATTCTTCTGCCTTGATATTCTGAGTTACAGGGCTGTGCTGGAAGGACCCTGTGTCCACATTGTAATATAATCCGGTTCTAAGAAGATAATGTGGATTATCTGCCTTGGTATTCTGACTTACAGGGCTGTGCTGGAAGGGCCCTGTGTCCACACTGCCATATAATCCGGTTCTAAGCAGATAATGTGGATTATCTGCCTTGGTATTCTGTGTTGTATGGCTGTGTGGAAGGGCCCTGTGTCCACACTGCCATATAATCCAGTTCTAAGCAGATAATGTGGATTATCTGACTTGGTATTCTGTGTTGTATGGCTGTGTGGAAGGGCCCTGTGTCCACACTGCCATATAATCCAGTTCTAAGCAGATAATGTGGATTATCTGACTTGGTATTCTGTGTTGTATGGCTGTGTGGAAGGGCCCTGTGTCCACACTGCCATACAATCCGGTTCTAAGAAGATAATGTGGATTATCTGCCTTGGTATTCTGTGTTGTATGGCTGTGTGGAAGGGGCCTGAGTCCACACTGCCATATAATCCAGTTCTAAGCAGATAATGTGGATTATCTGCCTTGGTATTCTGTGTTGTATGGCTGTGTGGAAGGGGCCTGAGTCCACACTGCCATATAATCCAGTTCTAAGCAGATAATGTGGATTATCTGCCTTGGTATTCTGTGTTGTATGGCTGTGTGGAAGGGGCCTGAGTCCACACTGCCATATAATCCAGTTCTAAGCAGATAATGTGGATTATCTGCCTTGGTATTCTGTGTTGTATGGCTGTGTGAAAAGGCCATGAGTCCACACTGCCATATAATCCAGTTCTAAGCAGATAATGTGGATTATCTGCCTTGGTATTCTGTGTTGTATGGCTGTGTGGAAGGGGCCTGAGTCCACACTGCCATATAATCCAGTTCTAAGCAGATAATGTGGATTATCTGCCTTGGTATTCTGTGTTGTATGGCTGTGTGGAAGGGCCTGAGTCCACACTGCCATATAATCCAGTTCTAAGCAGATAATGTGGATTATCTGCCTTGGTATTCTGTGTTGTATGGCTGTGTGGAAGGGGCCTGAGTCCACACTGCCATATAATCCAGTTCTAAGCAGATAATGTGGATTATCTGCCTTGGTATTCTGTGTTGTATGGCTGTGTGGAAGGGGCCTGAGTCCACACTGCCATATAATCCAGTTCTAAGCAGATAATGTGGATTATCTGCCTTGGTATTCTGTGTTGTATGGCTGTGTGGAAGGGGCCTGAGTCCACACTGCCATATAATCCAGTTCTAAGCAGATAATGTGGATTATCTGCCTTGGTATTCTGTGTTGTATGGCTGTGTGGAAGGGGCCTGAGTCCACACTGCCATATAATCAGTTCTAAGCAGATAATGTGGATTATCTGCCTTGGTATTCTGTGTTGTATGGCTGTGTGGAAGGGCCTGAGTCCACACTGCCATATACGCCAGTTCTAAGCAGATAATGTGGATTATCTGCCTTGGTATTCTGTGTTGTATGGCTGTGTGGAAGGGGCCTGAGTCCACACTGCCATATAATCCAGTTCTAAGCAGATAATGTGGATTATGTGCCTTGGTATTCTGGATTATATGGCGGTTTGGAAGGGCCTTACACCAACACCAAGCATGGTCGAACTTGGGCCTTCCAGGTGTTTTGGACTCCAACTCCCACAATTCCTAACAGCCTACCGGCTGTTAGGAATTGTGGGAGTTGGAGTCCAAAACACCTGGAAGGCCCAAGCTTGCCCCTACCTGGCCTACACCCGTTTAACCGCCATGGGGCCCACGTTATAGAACCATGGGAGTAGTATTTTGGTGAGTAGAAGCGGAGAAAAGGGACCCTCCCCCAGGGCGGGCCCTACCTGCCCGGCTCCGCGTCGGAAGAGCACCCCTGGGTCGTCGCCTTCGCCGCGCCGGGCCGCCATGAGGGCCTTCTCGGCCTGGAGGGAAAGCGAAGCCTGAGCAGGAGGCGCTCTTCCCCAAACTGCCCGCTCCGTCCGCTTCCTGCGGGAAGGGCGGCTTGGCCGCGGCCCCTAGTGGCGAGGAGGCCGCGGTGCAGCCTGGCCATTCCATTCCTAGGGCTGCATCTAGTGAGCAGGCAGCAGCAAACTTGGGCCCTCCCTCCAGGAGTTTTGGACTTCAACTCCCACAATTCCTAACAGCCGGTAGGCTGTTAGGAATTGTGGGAGTTGAAGTCCAAAACTCCTGGAGGGAGGGCCCAAGTTTGCCCATCTCTCCAGGACAGACCAGAACCAGTTAAACACATAGTACAGCTGATTTAATAACAACTCCATGGTGGCCAGTCTTGGGAAGTCGGTTACATCCCGTATAGACTACTCTGGTTACATCCCGTATAGACTACTGCAACGCTCTCTACGTGGGGCTGCCTATGAAGACTGCCCGGAAGCTGCAATTAGTCCAGCGCGCAGCAGCCAGACTACTATAGGGTTGCCACATGTCCCTTATTCTAAGGCAGTGTTTCTCAACCAGTGTGCCGTGGCACACTAGTGTGCTGTGACGGACCTCCTGCTGTGCCGTGAGAAAAGCTCTCTGCCCCCCCTTCCTTCCCCCCTCCTCCTGCCGAACTCCTGCTGCTTGGGGGAGGGGGAGGAAAGCCTGGGCGGTGGAGAAGAAAAAAAAGGGGCCAGGGCACCGCCTCCTTCGGCCGTTTTTCCAGCCGGTCTCCAATCCGCCATGACTCTCACCCCTCGCTCGCTGAAGCCGCGTGGAGGAGCCCTGCCCACTGAAGCCCATCCACCGCTCATGCTTCTCCGTGGGAGAGCTGAAGCTGGGGGGAGGGGTGGGGTATGGTGCGGCCTGGCTCCGCCCCCTCCCCCGGCTTTGGCACTCCCAGCAGCTGCTCCAGCCTTGAGGGAACAGTGTGAAGCCACCATTGTCCTGGCTCTGGCACCGCTGGCTTGGCACTGCCCCCTCAATGCTGGAGCAGCTACTGGGAGAGGTGAAGACGGGGAGGGGCGGGGCATGGCATGGCCTGGCTCCGCCCCCTCCCCCGGCTTTGGCACTCCCAGCAGCTGCTCCAGCCTTGAGGGGACAGTGTGAAGCCACCATTGTCCTGGCTCTGGCACCGCTGGCTTGGCACTGCCCCCTCAATGCTGGAGCAGCTACAGGTGAAGACGGGAGGGGCGGGGCATGGCATGGCCTGGCTCCGCCCCTCCCCGGCTTTGGCACTCCCAGCAGCTGCTCCAGCCTTGAGGAGACAGTGTGAAGCCACCATTGTCCTGGCTCTGGCACCGCTGGCTTGGCACTGCCCCCTCAATGCTGGAGCAGCTACTGGGAGAGGTGAAGACGGGAGGGCGGGGCATGGCATGGCCTGGCTCCGCCCCTCCCCTCCCCCAGCTTTGGCACTCCCAGCAGCTGCTCCAGCCTTGAGGGGACAGTGTGAAGCCACCATTGTCCTGGCTCTGGCACCGCTGGCTTGGCACTGCCCCCTCAATGCTGGAGCAGCTACTGGGAGAGGTGAAGACGGGGAGGGGCGGGGCATGGCATGGCCTGGCTCCGCCCCCTCCCCGGCTTTGGCACTCCCAGCAGCTGCTCCAGCCTTGAGGAGACAGTGTGAAGCCACCATTGTCCTGGCTCTGGCACCGCTGGCTTGGCACTGCCCCCTCAATGCTGGAGCAGCTACTGGGAGAGGTGAAGGCGGGGGCGGGGCATGGCATGGCCTGGCTCCGCCCCCCCCCAGCTTTGGCACTCCCAGCAGCTGCTCCAGCCTTGAGGAGACAGTGTGAAGCCACCATTGTCCTGGCTCTGGCACCGCTGGCTTGGCACTGCCCCTCAATGCTGGAGCAGCTACTGGGAGAGGTGAAGACGGGAGGGGCGGGGCATGGCATGGCCTGGCTCCGCCCCTCCCCAGCTTTGGCACTCCCAGCAGCTGCTCCAGCCTTGAGGGACAGTGTGAAGCCACCATTGTCCTGGCTCTGGCAGCTGGCTGGCACTGCCCCCAATGCTGGAGCAGCTACAGGTGAAGACGGGGAGGGGCCACCACTCCCAGCAGCTTCCAGCCTTGAGGAGACAGTGTGAAGCCACCATTGTCCTGGCTCTGGCACCGCTGGCTTGGCACTGCCCCTCAATGCTGGAGCAGCTACTGGGAGAGGTGAAGACGGGAGGGGCGGGGCATGGCATGGCCTGGCTCCGCCCCTCCCTGGCTTTGGCACTCCCAGCAGCTGCTCCCAGCAGGCCACCATCCCCAGCCGTTCTTTACTGTGTTAGAGTGTCATTTTGTGTCATTTTGGTTGGTGGTGTGCCCCCGGATTTTTTTAATGTTAAAAGTGTGCCGCTGCTCAAAAAAGGTTGGGAAACACTGTTCTAAGGGACGTCCCTTATTTTGGCCCTAAAATGTGTGTCCCTTTTTTCAGGCCCTGTCCCTTATTATTGACTAGCAGGACAGGACTGGGCGGGGCTGACCAGAGGAAGCTGCACACCGTGGTTTCCACGGCAATACCTGCTCGGGGATTCCAACTCGCAGGGCAGCCTGCGTCCCCGTTGGAAGGAAGAGGCGATAGAGGACTTTTTCAAAGTACAGTAGACTAATTAACCGTTACCCAAGGGGAATGTTGGATCATGTTGGATAAAGATAATTTCTGGTTGCTTGAGAGTTACTCTTAAAATAGGCCTAGCTGTGCATCCCAATACTATACAATGCTGTGTATCCCATACTATACTATACCATTAACTATTGGCATAATAATAATTAAGATGTACTGTCTTATAAAATTTATTGTATTTTAATGTTTAGACAGTGCACTTTTAAAGTCAGCAAAGTCAAGTACTAAATACAGATGGAGAAAATAAGGAAGTTCTAATAATGTTTTTTCTGCATGACAAAGCATGCAGAAACATACCGTGTACTGTTAAGAGGGTATAAGTCAGTTTCTTTTGTGAGTTTCAATCATTATCTTATTCTGTTAATAAAACTATTTCTACCTAATGTTTGAGTTTCAGGTTTTTAATGAAGTGTCCCTTATTTTTGTGAAAAATCCATAAATGTCCCTTATTTCTTATATCAAAAAGTGGCAACCCTAGACTACTAACGGGAGCGGGGTACACGGAGCGCACAACTCCCCTGTTGCGCCAGCTCCACTGGCTGCCAATTAGCTTCCGAGCACAATTCAAAGTGCTGGTGTTCACCTACAAAACCCTATACGGTCCCGGCCCAGTTTACCTGTCCGAACGGATTCTCCCCTATGAACCGTCAAGAGTGCTAAGATCGTCTGGAGAGGCCCTGCTCTCGGTCCCACCACCTTCGCAGGTGTGTCTGGTGGGGACGAGGGACAGGGCCTTTTCTGTGGTGCCCCCCGGCTGTGGAATTCCCTCCCAAATGAAATTAGATCCGCCCCCTCCCTCCTGACTTTTAGGAAGTGGGTGAAAACGTGGCTGTGCAATGAATGAAGGAGGAGATCGCGAAGTGACTAAAGTCGCTAACCACTTGATACGGACCGAATATATGGATTAAGTTGGACTTGATTTTACTTTGGCGAAAGGCTTTTAAAATGTATTTATTGTATTGTATTTGATAATTTTATTGTAAATTTATGATGTTTTTAGATTTTAAATGATAGCATTGAATACTTGCTGTTTGCCAGTCTGAGTCCCTCTTCGGAGGTGAGAAGGCGCGACTGGCGGGGATGAGAGACAGGGCCTTTTCAGTGGTGGCTTCTCGGCTTTGGAATGCCCTCCGTAAAGACATCAGATCGGCCCCCTCCCTCCTGACGTTTCGCAAGAAAGTCAAGACCTGGTTATTTGAGCAGGCATTTGCTGATGAAATATAAGGCTTAATTGGATATAAGGAATGACGACGATGTGATGGAAACTGATTTCAACATGACGCTGAGGCTGCAATTGTATGTTTTTAATTGTTAAATTGTTATATGTTTTTTCTGGGGGGGTTGACTTGTTGCTGTGTTGTATTGAGGGCAGAGACTGCCTGTGTAAACCGTCCCGAGTCGCCTTCGGGCTGAGAGGGGCGGTATAGAAACGTGACAAATAAATAAATACATACAAAAGTGTTAAATAAATAAATAAATAAATATTACAGCAGAAAAACAATTGCCTCTGCTCTGTGCTGAGGACAGATTCTGATGCAGAGGCAAAAAAGAGAAAAGCCACTGGGATTTTGGCCTGCATCAATACTATGGTGTCTATATCCAAGGAAGTTATGCTACCTCTCTATTCGACCACATCTGGAATATTGTGTCCAATTCTGGGCAACACAATTAAAGAGAGATATTGACAAGCTGGAATGTGTCCAGAGGAAGGCGACAAAAATGATCAAGGGTCTGGAGAACAAGCCCTATGAGGAGCGACTTAAAGAGCTGGGCATGTTTAGCCTGAAGAGAAGGCTGAGAGGAGTCATAGGAAGGAGGAGCAAGCTTGTTTTCTGCTGCCCTGGAGACTGGGACGTGGAACAATGGCTTCAAACTACAGGAAAGGAGATTCCATCTGAACATTAGGAATAACTTCCTGACTGTGAGAGCTGTTCAGCAGTGGAACTCTCTGCCCCGGAGTGTGGTGGAGGCTCCTTCTTTGGAGGCATTTAAACAGAGGCTGGATGGCCATCTGTCAGGGGTGCTTTGAATACAATTTTCCTGCTTCTTGGCAGGGGTTTGGACTGGATGGCCCAAGAGGTCTCTTCCAACTCTATGATTCTATGATTGCACTATGGACTGACCCGGACCATGAGTTTGAACGGTTTTCAATTGAATGTATATAAGTGTTTTAATTGTGTTTTACTTGTATATCGCAGGCATCTAATGATTGCCTTTTGTAAGCCGCCCTGAGCCCCCTCTGGGGGTGAGAAGGATGGGATATAAATACTCGAAATAAATAAAAGTATACGTGACAAAAGTATCAATTATTTCAGAAAGGGACCAATTATCACAAAGGACAGAATCTCTTCCTTTGTCCCTTTTGCCTGGATATTTAAGTGATGAGGTTTAACAGTTGGCACTTAATAGAGGCACAACCTCATCACAAACAGAACCTGTGCTCTGCTGCTAAAAACGTTTGGCTATTGTCAAATAGTAAATCTTTGGCGGCACGTATTTCAGGCACATCTGAAAATTTATTTTTATTATAATTTTATGTAATTGTGTAATTTATTGGTGTTTTTATATTGTTGGAAGCAGTCTCGAGTCCCTCTTTGGAGGTTGAGAATAGGACGGGATATAAATGTTCTAAATAAATAAATAAGGCTCACACTAGTCATGGGCCTCTTCCACACGGCTGTATAAAATCCACATTGAACTGGATTATATGGCAGTGTGGACTTGGATAATACAGTTCAAAGCTGATATTGTGGATTATCTGTCTGGATATTCTGGGTTATATGGCTGTGTGGAAGGGCCCTTACTGTATGCATGTGATGCAGGAGTGGCATCACTAAAGGATTGGGAACAATGCATTTAAAGGATTATGCGTAGAAGGCGATATTAAAGCTGCTACAATATGGCAAACAGGTTGACATGGCAAGGGAAAGAAGATAGTAATCTGGTCTCCGTCACAAAGTACCTCAGATTTTGTATTGTTTTTCTATTGTACTATCTGGAACGTATTATTACCTAGTGCCAGGTAAACTCACATTAAGCCCATACTCATTCTTTAATCATGGATAAGGCAGCCGAGTTGGCACGTGACTGAAACGTAAGTGCACAAGCTAAACAAACCATTTTGCCCAGATGAGTGCTCAGTTTTGCATCCGCCTGTAAGACTGTTGGGGAGAGGTACTGCTGCTGTAGTCCATAGGACAGACTCCTTCACTAGGAAACCCTGGTTTTTAGTTTCCCTAAATGAGTTAATTTGCATAGCTTTTAAATTGATGGTGGAGGAACTGAGGACGCCTGCATCCATGCCGAGGTGCTCTTCAAGTGGATTGACACTGGACAATAACCTGGGACAGAACTGGCCATACCCTTCATTTGCCTTCCACTGTGAGATGGTCTGAGAAGTTTGTATCCAAGCATTCCTACAACCCTTTAAAGGAGTTGGGAACTGCAGCTGGTAGAAGGCTTGAGCTTGGCTTTCAGGGAGGGCCATTTATTGGTAAGACTTTAATACTTACATTTATGAAACTCTCAACAACTTGGCAGCTAGTTACTTGAGTTTTTTCCATTGGAACTCTAAAGTAGGCCTGGTTGATCCTTAAAAAAAATGGTTCAAAACTCGCTTCAGATGTAGGAGGCGCTGGTGCTTCGAATCTGTCATCCAAAGTTTTCTGCTGTTTTTGAAATTCGGAAATAACTCTGAAATTCAGAATGGCTTCAATAAGGGCGGATGCTGTCATGTTTAACCCAGTTTAAACGTGACAGTATCCGCTCCAAACTGGGAGTTTTATCCCAATTTGGAAGCCCATGCCTTTTCTCCGCATCTGGACAGCCCCGGGTGTTCAGATCCAGAGGGAAGGTGTGGGCTTCCAAACCGGGTTGGGAAGCCTACGCTTTCCCTCCGGATCCGAACGCCCAGGGTTGTCCAGATCCGGAGGGAAGGCGTGGGCTTCCAAAGCCATGCCTTCCCTTCACATTTGAAGGGCCCCGAAACATTTCTGAAAATGGCGGCTTCGCCTTCAAAATTGAAAATTAACTTCCGGGGTTGCTTAAAGCCCTTCAAAAACGCTTCGGAAGTGAATTACATCCGAATTTAATCTGACTTTTGGAGCATTCCAACAAACCTAAACAGGCCTACTCTAAAGTCATCTGGAGATTCTCTCTAGTATCATGTCAGCGCTGTATCGTTATTGAGAGCAGTGCATCTAGCTCTAATATGTATTATGTACAATGCTGTTCCTCTAGACAGTGACATAGTATCCTTACATTTCAAACACATTAATAATGTGCTCAAACCTTCTCAATTTTGTCCAACCTCCTATTTATTGTGTGTACCACAGAAGAGCATGTTAACCTGTTAATAGTTATAATGTATATTACCATAGCATTTTTATGTTTATTGTACATGAACACAATGAGATAACATAATCAAGATCAAATCTATCTTACAGCTGTTTGAAGCTTGCTGAAGCTTCTATGAGCTGGTCTGAAATGTGTGTAGGTGACAGGCTGCTTTCTCTTGGACTAGATTAAACCTTGGCCTAGTACTACAGGGCTTTCTTGTTCTTAATCTCCAATATTGGTTTAAACATATAGTGCTTTCATCAACAGCCTTATGCATGTGACTATGCTAGACTTCCACTCTCCCATCCATTGAATATGATTAGCATTGAAATGTACATGGATGCTAAACAGAGAAATAAATTCAAGAAATTTTAAGAAACCGTGGAATAACACTATTAATTACCAAAATTTTAAAGGAAACAAAGCCAACTCTAGCACCAATTCCAACATTTCTTAAAAGTCTTCACAAATGGTGCAGTCTTGTTGCTTGTGAACAGGAATTGTCATAATTTACAGGTGTGCTACTTTAGACACATTTCCCACTTTTAGCATGTCTTGTCTAAAGATTTCTATATCCCATTCTTTGCAGTATTCTTAAAACAAACAAATGCAACCTAGTATATTTTATTCGATGTATGTGGTGTAACCCACCGTCTTTGAACTTCGTGAGAGATCTGGGTGCCCTGACTCTCTCCTGCCTAATCTGCAAATAACACGCTTAATGAATCCATTGTTTGAGAATGAAAAACCCAACAGGGCACAGAAGAATGGCCTGGCAGAATCCCAGGTCAACTGACTTTTGTTCCTCCTTCCCCCTCATTTAGTTGAAGAATAAGCATGAAAGCTAAATAAGTAGTTCTAGTAGGATCTTTACTACCAATGCAGAAAGGAGTCAATCTGAACATAGCCAAGAATTTGTTTCCTCCCTATGATTTTTACAATCAATCAAGCTTTAATCAAAAGATAATGCTTATATTTGCATTCAGATTACAGACTTTAATTGCAGTTTTACATAGTAAATATTAGAGAATGTTTTGCCATTGTAAAGTACTCAGGCTGCAATTAGAACACATGACAGAAGTCAAGTTATTTGACTGTGCTAACCAAGGGACTAAACTCTAAATTTTGTCAATCTGTCAGCAACATCTGGAAACGTGTTAGAGCTGTCTTGAGTGCCCAATTCCAAACTACACAGTACTTCATGCAACATTTTATTGTAAAAATAATTTATGATTAACTTTACAGCTGACCTTTACAAAGTGGAAAGCAAGGGGAGAACCTTGGGCTTTAAAAAGGCATACCTCTGAATGTTAAAGAGTTGCCATATAGATTTCCAAGTCTACTTTCATATTTAATAACTGGTACAGTCACACAAGTAATTTTACTGAGCCAACATTTTAACAATGAAAACTGCAGTTAAGCTACTGCTACCATTACTAAGAGACATGCAAAGGGAATAAAGAACTTAGAATGCAATTTTATTTGAACAGATTCTAGTAATTTGAATAAAGCCAAGTCAGCTGCAACTGCACTACATTAACCAGATGTTCTAAAATAAATGCATACTGGACAAGTGAATATGTAGAAGATAAACATTAACCATTTAATGGCTGGCTACTTTTAGAAATATGTCTCTTTTAGGCCTATATTTCTGAGATGCACTGCAGCATTATTAGGTCCTTTGTGTAGCCACGTATTATTTTGCTCCTCCCTGAACAGTCTTCTTCTCATCAGCTGCCTTTTGCTTCTGCTGCATAATTTCAGAGTCTCTGAAAAAGAAAAAAGAAAAAAACAGTATACTAGATATAGCAGTTTCTCTGGTTTTTAGTTTAATGGTGAATAAATCTCTTTTTTAAACCTAGATGTTCTATGTCCAAACATTCTTGAATGTTAACTATATACTCAGAATTCTGAGACAGTCTCATATATATAGCTCACCCTTCCACATGAAACCTGGATTGATTTCAATGCAAACATACCTTTGCTTCCTCTGAGTAGCTGACAGAGCACCCTCTTTTCTTTTGCCTTTATTCAATTCTTGGGCTTTCTTCATGTTTTTCTGGCGGGCAAGTTCACGCTGGTTCCC
Source organism: Anolis apletophallus (assembly GCA_030556195.1). Lineage (NCBI taxonomy): Eukaryota > Metazoa > Chordata > Lepidosauria > Squamata > Anolidae > Anolis > Anolis apletophallus. The sequence continues at coordinate 48,314,911 of JARBWK010000006.1, read as the reverse complement.
ACCTAGAATTGAGAAAGTGTCAGACCTAGGTTTCAGAGCACATCTTAACAAGTGATTTTTCCAATTTCAAAAAGCCCAGTGTTTCCCGATTTGTTAGTTGCACAATATCAAACAATACCAATCCTTCACATTTTCCTATCTTCCTAATAGGAAGATACTTCCTAGTTCCTTATGTAATAGAGGCCTGGTATACCATTTCCTCCCTTGGATTCCTAGATACAACAACCTTGAGTCACCATAGTTCCCATCCACTTTGGAAGTATGTGCTCAAATGCTATATCCCAGTATTAAATAGCTTAATGCCTATCAGATGCAAATGAGCAACAGTTGTTGTCCTCCTTCCTCTGAAGTTATCCGTTTTTGCCCATTGCTTCTTTATCTATATGTGCCCTTCATAAATTTGTTACTTCTGGTGGGTCTATCCTGTATAGCCAATGGGAAAGGCAGTCTAACTACATCTGAAGGGCCCCCCCACACACACACTGACCTCCTCCTCACAACCCTGAATTCTTTCTACTGAACTAATCTGATTGATAGCATCAGTCTGGAGAACAATGAGCCATTTCTCACCTTATTTTGAAACATATTTAAGATACTATCTTTGTATACTGAGTGATGTAAAGGAACAAGTCAGACTAAACTATACATTTTACATTCATACTTTTCAAGAATAGAGGATGGGCAGCAACTTCTTGTCAAGTATCATAAAGTCATGGATCCTAAATTAGGACATCTGGCCTTGGTTAAACCAGACTCAATTTCTGTTGTGCAAAAAAATTAACTGTAGGACCAAGTACAGTTAGCTATTCTACCATCTTACATGAATCATGTAATAGTTCATGCAGTAGTTAAACTAGGATATCATGTTCTTTCACATGAACCGAATTATGTTTTTAAAGGTCCCATTTTTGCCTGCAACAATAAGAAACATGCATTTGACAGAAATTCTAACCAGTTTTATTGGTAGCTACTCTCACTTTCCAATATGCTTCCATTTGCAAACAAATACACTCTTCAGCACACAGGCATGTAGATTCTAAGTGAACTTGTTTGCTGAAGTACGTTTAACTAGCAGGTGCTGTTTCTTTATTTTAGGGATAATTTGTTTATTACTTAGAATTTATTTATTTATTTACGGTATTTCTATACTGCCCTTTTCAGCCCGAGGGCGACTCAGAGCGGTTTACAATTGGCAATAATTCAATTCCGCAACTCGAGGAAACAAGTATTTCTTTCTTAGATATTGTACATTAAAATTTCATATCATACATTTTCAGCAAACAAACCTTTGCTTTGTAGAGCAATTATCCATGTCCCTGAAAAAACTGGGAAGATTGCCCTGGGAAGACTATATTTTTTAGCACGTTCCATCTCCAGGCAAACAAAAAGAGACTACTAACACAAAGATATTTTTCCACTGTTAATTCAAGCCATCTGTTTCTATGAGTTACTATAATGTTTAACAACTGGACACCTTGTTAAACAAGTGAACAGTTACTCTGAAATCTTATCTTCTTTATCCATCTAACAATCTCATTTCACAAACTGCCGGTCTGTCACGAAGCTCAATATTTAGAACTTCTCTCCAAATATTCATGTTTTCTTCCTCCCTTACTTCTTTCAGTGAACCTTTAAAAGTGGAACAGCGTACCATTGTTTCATTCAGGAAGCACTATGTGCTCTGGTCTTATACCAAAATCTCTCACTGAGCCTTCTACAAGAAGTATGTCAGACAACGTTTTTTGGTAGAAGGTTAAGTATCCCTTATCCGGAATTCTCAAATACTGTCCATGTAGGTGGTTGGGACCTTTGCTTTCTGATGGTTCCATGTGTGCAAATTTTATTCCATATACATATTCAAAATATTGTGCATAATGTTACATACAAGCAATGTACATAGGGTGATTATGAAACTCAAATGAATTTTGTGTCTAGACCAGGTATGGACAAACTTTTTTGGGCAGGGATTGCATTGCGAGCTGGGGGTGGGAGCGAGCAGGCGGAGGCAGAGGGCAGTAGGCATGGGGAGGGGGGTTGGTGTGGGGCTAACAGTTGGCACCTGTAGGCTGAGAGGTGACCTTCATCTGCATGCTGAGAGGAGAGCCAATGCAGATAAGGGGTGAAAGGGTTTGCCAGCCCTGGTTTAAAAATTGGCCCCATCTCCAAAATATCTAATTATATCATATAATCCAAGAGTTGAAAGAGACCCCAAGGGTCATTTAGTCCAACACTACTCTGCCATGCAGGAACAATCAATCAAAGCTTTCCTGACAGATGGCCATCCTGCTTCTGCTTAAAAACCTCGAAGACTCCACCACACTCTGAGGCAGCATATTTTACTTCCAAACAGCTCTTAACAAGAAGTAATGCATATGTTACATTCCAACCCAATCTCCTCTCCCCCCCAACAATACAAAACACTTCTGGTTCAAGCATTTCAGGAAAGAGCTACTCAATCTGTACCTAATCAGCACATATCGAACAGCTGAAGTGTCATGCATAGGGAGTCTGCCTGTGCTGGATGGGGTTACACATACATCCCTTGAAATATCAGGCTTGCAGACTGGGTGTTTTCCTGGATTCCATTCTTACTCTGGATTCCCAGGTGTCAGCAGTGATCCACTCGGCACATGAACAGCTAAAACTAGTGTGCCAGCTGCACCCACTCCTTGAGATGTCAGATCTGGTTGAAGTGAGACATGCCTTCATTACATCTCCTTTGGACTACTGTAAAGCACTCTATGTGGGGCTGCCTTGGAAAAGTATTTGGAAACTTCACAGTGAGTGCAAAACACTGCAGCCAGAACGATGATGGGAGCGTTATAGTGAGCATATCACTCTTCAATTAAACAATTTCACTAGTTACCCAATACTAAGCGCTGGTCATGATCTATAAAGGCATATACGAATTTTGACCAGGCTATCTGAAAGGCTGTTTATGAACACAGCCATGGCAGTTAACCAGAAAAACCCCAGGGGAAGTGCATTATCTCTGTTCTATCACCATAATAGGGTCATAAATCAGGGGACCATTTCATGCAGTTTCAAACTGATATTGAAGAAAATATTTTTGCTGTGCAGATGATTACACAGGTAATCCCAGAACGAATTTGATCTACAGAAACCACAGAGCACTGACTAGGGGTCACTTTTTTTAAAGATTCAAACTTTTCCCCATCCCTTGCTTTCCTTTCCCAACAGGCAAATACATTTTAAATTAAGCAAACATTTAATGCATAAATGGGGACTTTTTATGGGACATATTTGACTGATCTTCAACTGTCTTTTTTTAAAGATTCCTTTTTATGCACAGCACCTTGGAGTGCTTTTGTCAGCCTCCCCAAGTCCCTACGGGAAGATGGTGGTGCAGTATAAAGTTTATTATTTATTAAGATTGAGCCAAGGGGTGTTGTATAGTGTTTAATGTATTTCAACAGATGTTTAATACATTAAACTATCTTTAAATAGTCCTAGATTTGATTATATTTTAGTGTTTACTACTCTACGGTGAACTTGCCATGGGTCAGCGCAAGAGAGGTGCCCCCAAAAAGAGATATAAGGACTCCCTTAAACAGCATTTCAGGCTCGGCCAGATTGATCACAAAAAATGGTCCACCCTGGCCTCACATCGGGAGACATGGAGACGCACTATCCACGATTCTGCGGCCTCTTTCTAGAAGACACGCTGAACGGGTCTCGAAGAGAAACGACAACGCAGAGAGAACCGCAACTTGAAAACAACATCACCCAAGGAGACTTTCTGCTGTGCTTTCTGCAAACAAACTTCCTAAGAATCTTCGTTTGCGAAGTAATGCCGAGTGTGTTTATATGCTCTAGGGCAGGGGTGCTCAGGAAGTCGATCACGATCGACTAGTCGATCCTAAGTCCATTTGAGGTAGCTCGTAGCCGGATGGGGCGCTTCTGCGTGCGCGCACCCCGCGCGCACTCCTGCCGCCGTTTTCCGCCTGCACGGAGCTTCTTTCGCCAAAATGAGGCTTTAGTGGGCAGGTCCTGGCGCTCATCTCTTGCCACACACGGTGTGGTGACGTGGCCATCCATTAGTTGCTGCTGGGGGGGGAGCGGGAGCAAGGCGAAAGCGCGCGCAGGGATAGGATGCGAGGCTGCAGGAGGGAGGGTGTGTGTGTGTGTGAGAGAGAGAGAAGGCCTCACCAGAGGAGGATGGTCCCCGCGGTGGGGCTGCAGCTGACGAGCGCGCCCTCGACGCCGGTGAGTGAAGCCTGGACGGGGCCCTGCCTCGTGCTCCGCCCTGTCTCTCACTCGCCTCGGCCCTCTCTCACTTGCCTCGGCCCACACACACTCTCTCCCTCCCGCAGCCTCACATCCTATCCCTGCGCACACCTTCGCCTTGCTCCTGCTCCCCCCCCCCCAGCAGCAACCAATGGGCGGTCACGTCACCACACCGTGCGTGGCAAGAGATGAGCGCCAGGGCCCGCCCACTAAAGCCTCATTTTGGCGAAAGCCCCGCGTAGGCGGATGGGGGAGGACCGGGAGTGTGCCAGGTAGATCTTTTTGACTTGGTTGTTAGAAAGGTAGCTCGCAAGCTGAAAAAGTGTGGGCACCCCTGCTCTAGGGCCAAACTGTACATACTTTAGTATCTTCTGAGTTTCTTTTAAGAGAGAACAAGCAGCACATACATCAGGAAAAGGTCAGGATCAAAAGGAAGTATTTTTTCACTAATTGTAAAAATATATTTTATTGCTTTTGAATGTATATGGCATAAAGTCATATGCAACTCATGTCTGTTTTTATTTTTGGTGTCAGGAGTGACTTGAGAAACTGCTAGTCGCTTCTGGTGTGAGAGAATTGGCCATCTGCAAGAATGTTGCTCATGGGACCCCTGGATATTTTGAAGTTTTACAATCCTTCTGGGAGGCTTCTCTCATGTCCCCACATGAGAAGCTGGAACTGACACATGGAGCTCATCCAAACTCCCCTGGATTCAAACCTCCAACCTGCCAGTCAAAGCAGTTTAACCCATTGCCCCACAGGGGCTCCTTTTGTTATTGACATATGTTTAACGTTTACACATCTTAATTTATTGTCTAATTGGTTTATCCCCCATCTCAACGTTTAGTCCTTTTCATTATAGATTTATTGCTGTTATTGTGTATCATTCATGATATTTCTGTTACTTTGTAAGGCATTAAATTTTTGCCTGTTTTTGTGCTGTAAACTGCCCTGAGTCCCTTTCAGGAGAGAGGTGCAGTCTAGAAGTATTATTATTATTTTGCAAAATAATAATAGGCCATGTATGGTCTGGGGCCGGTGAACCTGAGGGACCGTCTCCTCCCATACGTTCCCCAGAGACCTCTTCGATCTGAGGATCAAAATCTCCTGAAGATTCCCTCCATACGAACCTTCCACCTGTCATCAACAAGACAGAGGGCTTTCTCTGTGGTGGGACCGAGCCTGTGGAACGCTTTGCCGGCCGAAGTCCGAGCAATTAATGAGCTGCTGGCCTTTCGGAAAGCTTATAAAACTGCTCTTTTTCGGCAGGCATTTAACCTTTAGCCACCCCTGGTTGTGGATGACAATACTATTTGTAACTGTTCTGATTTTATACTGTTTTTATTGTTGTATTGTTTAAACTGTTTTAAGTCGATGTGCTGTAAACCGCCCTGAGCCAACTTGGATAGGACAGTATACAAATCGAAATAATAAAAAAATTAAAAATGCTTTTTGTACTTATTGTTTTTAGAAAACACTCTCGAGTCCCATTCAGGAAGAAAGGTGGGACCTATAAAAGCAACTTCATGCATGAAGTAGCATAGGGCATCCACACTGTATAGCTAATGAAGTTTGGCCCCGCTTTAACTGAAATTAACATGAATTCGGGCAGCCTTTTAAAAGTCGGGTGTGTTTTATGGATTTTAAACACATTTATTGTTTTGGACTTCAACTCCCACAATTCCTAACAGCCTCAGGCCATTAAGCTTAAGAAGTTGAGGGGGAAAGGAATGGATCTGAAGCTGTTAGGAATTGTGGGAGTTGAAGTCCAAAACACCTGGCGGGCCCAGTTTTCCCAGGCTTGGTGCAGATCATGCCTGGGCAAAGTTGGGCCTTTCAGGTATTTTGGACTTCAACTCCCACAATTCCTCACAGCCTCAGGCCATTAAGCTTAGGAGGTTGAGGGGGAAAAGGAATGGATCTGAGGCTGTTAGGAATTGTGGGAGTTGAAGTCCAAAACACCTGGCGGGCCCAGTTTTCCCAGGCTTGGTGTAGATCACGCCTGGGCAAAGTTGGGCCTTTCAGGTGTTTTGGACTTCAACTCCCACAATTCCTCACAGCCTCAGGCCATTAAGCTTAAGAGGTTGAGGGGGGAAAAGGAATGGACCCGAGGCTGTTAGGAATTGTGGGAGTTGAAGTCCAAAACACCTGGCAGGTCTAGTTTTCCCAGGCTTGGTGCAAATCACGCCTGGGCAAAGTTGGGCCTTTCAGGTGTTTTGGACTTCAACTCCCACAATTCCTCACAGCCTCAGGCCATTAAGCTTAGGAGGTTGAGGGGGAAAAGGAATGGATCTGAGGTTGTTAAGAATTATGGGAGTTGAACACCTGGCAGGTCTAGTTTTCCCAGGCTTAGTGTAGAATAGATCAGGCCTGGGCAAAGTTGGGCCTTTCAGGTGTTTTGGACTTCAACTCCCACAATTCCTCACAGCCTCAGGCCCCTTCCAAAGGAAGGGGCCTGAGGCTGTGAGGAATTGTGGGAGTTGAAGTCCAAAACACCTGAAAGGCCCAACTTTCCCCAGGCCTGGTGTAGATACACCCACAGAAAGGGCTGCCATTGAATCCGCGGCCTCTCCCTCAAACTCCCACTTTCCGAGGCGAGAGTCCGGCCTAGCGGCGCCTCCCTCTGGCCAAGCGTCACCGCCAGGCACTAGGCCTCGGCCGCCAGTACTACCACCACCACCACCACCATGACTAAAGGCGGGGTCCAGAGTCGAAAGGATACCGACAAAAACCCTCGCGAGCGCTGACGTAGCGAGAGAGGGAAACAGCCGCTACTTACGGGCCATGGCAAAACAATAACCCCAGCGACGACAACCGTCACGCGAGAGCTCCGACTTCTCACTAACCGCTCCAACTGCCAGAATCGTCTGCGCGCCCCGCCCGCCGCGCGCCGACTTTATATAAGGGTCCGCCTTTGTGACGTCACCCCGCACGCGACGTCACCTTCTTTTTTGCCCATAGCCACGCTTTTCTTGACAGGCTGTATTTGGTCGGGGTTCTGTTCTGTTCTGTTCTGCGCGTGCGCACTCGCTCTGTTTTCCTTTCGCCCTTCCCTCTCCTCCCCCTTTGAGTGTGTGCTGTCTATCTCTGTCTGTCTATGTGGCAGCACAGAGCAGAGGGAACACAGCGGCATCTCAGGAGCTGGAAGGCCTGCCTTTATCCTTGTCTGCCAAATAGTGTTGGTGGCTCAACAAACCACAACAATCCCATGATGCTACAGCTATCCAAGTGGTGTCAAACTGCAATAATTCTACAGTGTAGATAGGCCCCAGGAATAAGCTCCTTATGGATCTTCTGCAAACACAGTGGAATTATTTCGGAAATGGTCTCTCTCTCTCTCGGCATTACTTCGCTAACGAAGATTCAGGAAGGACTCATCCCACGCTTTTTACAAGCGCGTTGATGACCAAAAAGGCCAATCTGAGATAGGCAAGTTCGGTTGCAGAAAGCACAGCAGAAAGTCTCCTTGGGTGATGTTGTTTCCAAGTTGCGGTCCTTTCTGCGTTGTCGTTTCTCTTCGAGACCCGTTCGGCGTGTCTTCTCGAAAGAGGCCGCAGCATTGTGGATAGTGCGTCTCCAGGCCCGGATTACCTTATTGTGCTGCCCTAGGCCACACTCTGGAAGCGCCCCCCCCGTCCCGGGGGGGCGCTTCCGGGGAGCGGGGCTGCTTCCGGGGGCCCCCTCCTTCCTCCTCACTGAAGGAGGGCCCGACGCCGACAACATGAGCGAGGAGGGGGCGGCGGGGTTTCTCTCCGCCCCCTCCTTCGCGTCGCGTCATCCCCGCCTCTCAGTCCTTCAGTGAAGGACTGAGGGGCGGGGTCGACGGCGCGAGCGAAGAAGAGGCGGCAGTGCTTCTCTCCGCCCCCTCCTCCCTCGCGTCGCGTCATCCCCGCCACTCAGTCCTTCAGTGAAGGACTGAGGGGCGGGGCTGACAGCGCGAGCGAGGAGGAGGCGGCAGGGCTTCTCTCCGCCCTCCTCCTTCGCGTCGCGTCGTCCCCGCCTCTCAGTCCTTCAGTGAAGGACTGAGGGCGAGGCCGACAGCGCGAGCGAGGAGGCGGCATCTTCTCCTCCCCCTCCTCGCCCGTCGCGTCGCCCCGCCTCTCAGTCCTTCAGTGAAGGTCTGAGGGGTGGGGCCGACTGTGCGATCGAGGAGGCGGCAGGGCTTCTCTCCGCCCCCTCCTCCTTCGCGTCACGTCATCCCCGCCTCTCAGTCCTTTAGTGAAGGTCTGAGGGGCGGGGCCGACAGCGCGAGCGAGGAGGAGACGGCAGGGCTTCTCTCCGCCCCCTCCTCCCTCGCGTTGCGTCATCCCCGCCTCTCAGTCCTTCGCCTCTCAGTGAAGGACTGAGGGGCGGAGCCGACGGCGCGATCGAGGAGGAGGCGGCAGGGCTTCTCTCCGCCCCCTCCTCCTTCGCGTCGCGTCGTCCCCGCCTCTCAGTCCTTCAGTGAAGGTCTGAGGGGCGGGCCGACTGCGAGAGGAGGAGGCGGCAGGGCTTCTCTCCGCCCCCTCCTTCGCGTCGCGTCGTCCCCGCCTCTCAGTCCTTCAGTAAAGGACTGAGGGGCGGGGCCGATGGCGCGAGCAAGGAGGGGGCAGCGGGAAGCTGCGTCAGAGGCCGAGTAGGGCCTATGGCGCTCCGCGCAGGCGCAGGAGCGCCCAAAAGTCTTTTTTTTAAAAAAAATTAATTTAAAAAAAAATATTTGGGGGGGTCCGGATCTGCTGCCCCCCCCCATGGCCGCTGCCCTAGGCCATGGCCTAGGGTGGCCTTATGGGTAATCTGGGCCTGTGCGTCTCCATGCCTCTCGATGTGAGGCCAGGGTGGACCATTGTTGGTGATCAATCTGGATGAGCCTGAGATGTTGTTTCAGGGAGTCCTTATATCTCTTTTTTGGGGCGCTTCTCTTGCGCTGACCCGTGACGAGTTCACCATAGAATAGTATCTTTGGGAGGCGGTGGTCCTCCATCCTAGAGACGTGCCCTGCCCAGCGCAGCTGTGTTCTCAATAGCATGGTTTCAATGCTGGTGATCCCTGCCTGCTCAAGGACAGCAACATTCATCACATAGTTGGTCCAGCGTATATTTAGGATTGTGCAAAGACAGCACTTATAAAAGCGTTTGAGGAGTCATAGGTGTTGGCGATAGGTGACCCATGTTTCAGACCCATAAAGGAGAATAGACAGTACGATAGCTCTGTACACACTGATTTTGGTGCTTTGTCTCAGGTGTTTGTTACTCCAGACTCTTTTGTGAAGCCTTCCAAATGCACTATATGCCTTTGCTAATCTGTGAGCTATCTCTTTATCAATCTTGGCATCTGAAGAGATGATGCTTCCCAGGAAGGTGAACTGCTGAATGGACTTAAGCACAGATTCACCTATGCTGACGTGGGGATGATGGTGTTCTTCCTGTGGTGCGGGCTGGTAGAGAACTTCCGTTTTCTTCAGGCTGACTTCCAGCCCAAACAGCTCTGCAGCTGTTGCAAAGCAGGACGTTAGGCGCTGCAGGGCTGCTTCTGAATGGGCGACAAGGGCAGCATCGTCAGCAAAAAGCAGCTCACAGACTAGATAGTTTAGAGTCTTAGTGCGAGCCCTCAGGCGGCTTAAGTTGAACAAGCTACTATCAGTACGATAGCGTGTATATATATATGCCATCTTCAGCACTTTGACAGCACTTTTTAACTGCCATGGCATCTCAGGAGCTGGAAGGTCTTTATCCTTGTCTGCCAAATAGTGTCGGTGGCTCAACAAACCACAAAAATCCCATGATGCTACAGCTATCCAAGTGCTGTCAAACTGCATTAATTCTACAGTGTAGATAGGCCTTCGGATTAAGCTCCTTCTGGACCTTCTTCAAACACAGTGGAATTATGTCGGAAATAGTAGCATTTAAACAAACATGGTTCTTGGAATAAGTAAATAAAGGCTTGGCCAAAAATAAATATGGAAAGCAAATATGAAATAGTCTGAGCCTTGAAAGCTTGGAAACGCATGATGCAGTTTAACTAAACAAATACGAGGGGCTTTCGCTTTGTGTTCTTGTTTTGGTTCTATGGTTACAAACGTTACATCACATGAAAGCCTTATCTGTCTCATGTTTTCTAAATTTTGTGTTTGTAGCTTATGGCCACAGTGATCTAGGGCAGTGTTTTTCAACCTTTTTTGATTTTGTAAACATTTTTTACATTTACAAAATCCTGAGGCACACCACCAACCAAAATGACACAAAATGACACCCTAACAGAGTAATACATATAGTTAATATGTTTTTAAATGTATTTATACACTCAGTGTGAAACCAGGGCCTGTTTCAATGAACACAACATAGATAGCCTGGCAGGAATGACAGAAAGACACACATGAAGGTCTTGCTCAACAACTGTCAGTCTCTCTGTGTGTTTAGTTTTTATCGCAGTCACCCGGTCCTCAGGGAAAACATACCCGGTCCTCAGGGAAGCCGGCTGGAAAGAGAGCAGCCAGACGGAAGCACACTCTGAGGCAGAGAGTTCCACTGCTGAACAGCTCTCACAGTCAGGAAGTTCTTCCTAATGTTCACCCTCCTACACAGACATGCTTCCCTGTGTTGTTTGCTTTTCTGCCTGTGCTGTTGTGTGTGCTCTCTCTTTCTCTCTCTATGTAAATGTAATGTTCATTTGTGGGATTAACATAACTCAAAAACCACTGGACAAATTGCTGCCAAATTTGGCCTCAAAACATACTAATACTAACCCAAGGAGTGTCCATCAGTCAAAAAATTGATTTTGTCATTTGGGAGTTGTAGTTGTTGGAAGTTATAGTTCACCCGCAATCAAAGAGCATTCTGAACTCCACCAATGATGGAATGGAATCAAACTTCCCACACAGAACTCCTATAACCAGGAGAAAGTACTATAAGATTTTGGTGGGCATTGACCTTGAGTTTTGGAGTTGTAGTTCACCTATATCCAGAGAGGACTGTGGACTCAAACAATGTTGGATCAGGACCAAACTTGGCATGAATACTTAATATGCCCAAATGTGAACACAGATGGAGTTTGGGGAAAATAGACCTTGACATTTGGGAGTGACAGTTTCTGGGATTTATAGTCAACACACAATCAAAGAGCATCCAGAGCACATGCAACAATGGAATTGAACCAAACTTGACATATTGAACTCTCATTACCAACAGAAAGTACTGAAAGGGAATTGACCTTGAGTTTGGAAGTTGTAGTTCACCTACACCCAGAGCGCACTGTGGACTCAAATAATGATGGATCTGGACCACACTTGGCATGAATACTCAATATTCCCAACTATGAACACACATGGAGTTTGGGGGAAATAGACCTTGGCGTTTGGGAGTTGTAGTTCACCTACATCCAGAGAGCACTGTGGACTCAAATAATGATGGGCGGGCCTCTTCCTCATGGGGAGGGGGACACTCCACCCCTTTCCGACCCTCCCTCCGCTCACCTCAGCCTCTCTTCCAGCCTTTCCTCCTCCTCAAAAGGTGACTGCTGGGAAGGGGGCGGGGCCCGAGTGACATCACCTTTCCTTCCTCCTTCCTTCAATTGGACGCTGGCTGGCTGGTGCGTGCGGAGGGGAAACGGCCGAAGGAGGCGGTGCCCCGGCCCCTTCTTCTTCGCCGCCACCCGGCCCTTCCTCCTCCTCCTCCTCCCCCCACAAGCAGCAGCAGCAGGAGTTCGGCAGGAGGGGGAAGAAAGGGTATTGAAACCCATGGCACACCAGATGATCGCTCACGGCACACTAGTGTGCCGCGGCACACTGGTTGAGAAACACTGATCTAGGCAAGCGGGAAAACAAAATGGCGGAGTCTAAGGCGATATCCACAGCAAATGAGAGCAGAGGAGTGATAAAATTCTTGTTTCTGCAAGGAAAGTCCACGAAGGATATTCATGGTGCTATGTCGCAGACATTGGGGGATCAATGCCCTTCATATTCTACAGTTAAGAACTGGGTTGCCAAATTTAAAACGGGCCCTTTCAGCACCAATTCTGAGGAACGTCCTGGATGGCCGAGAGTCGTCGTCATTCCAGAGATCGTCAATGCTGTACACAACCCCATACTGGAGAATCAGCGAATTTCAGCTCAAGGAATAGCAGACATCATGGGAATTTCTCGTGAATGTGTTTGCGTCATTATCCATGAATATTAGGACATGAAGAATCTCTCTGCAAAGTGGGTCCCCAAATGTTTGTTAACAGATCAGGAAAGCATGTGAGTGATAACTTCCCGGTCCATTTGTCAGCGTTTCTGGACTGATAAGAACTTCCTGGATCGACTGGTCACTATAGATGAGACCTGGATTTATTTGTATGACCCTGAAACCAAGGAGCAGTCAAAAGAGTGGAGGCACAGTCATTTTCCTCATTGAACGTCATCTGTGTACAGATTACATTGCACCCCAAAACTCCGGATGATCTCCCCCAGCGGCTTCATGTATTGTTAAACAACTGGGGGACACCTGTTCAATCCCACAACCATTGTCCTGTGGGGTTCATCAGGGTTCAATACTGTCCCCCATGTTGTTTAACATATACATGAAGCCGCTGGGGGAGATCATTCGAAGTTTCGGGGTGCGATGTCATCTGTACGCGGATGATGTCCAACTCTGTCACTTCTTCCCACCTTCTTCTAAGGAGGCTGATCAGGACCAGAACAGTGCTTGGCTGCTGTGACGATCTGGATGAGGATGAACAAATTTACGGTAAATTGAATCCAGACAAGACAGAGGTCCTCCTGGTCAGTCGCAAGGCTGAACAGGGCATAGGGTTACAGCCTGTGTTGGATGGGGTTACACTCCCCCTGAAGAGGCAGGTTCGCAGCTTGGGTGCGATCCTGGATTCATTGCTGAGCCTGGTGACCAGGGGGGCATTTGCACTGTTGCCTGGTGTATAGTTATAGAATGCATTCAAGTTGTCCAAAACCATGGGATCTCATCTTACAAGCTCTTTAATTCCGTTTATCACTTAAAGACACCTCTTTTTGCTTTCTACCCTCATTAAGTTAACACCTCACTTCTTAATGTGACTTGATTTATTTCAGTTACAGGACACCGATTCACTGTATGTACAGCAATAAATGTAGAGCTACAAAATTGACTAGCAAATCAACATTGGAGATTCCCGAAGATGACTTTTCAGAAAGTCATATTCAGAAATTGTCTCTGAAAATATTTTCCAGCACAGATGAATAATTTTCCACTACCATTGTCCCAGTCAAGATGTGTGGGCTGAGAAGGTCAGTGGAAGAATGCAGGTTTTGCATATAGGAGCCAAGGATCCCAGCGGTAATCTGTCACATTTGAAGTTTTAATGATCAGATGTCTAACAAGTCCTCTCTTCTTTGCAACCATTTTGTACAATTTTAATTGTATAATTAACTTGGGTAGGTGAAAAAGGAGGAAGATGGATGAGTAAGTAGGTAAGAATAGGAATGTAGGAGGAGGGAGAAACTAAGGGTGCATCTACACTGTAGAATTAATTGTTTGACACCACTTTAACTGCAATAGCTCAGTGTTAGAGACCCATGGGAAGTTATAGTTTAACAAGGTCTTTAGCCTTTTATGCCAAAGATTGCTGGTTCAAAACTACAACTCCCATGAGACGATAGCATCAAGCTGGGCAGTTAAAGTGGTGTCAAACTGCATTCATTCAATGCAAAGTATGAATCGCTTATTATTTTTTAACCTAATACAGGTGTTATTTCACTAGGCTGGCATGCATAGCGGTTTGACACAAATATTTAAAACTTTGCTTCTGAATAGAGTTATAATTTAAGGCGACACATAACTTACTTCGGGAGTGCATATCCTCAGTTCTGTATTCATTTTTTATCTAACCTGGTATTACTGCTGTGGATTGGGATATATATGTGCCCTGCATATATAGAAAGGCTTGATTTGCATGATAGTAAATGTTATATTTGGATGTAATGATGTATTTATTTATTTAATAACTATATTTGCATACCACCTTTCTCAGGCAATCGGTGACTCAAGGCGGTTTCCAATAAATCAATACACATAAAATCATAATACAGATTTAAACATTAAAGCAGTATAAAACACAAGAACAATAAAAACAACATCATTAGCGTCTCCTTATTATCAAGCATTGTTCAATTCCATCGTCAAGTCATTCGATTTCCTATATATTAGCTACTCTGCATTTGTAAACGCTTGCTCAAACAGCCATGTTTTAACTTGCCTCCGAAACGTTAAGAGGGAGGGAGCCGATCTAATCTCCTTAGGAAGGATGTTCCATAGCTGAGGGGCCACCACTGAGAAGCCCCGTCTCTTGTCCCTGCTAGGCGTACTTGTGACGAAGGCGGGACAGAGAGCAGGGCCTCCCCAGACAATCTTAAAGTCCTTGATAGTTCATAAGGGGGGATGTGTTCGGACAGGTAAGTTGGGCCAGAACCGTTTAGGGATTTATAGGCCAAAACCGCACTTTGAATTGGCTGCATCTACACTGCAGAATGAATGCCATTTGATGCCACTTTAACTGGCAAGTCTATGGAATGCTAGAGTAAATCCTATGGAATTCTGTGAGGTGTAGATGGGTGAGGCAACAGCTTTCTTTGCCAGAGAAAGCCGAAGACCAAGGGACCTTCCACACCGCCATATAACCCAGAATATAAAATCCCGTATTTTCTTCTTTGAACTGGAATATATGGCCGTGTGGACTCAGATTGAGAGGAATCAGAAAGAAAAGTACCCCTCCCAATAGGAGGAGATGCTGAAAGCAGCTACCGCATATACTTTATGCAGTCTGCCTAGAGATAGTTGAACGAAGAATGTAGTGATATCTAGTTACACTTGAACTGTTTGCTGAAAGATATAGGGCCAATCAGGTTGTGCATGCACTGAGAATGCATCCAACCCAGTGAGAGCCTGAAGGAAGGTGAGGTAATTTGGGAAGGAGTATAAAAGGGTTTTTTTTACTGCGCCACAACCGGGCGGCAGTCCTTTGTATGCACCTTTGGAAGTGCTAACTGTCCGTCTTGAGCTGATCAGCTTGAAATAAAGTCTCTTTTTTGGCTCTATCGGTCTCGTTGCTGTACTTCCAATCTTGTGGGCTCTGCAACCCTAAACCCGTGTTCCCTTACAACAGGGGTTGGGAACCTTTTTGACTCAGAGAGCCATGAAAGCAAAATATTTGGAAATTTCAGTGAGAACCATATAATATATATAATATATTTTAAGACTGAATTCAACTAAATGTGAGTATATACGTACATACTATGAGAAAAGGATTCCCCGGCAGAATGACGGGTCACTTCAGACCTGGCTCTGCAAAAGGCATGCTCAGGACTCAGGGAAGGAAGAGAAGACGGAAGGAAGGGGGAAGGAAGGAAAGAAAGATAGATAGAGGAAATAAAGGAGGGAGGGGGAGAGTAAGAAAGAAAAGAAGACTAAACGATGGAAAAGGAAGAAAAGCAGAAGAGCGACAAGGAGGGGAAAAGAAAGAAATGGGAAGGGGGAGAGGGTGGGGAAAAGAAAGGAAAGGGAGTGAGGAAAAAGTAAAATAATGAAGGAAAAGAAGAAAAGAAAGAAGGGGAGAGAGAGGGGGAAGTGAAAAGAAAGGAAGGAGAGGGAAAGGAAGACTTGGGGAAAAGAGTAGAAGAGGAAGGAAGGAAAGAAGGAAAAGGGAGGGAGGGAGAGGGAGAATGGAGGAAAGAAGGAAGGGGAGAGAGGGAGGGAAAAGGAAGGAGAGAAGGAAAGAATGGAAGTGGAAGGAAGGAACGAACAGGGCGCAGGGCCCCAAGAGCAGTGGGGGATGCTGGGAAACCGAGGCCCAGGCTGCTCTGGAGAGCCAGATGCAATCATGAAAAGAGCCACACCTGGCTCCCAAGCCATAGGTTCCTGACGCCTGCTTTACAAGATATCAAGGCCCTTCCTCTCTCTCTCTCTCGGCATTACTTTGCGAACAATGATTCTTAGGAAGTACTCATCCCACGCTTTTTACAAGCGCGTTGATGACTAAAAAGGCCAATTTGAGATAGGCAAGTTCAGTTGCCCAAAGCACAGCAGAAAGCCTCCTTGGGTGATGTTGTTTCCAAGTTGCGGTTCTTTTTGCGTTGTCGTTTCTCTTCGAGACCCGTTTGGCGTGTCTTCTAGAAAGAGGCTGCAGCATTGTGGATAGTGCGTCTCCATGCCTCCCGATGTGAGGCCAAGGTGGACCATTGTTGGTGATCAATCTGGCCGAGCCTGAGATGTTGTTTCAGGGAGTCCTTATATCTCTTTTTGGAGGCGCCTCTCTTGCGCTAACCCGTGGTGAGTATCTTTGGGAGGCGGTGGTCCTCCATCCTAGAGACGTGCCCTGCCCAGCGCAACTGTGTTCTCAATAGCATGGCCTCAATGCTGGTGATCCCTGCTTGCTCAAGGACAGCGACATTCCTCACATAGTCGGTCCAGTGTACATTTAGGATTGTGTGAAGACAGCGCTGATGAAAGCGTTCGAGGGGTCGTAGGTGTTGGCGATAGGTGACCCATGTTTCAGACCCATAGAGCAGAATAGACCAGTGTTTCCCAACCTTTTTTGAGCCGTGACACACTTTTTACATTTGCAAAATCCTGGGGCACACCACCAACCAAAATGACACAAAATGACTCTCTAACACAGTAATACATATAGTTAATATGTTTTAAAAATGTATTTATACACGCAGTGTGAAACCTGGGCCTGTTTTGATGAACTCAACATAGATATCCTGGCAGGAATGGCAGAGACACAAGCTTTCCACACAGAACTCCCATAACCAAGAGAAAATGCTATAATGTAGCAATATCTGGAGTCCCAGAACTCCCAAGGCAATACCTTTTGCCTTAAGCTGCTGTTTCTAGCAAGCGCAAGGACAAAATGACGCGACAATTTCACTGCGATTCAGGAAACCAGCTTTATTTGCATGACATCAGCTGATGGGCCTGCCTCCTTTGCAGAACAAAGCTGCTGGAAGACAGAACCCCGATCTTTCCCAGTAAACAGATTTTATACAAACAATGGCTGCAATATTTCAGTCCCTCCCTTCTTCATGCATTGTTACTGGCTAGCATTAATGAACCCATATTACTCTACCCAATTAAACAAAGCATTCCTAACATCTCACTCCTATTTGCTAGCAAACGTGGCGCAGTGTAAATTTTCATCTTTCCCTCTATGTTATCTGCCTAATGTGCAGCCTGTACTTGAATCGATACATTTTACTACCGGGTTTCCTGCCAAGTGGAAAACCTTATTTGCCATGCGCATCTCCTAAACCCAATTGCTAACCTTGTAAACAAACGCACATGATGGATGCTAAGCCAATCACGGCTGTTTCTTATCTTAAGGCACATGATGTTCTCTGGGCTAATCACAGCCTGTGCTTGTGTGGACCAATCAGAGTAGATTATTCTCGTCACTGTTGCTGGCAAACTGACCCCACTATTTCAGAGCCTATGCTAAGCAGCACTTTCTCCTGGCGTTTCTTCTGTTAAAGCATCAATTTCCCCTTCAATAAGAGTTTGGTGAGCATTGACCTTGAGTTTTGGAGTTGTAGTTCACCTATATCCAGAGAGCACTGTGGACTCAAACAGTGTTGGATCAGAACCAAACTTGGCATGCATACTCAATATGCCCAAATATGAACGCAGATGGAGCTCAGGGGAAATAGACCTTTCCATTTGGGAGTTGTAGTTGCTGGGATTTACAATCAAAGAGCATTCTGAACCCCACCAATGATAGAACTGGGTCAAACTTCCCACACAGAGCCCCCAGGAGGCAAGAGGAGGTCTCTACTTGGGGAAAGGGAGACGGGTCTTCCCAATGCACGGAGAGGGGGAGACCAAGTAGACCAGTCTTTCTCAACCAGTGTGCCCTGGCACACTAGTGTGCCGTGACGGGCCTCCTGCTGTGCCGCGAGAAAAGCTCTCTGCCCCCCTTCCTCCCCCCTCCTGCTGAACTCCTGCTGCTTGGGGGAGGAGGAAGGGCCAGGCAGTGGCGAAGAAAAAGAAGAAGGGACCGGGGCGCCGCCTCCTTCGGCCGTTTCCCCAGCCAGCCTCCAATCCGCCATGACTCCCACCATGACTCTCACCCCTCGCTCGCTGAAGCCACGTGGAGGAGCCTCGCCCACTGAAGCCCGTCCACCGCTCATGCTCCTCCTCTGTAGGAGAGCTGAAGCTGGGGGGAGGGGCATGGTGTGGCCTGGCTCCGCCCCCTCCCCCGGCTTCGACACTCCCAGCAGCTGCTCCAGCCTTGAGGGGACAGTGCCAAGCCAGCATTGTGCTGTCTCTGGCTCCGCTGGCTTGGCACTGCCCCCTCAAGGCTGGAGCAGCTGCTGGGAGAGGTGAAGCCGGGGGTAAGGGAGGGCATGGCGCAGCCTGGCTCCGCCCCTCCCGGCTTTAGCACTCCCAGCAGCTGCTCCCAGCAGGCCACCATCCCCCAGCCGTTCTTTACTGTGTTAGAGTGTCATTTTGTGTCATTTTGGTTGGTGGTGTGCCCCCGGATTTTTTTTATGTTAAAAGTGTACCGCGGCTCAAAAAAGGTTGGGAAACACTGAAGTAGACAACGGGTGGGGAGGGGGGTGTTTGTAATTTTGTTTTTTTATCGAGGTAGGTTTCTTAGGGTTTTTATACTTCAACACACTAGACTCTCCATCCCCCCCCCTTCCTGGAGGTTCCAATTTCCCACGGCACACCTGATGATCGCTCACGGCACACTAGTGTGCCCCGGCACACTGGTTGGGAAACAATGGAATAGACCAGGGCTGTCCAACTGGCGGCCCCGGGGCCGGATCCGGCCCCGTAGCCTGTTGGACACGGCCCCACCTATGCCCTCAGCTGCCATTTTTAAATTTGAAAAAAAATCGATTAAAAAAAAAAAAATGGCGGCCGGGGGAGGCGGGGCAGGGAGGAGGAAGAGAGCTAGCTCCTCCTCCCTTTCGGGCCTCCCTACCTAGGGCGGGGAGCCGCGGTGCAGAAGAAGGGCGCCAACAGCAGCGCGTCACAGGCCTGGCATGACGCGCTGCCCCTTGGCGCCGCTTCTGCCCTTTTCAGCGGCTCCCCCGCCTAGGTAGGGGGCCAAGGGAAGTGAGTAGGCGGCGCCAAGAGCAGCGTCACAGGCCTGGCGTGACGCGCTGCTCCTGGCACGCCTACCCTCCCGCGCCCCTCCCTTACCTAGGGCGGAGGGGGGAGGCGCCGAAAAAGGAGGAGTAGGTGGCCAAGAGCAGAGCGTCACAGGCCTGGCGTGACGCGCTGCTCTTGGTGCCGCCTTCTGCCCTTTTTCGGCCGTTTTAGGAGGGGTTGGGGGCGGGGCCTGGGGGCGGGGCCAAGCGGCCCCCTAGGTCATCAGCGACCTTTTATCCGGCCCTGGACCCCGTAGAAGTTGGACAGCACTGGAATAGACAGTACAGGATAACCCAGGGCCCTTCCACACAGCCATATAAACCAGAATATCAAGACAGAACATCCCACAATATCTGCCTTGAACTGGAATATATGGCAGTGTGGACTCAGATATCCCAGTTCAAAGAAGATATTGTGGGATTTTCTGCCTTGATATATATGGCTGTGTGGAAGGACCCTGGGTTATCTGAGTCCATAGTGCCATATATTCCAGTTCAAAGCAGAAAATATGGGATTTCATTCAGCTGTGTGGAAGGGGCCCTGAACTACAGCTCCCAGGAAGCCCAAACCACCTGGATGCATTCCCTGCATTCCAAGAGGCTCTCCTGGAAGGGGGGGAGGAGATACTGTCTCAGGCTGATGACGCAGGCGGCGCGACATTCCTGGTTAGCAGCTGACAGGCCTCCTTCCCTCAGCGCTCCGAGGCCCCGACTGGCAGGCAGGCCGGAAGGGCGCGGGGCCGGGGACATGAGGCGGAGGCCTCGCCGGCCGGAGGAGAAAGGCGACGGCGGGCTTTAGCCAGAGGCCGCAGCGAGGCGCCATGTTCCGCCGGGCCCGCTTCAGCGTGAAGCCCAACGTCAGGCCCAGCACCGCGGCGGCGGCAGGAAGAGGCGGCCGGGCCCCAGTCCCTGCCCTGAGCGTGGGGGCCGAGCCAGGCGGGGAGCAGGGCCCGCAGCCGCCTCAAGTGCCGCGTCTGGAGGCGCCCAGCAGGGAGGGGACAAAGGTGGCAGCAGGCAAGTGGAGAGCACCATAGCCGCGCCTGGGGATCAGGCATGGGCCAAACTGGGGCCCTCCCTCCTGGTGTTTTGGACTCCAACTCCCACAATTCCCAACAGCCGGTAGGCTGTTAGGAATTGTGGGAGTTGGAGTCCAAAACACCAGGAGGGAGGGCCCAAGTTTGGCCCATGCAGAGCCGGCATTGTCCCTAGACACCTAGGTCATTCGGCTGGCGTGACTGCATGGCCCAGCTTACTTGTCCGAATGCATCGGCCTCTATGTCCCACCTCGTAATTTAAGATCATCGGGGGCCCTGCTCGCTCCCGCCAACCTCTCAAATGCGGCTGGCGGGGACGAGAGCGAGGGCCTTCTCGGTGGTGGCCCCCCCGTCTGTGGAACGCACTCCCTATTGATATTCGATCAGCTTCGTCCCTCCTAACATTCAGAAAAAGAGTGAAATCCTGGCTTTGGGACCAAGCGTTTGCACCCTAGCACAACACGGCACTTTAGACTGGTCAGTTGGCAAATTGGTGGTTAAGATCTAAGACTTTGGATGGAACATTGTTTTAATGGTGATGAATGTATTGTATTTTAATGTATTGAATTCTAGGTGTATTTTAATGTATTTTAATTTTAACTGTGTTTTACTATGTATTGTGTGGCATCGAATTGTTGCCGTCTGTTAGGCCGCACTGAGTCCCCCCTCGGGGGTTGAGAAGTAGCGGGGTATAAACACTGGAAATAAATAAATAAATAATAAATGGAGTGCCATTACTTTCCTCCCCGAGGCGGTACCTATTGATCTACTCATATTTGTATGTTTTCAAACTGCTAGGCTGGCAGAAGCTGGGGCTAACAGCAGGAACTCACCTTATCCCGTGGATTCAAACCGCCAACCTTCCAGTCAGCAAGTTTAATAGCTCAGCGGTTTAACCCGTTGCACCACCATGTCCCCAGTCGTCCACTCCTCTACATATCACAGGCATTGCTGGGTAATTTCCGAAAAGGAAAAGGCATTGAAAAATGGTAAATCAGCAACAGCAGTTTAGCAGATCAGAAGCTTCTTGTGCAGAGCAGTAGAGCGAATGAGCTTCAGCAATACAGGAACAGGGTCAAGCTTCAAAAGTTACAAAATACTTTATTGAAAGCTCACAGGAAAATAACAAAAATGGGAGGACTCTGGGAATTGCCATGTGCTTGATACCTTGAATAAAAAGAGACATGTCCCTAAGAAGCATCAGTTCGACACAGGCACAGACAAACATGGATCCTCCAGATCAGACCTGGGCAATTGCCAGCTCTCCAGGTGTTTTGGACTTCAAATCCCAGAAATCCTAACAGCTGGTAAACTGGCTAGGATTTCTGGGAGTTGAAGTCCGAAACACCTGGAGGGCCGGCAGTTGCCCAGGTCTGCTCCAGATGCTTTGGACTTCAACTCCCACAATTCGTAACAGCCTACCGGCTGCTAGGAATTATGGGAGTTGAAGTCCAAAACATCTGGAGGGCCCAAGTTTTCCCAGGCCTGGTGCAGATGTACCCTCAGCCTTTTCTCCACAATCATTAGAGAGACATCTGGCAGGGATGTCATAAGCATGGTAGCATCAATAGTATGTAAGTTTTGCCTTTGGGTGTAACTGCCCTTTGTCTCATCTTATTCTACCATATTGTTGAATGAATGCATCTTGACACCGCTTTTGCTACCATGGCTCCATGCCGTGGAATCTTGGAAGGTGTAGTTTTACAAGGTCTATAGCCTTCCCTGCCAAAGAGTGGAGGTGCCTCACCAAATGACAGCTCCCACAATTACATAGCATTCACTGATCCATATCAGTTAAAGTGGTGTCAAACTGCATTGTTTCTGTAGTGTCTATACACCCACAAACACACCCAGTAGGGCAGTCATAAGGATGGTTACAGCTATATAGGTAAGTTTCACCTTTGAACAAAGCTGCTCTTTTGCACTTCCATTTCTTTTTCCCATAAAGCCATTGGTGATTTTAAGTTTAGTTCTTTTGGAAAGATCCTGGAGCACAAAAGTTTGGGATTTATATTTGGACTTGTGGGAATGATTCATACCTGCATCCCTTGTACTGAGAGCCCTGCATGTGTGAAAGAATCATTGAGAATGGGAGTTCCTTATTCCCTGGAAGGGAATGGTTTGTGTATCTAGTCACTAGTGATATATTTGTATGTGAGAAACAACTATATACCTGTTGTTGTTGTTGTTGTTGTTGTTTTTAACCAGCATGGCTTTGAGCCATATTCATGAAGATCTAGTGATTCTGCTTGTTGATGATGGAGATGAAACAATTGACATTGTTATATTCAGAATTAGTTGTGCTTTGAATGTCTTGCTTGTCCTGTATGCTTATGGAAATAATTTGCTTCCTTTGGTTAGCTGTGGTGAGAAGGAGAAATAATAAGAAAAAACTGTTAGTTGGTCTGTTAGATCTGATGATGGTACGGGTATAATCCAGTTATATCAAAACCTTCAATGCTAGATTATATCTCATAGAAATAGAGGGTTGGAAGGTATGCCAGGGGTCGTCTAGTCCAAAAACTCCAGGTGCAGGAAGTCATAATAAAGCATTGTTGAGAGGTGGCTGTCTAATCTATATATATAAAGGAAGAGTCGTCATGGAACGACTGTCCCAAACAGAGAAACCTTACAACGCAGGGACACCAAACTTGCCAACAGAAATAGGCCTCAGACAAGGTACGTTTGTAGCAAAGAAACTTCCCTCCCAAAACCTAAAAGGCCCCCAAAACAACGAGTAAAAAAAACTACATTTCCCAGCATCCTCTGGGGCTGCCAACGACTCTCCCAGCCTCTACATTCTGACAACATGATTGGTTGCCAATAAGGGCGGATTTGCATAACTCCTGTACTGGCCAGCCAACATGAACATTCTGACCCATAATAAACTGTCAGAGGAGGATAAGGCAAAGGGCTGAGACACAAACACAAACACCCAATTCACTTCCCACAGAAAATTTACACCCCTACAAATCACAGACCACGCCCAAAATTGACAGTAAGGCTTCATTAACTTAATTTCCCTGACTAGGCCTCACTTAATGGAATGCTGTTTACGCTCTGAATTGACAGTAAGACTTCATTAACTTGATTCTCCCGACTAGCCCTCAGCTCATTGGACATTGTGTATGGCCTGAATTGACAGTAAGGCTTCAATAACTTGCTGCTCCTGACTAGGCCTCAGCTCATGGGACACTGTGTATGGCCTGAATTTACAGTAACCTACCTTGGCACACAGAGCCCCTATGACCCATGCTACATTATACTACAGTTTGGAGGAGGGTGGACCACGGATTATGGGACTTGATGTACCTCCATGGATAATGGGATTTGTACTACTTCAAAACCCATCATTCCCCACAGACCACTGTGTCCCAGAACCAAGACCGATAAAGACAAAACTTGGCAAACAATGCCCCCCATGACCCACACTCCATCCGACTGCAGATTAGAGGAGGACACACCATGGATAATGGGATTTCAAGTACCTCCACTCACTTCCAAAGTACCCCACACACACATCAACCTCTACATCAACACAGCAGATGGAAAGACAAAAAACATTGTATATCCACAGGCAATGCAGAACGCTAGCAACACCACACAACAACAACTCCACAGGACTCCAACATCCCACCCACCAAAACAACCCACAACAACACAGCCATGACCCCAACAACACCATAACTAACAACTACTCCAACCCTTACATACACAGACTTCCTCGCATCTCCAAAATAGGGCACAGCAACGCGTGCCGGGTACAGCTAGTCTCTGTTAAAAGAAAACCTGTAATGAAGAACAGTTGAACAAGTGCTGGCATAGTCCTCAACCAGCTATTGGATGACTGCAACCATCAGGAAAGTCCTTTGAATGCTGGAATCTCCCTTCTACTGTAGTTTGAACCCATTGTTTTGGGTCATCTCCTCCTATGCAGCAGAAACTTCTTTCATGTGACAACCTTTCATGTATTTGAAGATAACTATCATGCCTTGGTTATTGTGTCCCTTGTACATAGTGTTAAAAGTACACACGTCATAAACGTGCGCTGTGCTATTTAGTTGTATGAGCATATTGCAAGCATTTGATCATAAATTGCGTACAAAGGTACGTCTGCTAGCTGGAATAATTTAGCATGCTTTGTACAGTGCTGACACATGCAGTAGGGCCACATTTTCCCAGGATCTGGCTCACTAAATTTCCATTTGCAGTTAGTCTACAATTCTATCAGCCACTGAAAGTACATACACACTGAACCATCTCTTCAACAACATTATATTGTTGCTGTTGTTAATTGTCCAGCTTTCCACAGAAATTGAAAATACGATGGCACGGACAATCCTAATTTCATTAACCAAATGACATATCTACAGTTCAGGATTTTGTGCAGTTCTTTCACAGATGTTCTACCAAGTTTAAGCCTTTTCCTGAGTTTTTTTAAACAGCATCTTCCATTCTAATTTGAAAGTCTTCATCTCTTTTAAAGTTTTGTAAGTCATCTGTGGTTATTATTTTCATTTTCTTAATGTTCAGCTAAAAGCCTTCCTTTTTATTTTCTTCCCTGACTTTCTTCAGTAATTGTTGCAAGTCTCTCTGTTTTCTGCTAGTACTGTGGTGTTATCTGATGTCTTAAATCGTTTATCTTGTTGTTAATTTCTGTCAGGTTTATTTTGACCTATGTTAGCTCCATGAATGTCAGCTTTCTATGTCAGCTTTCATCAACAGACTTAGGGCACGTGCTTCTCTGATTGAATCTATCAACCTGGAATGCGGTCTTCCCCTTTTCCTACCACCTTCTAACTTCTCAAGCATTATTGTCTTTTCTAGTGAGTCATGTCTTTTCATGATATGTTGAAAGTACAACAGTATTAGATTAGTCATCTTGGCTTATAGAAAAAGTTTGGGGTCAATTTGTACTAGGTTCCATTTATGTGGTATTTTTAGCAGTCCACGGTATCTGTGGAACTCTTCTCCAGCATCACATTTCAAATGAGTTGATTTTCTTCCTAACATCTTTCTTCACTTTCCAGTTTCCACAACCATACATAGAAATGGGAACTTTGATGTTGTGGACAACCCTAACTTTAATAATATATCTTGACACTTTGGGATATTGTCTGATTTGTTTGTAGCTGCCCTTCTAGTCTTCTGATTTCATCTCATAAATTGTTGATGGCTCTTTTTCCAATTTTCATGCCCCCTTTCTCTAAGTCTGATATTGCTGTACGTATGATATGTTCAGCATTCAAATTAAACAGATAGGTTAATAAAATGCAGCTTTCCTGGCCCTCTTTGTCAATTGTAAGCCATTCCATTCCTCTGTATTCTGTGCTAACATAGCCTTTTGTTCCGAGTAAAAGTTATGCATTTAGGCAATCAGTGATGTGGATCCACAGTTTTTATATCTATACAACTAATTTGCTATAATTTATAACTCACAGGCTGATTTTCCTCTGAAATTCTGTGGTGTGTTTTTCTATCCAATGTATGTTTGCAATATGATCCTTCAAATCTGTTCATTTCCTGAACCCAGCTTGGACATTTCTTGCTCCATTTATGATAAAGGTCTTTGTTGTGTAACTTTGTGCATAATTTTGCTTGCACGGGAAATTAATACAGTAGGTCTCTCATTATCATGATCTCTGGTTTCCTTTTTCTTGGGGATTGGAATATTCGTGAAAGAACTGCACAATAGGTTGGTCATCCTCCCCCCAATATTTTCTTACAGGTTTTAGTTAGACCTAGAGTAGATTCTGTTGTGTAATTTAAAGAAGCTCTATGAGTATGACATCTGATCCTAGTAATTTATTTCTCCCAAGTACTCAGTTGCTTATTTAGTGTTCTTCCTTAGCTTTACTCTACTGTTTTGATATTAGTAGTTCATGTCAGCTCCTAGTCTTGTATTTTTAGAGTCATTGGAGCTTCATCATCTTCTGCTTCAAATTTGATTTCTACATTGTCCATAAGCTGACGTACATGTATATGTACTGTATATCTCTTTGGTTGCATAACAAATGTTTTTGTGATAAACAAATTGTTCATCTTGTGAAATTTAGTCACTTGCTTTCCTGCTTCATTTCTAGATCTTAGGCAAAATTTCTTTATAATATTTGATTCTACTGTATTGTTGAAGGCTTTCATGGGTGGAATCACAGGGTTGTTGTAGGTTTTTCGGGCTGTATGGCCATGTTGTAGAAGCATTCTCTCCTGACGTTTCACCTGCATCTGTGGCAAGCATCCTTGAGGTTGTGAGGTTTGATTCTACTATTTAATAGTTTTGTATGCCAATCATCTGTAATTAACATTATTTTACATATACTGAAAAGCAGTATAATTCATGGCAAAAATATCAAGGTATTCTGTAAATGGAGTGTAAAAAAGCTAAATGTTTCCCAGTGCATTTAAAATGGAAATGAAATCCATAACATTGAGTTGTATTATAGTTTTAGATAAGTGCAATTGATGTATGTGAAGTTGTCTCAGCTCTCAAATTATTTTATGCTATATATAGAAATTAGCATCTAGAACAGGATATTTTGAATTACATAAATGCTTGGCCAAGGTTTTAATTGTAGTCTTTTATATTTTAATTCTTTTTTTCTGTTAGTGAGACTACAATTATATTTACATGTATTTACATTTTATACTTAAAGTTAGCTAGGAGTAAGTTCCCATTCATTCAGTGGAATTTATGTAATGGTCGGTGTGCATAGTGTTATAGTATAAGGTTAGAATAACATTGAGGGGATTGGTTGCTCTTAAAGCCCACAATACGTTGTGGGATCTGATTGAACTTAATGACAGTTACATCCATGTTCATATGTAATAATCCAGATAAGCATAGTCAGAGTAAAAGTTATTAATTAATCAATTCCTTTACTGAATTCACCAGTTTGATTTGTTTCTACTGTTGCATTATCACGATATAGTAATGTATTTTTTCTGCCTGCGAAACATCTAATAGAAGATTTAAATATGACTTTAGTGAATATGCTGGTAATTATTGTGATGTTTTGTTCCCAAGGGTATTGTAGAAATATATTCAATATATTCAGTAATTAATTATTACATTGTTAATAGTGTACTAGGAGTCCTGGTGGTGCAGTGGGTTAAATCCTTGTCCCAGCTGGACTACTGATCTGAAGGTCAGCAGTTCAAATGCACGAGATGGGGTGAGCTCCCGTCTGTCAGCTCCAGCTTCCCATGCGGGGACATGAGATAAGCCTCCCACAGGATGGTAAAATATCCCAGGGGGGTTGTCTCCTGGGCAACCTCTCTGCAGATGGCCAATACTCTCATACCAGAAGCGACTTGCAGTTTCTCAAGCCACTTCTGACACACAAAACCTCCCCACAATGGACTGTATGAACTTAAACTTTTGAAGCTGACATTATCCTATATTCAGTTAAATGTAAAATGTTAGTTTATTTGTTGGATAAACTGTGATTATTTTTAAAAGGCAGGTCTAATATTGCTTGATTCACTTTTTTAAAAAAAACAACAGCTATTCAATTTTCTTTAAAATACTCATAACAGATGTCATTCTTTTTGAATTTTGCAGAGATGAAAAAAACAGTAAAGATGGAGATTGTAGTAAACGTGCAGAGGCCCTTCTTCAGAGAAGAAAACGACTCTCAACTGTGCCCAATCTTGCGAAACCAAGAGTTACATCCACATCTACACAAGGTGCTATCAGTCCGGCATCAAAACATTCTACAAAACAGTTACCTCATTCTACTACTCTTGCAAGTTCTGTGCTTCATAAAGAGACGTCTTCTGAAAATGTTAATGTGGAAATTTCACCAAAGTCTCCAGCCTTGCCTGAAAAGAAAACACCTGTTCCCCAAGTACCACAGTTCTCTCCTTTAAAAAAATCTACCAGTAAAGAACCAAATACTTGTCCAACTGTCCAAAGAAATGATGAAGCACTTCAGAAGAGTGCACTCTCACCCCTCAAGGAAAGACCCACACAGGAAAAAATAATTCAAGATGAAACTGCCCATTCAAAACCTGGTCCAGAAAAAGATAAAAATAGGTGTTCAGAACGTGAGAAAATAATAAAAAGTCAGACACTGAGAAAGATGCTCAAGGAAGAGTTGAAGAAAGAAAAGGTAAATAATATTTTTGTGATAGTGCTATAAGGATAATGTGGGAGGAAACAGAAAGAGCTAATGGCCAGACTAAGTCAGATCCTTGGCCCATTTCGGTCATATTGTTTTTAAGCAGCTCATTAGGATTTCAGACAGGAGATTTCCAAATCTTACCTGGAAATGGCAGGGATTGTATATTTTGCATTGTAATGAGATATGGTGGATCAATAAGAGGGTATAGCTTCTTGTTATGGTAAAATAATGGTGCACTACAGAATGTACTTAGCTGAAGGCTTTTAGTATAAACTAAAAGGTAATGGTTGTGCAGCCTTTGGCAGCATCAAATGCTGTGTCAACCTACAGGTTTAACGTTTTTACATCAAATATACGCCAGAATGTAGATCTGAATCTAATAGTGACTATAGATTAGAACATACTAGTAAATGGCTCAGCGATCTGCAGTGGATTGGCATTTTGTATTCCCAATTGAACAACAGGAGAGACAAAATATGCTATTCCCTCAACTTACATTGCTAAAGTGTAGCAAGCTTGGAATAATCAAGGTTTGATTTATATGTGGAAGTACTTCAGACTCTGTTCAGTTACGGTGCTGATTTTTTAAATGTATCTATGATGGTTTGATTTAGGGTTTCACAAAGTAGTCCTGTAGGATATTGCCTACCACTGCTTCACTTTACATGCTGGCTAAAAATATTCTGTCTGTTCTAAAGTTGTATGAGCAGACTTTTTATGTACATGTTGTATTTTAAAGTTACCATTTCCTCTTCCTTTATATACTGCGGAGGCGGAAGGGCGGATATGTGGCAGCTAGTTCCCATGACCTCCTCAAACTACTCTGAATGGTCCACCAACTCTTCAGATATTAGAGGATTTCTTCCCACTGAGGAAAAAAAGTAGAGCTGATTTCTTCCCACAGGGGAAGAAAAGATCCAGGCCTCTACATCTCTTTGTAGGCCTCTTTCAAACAATAGTTACTGAATCCATTCCATGCATTTCCATTTTTTACTCCTTTCTGTTTTACACCGGTATACTTTCACAGGCCAGGGCGGATATGTGGCAGCCACTTTCACAGGCCAGGGCGGATATGTGGCAGCCACTTTCACAGGCCACAGCGACCAGCGCGGGTGATGGACCTGCACCAAACTTGGTACACCTAACCCCCCCTATGACATGACCCACGTATTATGGGATTTGTAGTACTTTCCAAGACTTTGGTTCCCACAGACCACTGAGGCCACCAAAAAGGACCAATACAGACCACACTCAGCACACACAGCCCCCATGACCCCCTCTACGTCCTGGTGCAGTTCGGAGGAGGGTGGGCCATGGATGATGGGACTTGAAGTGCCTCTACTCACTTCCAAAGTCCGCTGCAACCCTCATCCAATCACTGATCGAGACCAAACTTGCCATACATAACCCCCATGACTGCCTTCACGTCCTGGTGAGGTTTGGGGAGGACTGACAATGGATGATGGGATTTGTAGTAGTTTTTACACCCCTCTGTTCCCACAGACCACTGTGGCCCCCAACAAACACCGAGAAAGTCCACACTTGGCACACAGAGCCCCAGTGACCCCTCTACATCCTATTGAAGTTTGGAGGGGACAGAACATGGATGATGGGACTTGCAGTACCTTCCTCAATTCCCAATCCTGCTACAAACCTATTCCAATGACTGATCAACACCAAATCTGGCACACAGAGCCCTCATGACCCACTCTACAGCCTGGTGCAGTTTACTGTGAGACGGACCACGGATGATGGGACTTGAAGTACCTTCACTGACTTCCGAAAAACAATGCATCCCTCATCCATTCACCAATACAGACCAAACTTAGCACACAGAGCCCCCATGACCCAATCTACATCCTGCTACACTTTGGGGGGGACGGGACACACAGAGATGATGGGACTTGCACTACCTTCAGTAATTTCATGATACCACTGCAACTCCCAATAATGATGGATCAAGACTAAACTTGGCACACAGAGCCCCCATGACCCACTCTACATCCTGCTGCACTTCTCAAATGACCCGGGCAGGGCCGGGTCCCCAAGCTAGTATCTTATAAAACTAAGATACTGAACCTATGGGTTAAAGTTGTATTGTGTTAAAGTCAATAGGAAATGGGCAGATTTGTCAGTCAGTGAAAATATAACACAATAAGGCATTTGTTACAAGTATCACTGAGTTTCAGGAGACTCTACTAAAAATCCATTAAAACTTCTTCTTTTGTATTTCATGCCTTTCTCTTGAACTTTGAAAAGGATACAATATTTCAAAATGTGGATAGGTATTATTAGCAACTAATCAATTTGTAATTTTTCTCATCCCATTAATACAATACTATTATATCGAGCACCATGCAGCCATTTTTTCTGGGTTCTTACACATATTTATGCTGACATAGAAATAGGATTGGTTGAATGTATTGTGACTTGCTCCAAGTGTGTGTACAACTTTAGCACCGGTCATCATGGCCCTGCTTCATGTTCTTGACTAGGTACAAAGTGATATGATCTGAAATAGTTTTATGAATGTTAGCTTTAAGCATAGAGGGCATTGCCTTCCATCACATTCCATAAGAGCTTAAAACAGTGACTGTAATGTGCTCTGAAGGAGGCTGCCCTTCAGACCACATTATAGCACAATGTAATCAAAAACTACATTAACTGAAAAATGTAATGACCAGGCTATAGTTTTTAACTGTCTTTAAGTCTGAAGTGCTTTTAAAGATTTTATTACAATCCTAATGTCAAATAGTACGTCTTTGTGTATTTCTTCAAGAATATGACCTGGCAAATTGAATTGGAAGTAACAGATTCTGTGGAAAGTTGTTTAAAGCTGAAAACTCTTAACAGACAAATTACTAAGGAATATTAAAATGTGTGTCTAGGAACAACGGAAATATAAATCGACATTAATTGAAAAGAATGTGCCAGAAGATCGTTCAAAAATGATTATGAGAGACTTCATATACTATCTTCCAGAAAACAATCCTATGAAGCAAGTATACATTTCCATTTTGATTATAATATCAAACTATTTCTTAAACTACTTTGTATTCTGTCCATTCCCCCAAAATCTCAGAGTATTACCCATTTTTCCTACTTCTTTTGTCCTTGCAACAATCCTGTGAGTTTAGGGTGATATATCTTGAGTTGTTTTTGTGTCCTAGAAGGCTTTGTGGCTAAACTAAGGGGGAATTTCAGTCTCACTCAGGAATATTTTAATCACATTGGTCATGGAAATCCACTGAGTGACTTTGGACAAGTCACATTATTTCAGCCTCACAGGAAGGCAAAGACAACCCATCTCCTAACAAATCTTGCCAAGAAAACCCTGTGATAGCATCCTCAAACTGTGGCCCTCCAGCTGTTTAGGCCTCCAACACCCAGAATTCCTAACCATTGAACATGCTGGCTAGGGCTTCTGGGAGTTGGAAGCTCAAACATCTGGAGGCCTGGAGTTTAAGGATGCATGCCTTAGGGCAGTGTTTCCCAACCAGTGTGCCGTG
Organism: Anolis apletophallus; assembly: GCA_030556195.1. NCBI lineage: Eukaryota > Metazoa > Chordata > Lepidosauria > Squamata > Anolidae > Anolis > Anolis apletophallus. The sequence continues at coordinate 48,282,897 of JARBWK010000006.1, read as the reverse complement.
GCACACTAGTGTGCCGTGAGTGATCATCAGGTGTGCCGTGGGAAATTGGCACTCTCCCCCTTCCTAGCAGCCCCTCACAGGTTTCCAAGAAACAAATTGAGCCTCTCCGGCTTGGAAATGTTTTTATTATTATTTTACTGGATTTTTGAGAGTTGCCTCCCCCAGGAACTGTTTATAACAGCTTCATGACATCCATAGTTAACTGGAAGCAAGTTTCACTCAGGGTGAAATTTCACAACGGTCTGGAGAACAAGCTCTATGAGGAGCGGCTTGAAGAGCTGGGCATGTTTAGCCTGAAGAAGAGAAGGCTGAGAGAAGACATGATAGCCATGTATATAAATATGTGAAAGGAAGTCATATCTATGTTGTGTTCATCGAAACAGGCCCAGGTTTCACACTGAGTGTATAAATACATTTAAAAACATATTAACTATATGTATTACTGTGTTAGAGCGTCATTTTGTGTCATTTTGTAAATGTAAAAAATGTGCCGCGGCTCAAAAAAGGTTGAAAAACACTGCCTTAGGGTCACCAAAAGTCAGAAATTGGAGGCACATAACAACAGCATCTGAAAAAAGGATAGATTGATCATTGCAAAACAAACAAACAAACAAACATTTTCTGCATGCATCTTCTACATTTTTCCTGTTTCCATGATCATGTTTATGTTTGGTGTCACCCTTAATGAATTTTCTCAGGTCCAAATATCCTTTCCTGTTTATTTACCACTCTGAAGAAGATTTATCTGTCTCAGACAAACCACTGGGACAATGATTAAAAGTTTGATTGAACTTATCCAGTGGAATGATTCTAAGCTTCCTAGATGTTGGAAGACGGGACTGTGTTATATTTAAAGTTAGAAAATGGAAACTTCCAGTCTACTTAATCAGTAATGTGAGCTGTGCCAATCCAGCCCACAAAAGGTCTGAAGATTTCCTTCCCTCCTTAAAATGAACTCCATCCTCTTCCTCACTTATTGGTAACAGAACAGGAAAGAAAAAACACCCCTGAAATTAACAAATGGGAAGGGTTGGAGTAAACAAGGAATTCCCTCTGTGCTCAATGGAAATAAACAAGATGAATTTATCTTCTTTCTGAGTGAAGGATGCAGGAAGTGAGGATTCTTAGATCCCAGCACTATCTGCTGGAATGCTTTTGCAGCTGGAGCTTGGCTTTGTATTCAGTTTTTCTTCTCCCTTTCTCCTATATATGGAAGTAAGCCCACTTGGGCACCACCTGAAGAGCAGGCTGAGCTCCCTGGATGGAATGTGACCAGCTTTCCAAGTGTGCATATCTGTTGTTACTGTCTTGTGTTTCCTCACATGGGGAAGATGAGGAGGGAGCAAAGCTGGGTTCCTGGCTCTAATGCTGCCTGCAAGTGCAGGTTAACTACTATTACGTAATTAGTGGCGTAGATGTCAATATAAGTGCATCTCTGTGTAATCACCTATATTAAATGCTTTTAGTATTTAACAGTACAGGTGAACTATGAGTAGAAACGAGCATTGTTGAGGCAATGCTGTCCCTTCTCTCCATCTCCTCTATTGGGTTTTACCAGTCCTCTTTACCGTTTGCTTTGAAATGTAGACCACATTTAAAAATATTTTTAATTAAATAATGAAATGGAACTGTGTTTTTTATATCTCGTAGGTCTTCATTGGTGCAAGAAAGGAGATCAGAAAAGACTTCTACAGTGACCCAAGCAAAGGAGTAATTTTTCCCTCTTTTTGTGGGGATTAGAATTAGCGATATGTTCAGTAATTCATTTAAAGTGATTTGTACGAAAAATATTTGTTTAATTGTCATACAATTGTAATTTTCATTTTTACTTAATCATTAATGCTGAGGGTAATATACCAACTGTTTTATGTCTTTGAGTTTGTGATAAATCCTAATTCTAGAACAGGACTTCAGTCTAGCATTCCGTTCCTGGTTTAAGTGCTGGATGAGAAATGCTCCTGGATTATATATTATATAGCACTCAGTCTTTTACCTAGTTATTTAGCAAGTAATAATAGCAATTCCATCTTTATTCATTCTTAATATCTAATTTGCGTAAGTGATATAATGTAATTGGACCTCACGGCAGCGTTTGACACGGTCGACCACAATCTTTTGACCCACCGCCTGGCCATGGCTGGAGTGAGGGGGACAGCCTTGAAATGGCTGGCCTCCTTCCTCCACCAGCGGTCCCAGCGAGTGAGGAGGGGGGAGGAGGTCTCCGAGGGCTCCCCATTAGTTTGTGGAGTTCCTCAGGGGGCCATCCTCTCCCCTCTGTTATTTAACATCTATATGCAGCCGCTTGCACAGCTGGTGCGGAGTTTTGGGCTTGAGTGTCACCAGTACGCTGATGACACTCAGCTCATTCTGAGGATGGAGGGCAGGCCGGGATCTGGCAACGCTGCCTTGAAGCCGTTACTGGATGGCTGCGAGCCAGTAGGTTGAGGGTGAATCCAGCGAAGACGGAGATCTTGTGGCTGGGTCGTCCGGGTGGTGGGGATGTCCAGCTTCCAACCCTGGATGGTGTGGCGTTGTGCCCATTGCCTTTAGTAAAGAGCCTGGGAGTCCATTTGGACTCCCAGCTGACCATGGAGGCCCAGGTCTCCATGGTCAGCAAGTCTGCTTTTTTCCATCTTAGACAGGCGAGGTGGCTGGCCCCCTATCCCGGAACGACCTGGCCACGGTGATCCAAGCCACGGTCATCTCGAGACTAGACTACTGCAATGCACTCTACGTTGGCCTTCCTTTGTCGATGACCCGGAAGCTCAGGCTAGTGCAGAATTCTGCTGCCCGACTCCTGTCTGGGACACCAACTGGTAGTCATATAACACCTACCCTGCGGGATCTGCACTGGCTGCCAATCGAGCACCGGATCACCTTCAAAGTGTTGGTTCTTACCTTCAAGGCCTTACACGGCCTGGGGCCAGCGTATCTGAGGGACCGTCTCTCCCCATATTGTCCCACGAGATCACTGCGGTCGGAGGATACCAACCTCTTGGATGCCCGTTCTGTGAAGTTCGCTAGGTTGACGGCAACCCGCAGGAGGGCGTTCTCCGTTATTGCGCCCATCTTGTGGAACGCCCTCCCCACAGAAACGCGTGCCATTCAGGACTTGCTTCCCTTTAGGCGGGCGTGCAAGACCTACCTCTTTCAGCTGGCTTTTGGCCTGTAGGTCTTGCTCGTACACAGCCCGCTTTATTCTAGTGTTGTATTCCACACACTTGATTTTAAACTGTTATTGTGCTATGTGTTATTTTAATTGCCGTGTTTTAAATTGTTTGCTGTATTTTACTATGTTTTACCCGGCGCTTGTGAGCCGCCAGGAGCCACCCGGGAATGGCGGCATAAAAGCCCAAGAAATAATAATAAAAAAATAATAATAAGACCCATCTGTATATTAATTAGGTATTGATGTAAATATTTACTTCCAGTGTAAAGGTAAAATATAAAATAGGATCTGTACAGTTCAGATGCTTACTTCAAACAGAAGAGTCTAACCCTCTAAAAGAAAAACCACAATAGCAGTAGTTACTATTTAAATAGCACAGGTGAAAGTAATTTGGATTGTAGTTTGGACAGTACAGAATCAATTATAGTAAGGAAATATGGAATAAATTCTTATGGATTAAGTTCTCCCTTACTTGATTATCTATGTTTTCAGGCCTGAGGAAAAACTAGTTGCTGATCATGAAGATGAAGATGAGGAAGATGAAGACACTGGAACTGGAGAGGAAGATGGCCCCCTTCTAGTTCCTCGAGTGAAAGTTGCAGAAGATGGTTCAATAATTCTAGACGAAGAAAGGTTAGATTTTGAAAACTGATGTCTGCTGCAGAAAGGAGCTAAACATTTATGGAACTGCTCAGTCCTGACTTAAAACACTTTGCTATTTTTGGCAAAGCCTTCTCCCAATAAGGGAAAACAGCAATATCATTTAAACCAAAGCGTCTTTCTCTTGCCTTCCTTTCCAACCATGAAAACATGTATATATTGGGTTTCTTCAAATTATTATATGTGGTTAGTAAATGGAACACTCATATTATTTTTGGCATAGAAGGACAATATTGGGTACATCTATAATAATTACAATAAAACAATACAATCAATCAATCAATCAATATAGCTGACATATAAGCAATGACACACAATTTAAGACCATAATGGCCAGGCCAGATGCAATATACTAAAATTTTAAAACAAACAAACACTGGATGCGAACAGAAGTAGAATGTATCTAGCAGGAGGGTTTTAAAGAATAATGTGGGGCGATCAACCTTCTGAGGACATTTACACTGTAGATTCCATGCAGTTTGATACTATTTTAATTGGCATGGCTCTAAGTTGTGGAATTATTGGAGCTATTGTTTTACAAGATCTTTAGTGTTCTCTGCCAAAGAGTTTAGTTCCTCACTAAACTTGAACTCCCCAGTATTCCCTAGTATTAAGCTATGGCAGTTAAAGTGATGTGAAACTGCAATAATTCTGCAGTTTAGGTGTATCCATTGTCTATACTGAAGTTCTGAAAATGCAGATAATGATGAAAAATCATTATGGTAATCTTGATAGAAAAATGAGTTTCCTTCCGATTAATTTGTCTTCTTGCTCTGTCTTTTATATTTGACTATCCTCCAATTTCACATTTAGTTTAACAGTAGAAGTTTTGAGGACAAAAGGACAATGTGTGGTGGAAGAAAATGATCCCATCTTTGAGCGTGGTTCTACGACAACCTACTCAAGTTTTCGGAAAAGCTATTATACCAAGCCATGGTCAGAAAAAGGTAGATAGGTGCAGTTTGATTATGTATGTATAATGTTTAGTGATCATATTTGAGTTTGTTTTTTGCAGAACTGGACTCTTGGATATAGGTTATACGGTATCTGGGCTTGCTTGGTTTAAGGCATACTCACTGGCCAAAGTGAGTGGGAAGATAGTTGTTTTCATCCATTTCTTATTTATGTATTTGTGCACAGTTACTGATTGTGCAAGTTTATGCAAACAATATTTTTCATAAATTAGCAAGGTACAAATAGCAAGAAATCTGGTAATAGGTTAACACTTTATGTTTTTGTGTGCCTATGGTCAATTCTTTTCTGCCCCAGTTATAAATAGCTGAATCCTTTTTACAAAGTCAATCAGCAGATTTAAAACTCTGAATTTTTCAACTGCTCTATACATACCAAGATGTAGGATTAACATTTTGCTTCTCCAGTTTCAGTGCGTGCCTCTAGAGAGCTGTAGTTCAGTTCTACAACCTTTATTTCATCTTTGTAATGATCCATGACCACCATTCTTCTATAGTTTAACTTAAAAGAGCAGCATGAAAACTTTCCATCCATATAAGAGGCAAAATAATTACACAGCCAATTTTCATTCAATACTTTCTTAGTAGCTAGACTTCCTTCTGAAACTTCAAAGAATGGAAATATAAGATTCACTGAATTTTATATCTAGCCAAATCTTATTCAAATACACAGGACAATGTAATAAGCAGTGGTAGTGCTGTTATACTAACAAAGTGATTGATGGACTGATGATTGCAAAAGATCACAGCTTTAATAGCTTATATATTTGGGCAGAGCCAGTGCTAGATGGTGTAATATTGTAGGTATTATTGGACTTCAGCTCACTCCATGCCTCACTATTGTTGTCATGGTGGGGCTTCTAGGACTTGTCGTTCAGAAATATCTAAGGGACAGATAATTCCTACTCCTGCTCTAGGCATTGATCTGACTTACCAGGCAGCTTCATAATGTGAAATATAACCCATTTTATGGTAGTATAAAAATATAGATGCCTTTATACCAGGCACGGGCAAACTTTGGCCCTCCAAGTGTTTTGGACTTCAACTCCCACAATTCCTAACACTTGGAGGGCCAAAGTTTGCCCATGCCTGCTTTATACTCTATTATATATGTCCATTATGAGATTAACATTAATATGCTCTTAATAATGATCATTTAAAAAGTGTGATTTCTTTTCCTTACAGAAACAGACATGTTCTTCTTAGCTATAAGCATGGTAGGAACAGACTTTTCATTGATCAGTCAGCTTTTTCCTCACAGAGCAAGAACGGAGATAAAGGTAAACATTTTAGAATTACAATCTTCGGTATTTGATTTGTGGATTTAATATTTTATAACTTTCCATTCAGTATTAGAAGGGATCGTTGGAATTATATTTACTTCTAATATTAACCAATTATCAAAGCATGTTGACATCACTTTGCAAGAATGCTAGCCTTTATAAACCTCCATTGCTATGCTGATTTATCCCCTCTTTGCTATTACTTTGGCTTGGACTAGTGGTTGAACTCAACAGCCCATGAGGCCCCCTCCAGCTCTTTAATTCTAGTCTGACAGCACATCTTAGCTAAGGCTAATAGTACAAACCTCATTGTATCTAGTCAAAAAATAAGTCCCTTTGAGTTTAGCACAGCTTACTTCTAGATAAGGGAGTACAGTATACAGTTGCAACCATAATAAATGAACTCAGAGTATGATCTTAATGATCTTAATTTTTTCAAATAAACTTTGCCCACTCTGTGCAAGATTGATGAAAGAATCCTGTTTGTGTTCCCCATCTACATGGGAACCTGTGCTCATCCCTTTCATCACTTGCTTGAATATCACAAAATGTTCCTTACTCTCCAAGCAACTATAAATTATATCAGCTTCAATTTTATTTGGAAATAAGACATGCCTTTAAATCTTTCATTCAAGCCTCTAATGGAAAGACATCTCAATCAGGCTCCAATATTCAATTTCTGGGTAAAACACTATAACTTGTAGTGGCCTCCAAGCTCCAGAAGTTCCTGGATGAGACCGATTATCTAAAGCTATTTCTGTCTGGATTCAGGCCCAGTTATGAGATGGCAATGTCTTTTTCACCTTGGTGGATGTCTTTCTCTAGAAAATGGACAGAGTGGTGTATCTTTAGATTCTGATGGACCTCTCAATTGTCATGGTATCTTTCTGGGTCACCTTGCTGAGATGGGACTTGGGGCATGGTGTTATAGTGGCTCCATTCCCATCTGGAGGGAAAACCCCAAAGGTGATGCTGGGGTTCTCCTGTCTTTTCCTTGGTTATTGACCTATGCAGTTCCACAAGATTTTGTTTGGTCTTCTATATTATTTCACATATGCATAAAACTGATAGAAGTTTACTGGAATGTTGGGGTTTGTACCATCACTGTGTTTATGATATTTAATTCTCTTTCTCTCTCCTTTTTACTTCAATTCAAGGAAACTGTTTCAGTTGTAAAACAGGGGCTAAATATAATTCTAAATCAACAGTAGTAGGTTGAATAAGTGAAATAAAATTCAAGGGAGGGGGCCATGTGGCAGTGTCCAATGTTCTATGTTTTATGTTGTCTATGTTCGATGTTTTATAGTTTACTGATTTTGATGTATTGTTATATGTTATTATAGTTATGTGTTGTATTTTATATTTTGTGAGGCATTGAATTTTCCCATTTACTTTGTTGTGAACCACTTTGAGTCCCCCCAGGGGATGAGAAAAGCAGTATATAAATTAATTAATTAAATAAATCTGGTAGTGGGCCCCAGGAATGAAGTAAGAAATGGCATTTGCTCAGTGAAAATGATCAACATGGCACAACTGTTTGTATTTCAGAATAAATTTAAACGTGAAGAAAAAGCCAATGGATGGAGAATAGATAAAGCATTCAGTAAGTATAGATATGCGGTAAACATTTTTTCATTAGAAAATAAAGTGATGTTCCTTAACCCCTCTGCACTAGGATAGGAAATGTTGTCCCTTAGAGTTGCATACCGTTGTAATAGCCATATTAAAATAAGCCTACAGTGTGAATATTCAAGGACATTGTCATCCATACAATCATGTATAGTGTTCCCAAATGAAGGATACTTGCCATAAACAAAATTTCCTGTGAACAAACAAACAAAACCTGTCTGGAACAAAAAAAAAACCCCATCCCTACAAATCCATGCATTTTTGCCATTGGGAAACATTTTTGTTCCAGCAAATGTAACATTCCACAGTAAAAAAAAAAAAAAGAAGCATACCCAGGTTAAGCCTCTAACCTCAAGGCTCCTTTTAATAATAGCTTAGGGTTTCCTTTGTTATCTGTCTAACTGGGAGCTTTTTAGCAGCATTAGCATTGGAAGGGTGATGAAAGAGAGTTGGAGAAATTCAAAACTTCTGTATTGAGTTGAAATGTATGCCTGCAATTAACAGGCAGTAAAGCTGCAGCAAGGAAGGATGGGGCTCTGCTGTGATTGTTACTGGAACTATAAATGTCTGACCACAAACAGTCAAGATAAACTACAGCTTCTTCTTCAATCATTTGCTGAGCTGTACAACATAATAGAGAAAAGAGGGGATGGGCACTGGTTCTTCTCTTTCTTTTTAAAAAATCCATAATTTTGCTCCTCCCCCAAATGAAATAACAAGAAAAATGAAAGAAATCATCCTTGCATACATTTAAGATGAGGCCTTCATATAATCTTGAAATGTTTTTGTTTACTTGTGCAATATTTACCACATAGAATCAGAGAGAGATCACAATTGCTATCCTGTCTCACCCCCACCCATTTAGGAATACACAATCAAAGCACTTGGGACGGATGGCCATCCAGGCTCTGTTTTAAAACTTCCAGAGAAGAAGACCTAGTTGCTTCATTTCACAAGTGCATGTTACTGATTTTGAATAAAAATTAGCTGAAACATGTTGAACTGCTCTCCTTTTTTTGGTGTAGGAATCCATATTCTTTCCATGTTATTTCAACTTTTGGTATCCAATTTGTTGTTGAATTGATGAGTAAGGACTTATCCAGTTTGTTAACTGGGGTATACCAGTACTGAAACAAAAAAAAAACCCCTTGTGGTGTTTTTGGGAAACCGTGATACAGTATAGTAGAATACTCCTCTTGGCATACAGCTTTTTATACTTCACAATACAAGCAGATTCTCATTGGGTTCAGATAATGATCTTCTACTAAGACTGCAAATTTTCCTTTTTCTTTTAGTGTATGAGGGTTAAATAGTTCAAGTTTTTTCTGTATCTTGCAATGTTGCATTCACATTAAACTGCAGATTCTTTGTAGATGAACTTTCTGAGGTAAAAGCATAATGTATTGACAGCATCAACAATAGGAGCAAATGCTTATGGAAAGTGATGGCACAGAATGTGTTATCCTTGAAGATATGATGGAGTATTTGTATTTTTACATTAAAATAACAATTTTATCTCCTTCTTGAACAGAAGAGAAAAAGCCTTTTGACTTTAATTGGTTTGCAAAACTCCTTGAGAAAGTTTTGGAAAATGAAAGGAAGCAAAAGGAAAAAGATGCCAAAAATCAGCAACAAAATGAGAAAAAATCCAGTGAGAAAAAAGCACAGAAAAGGCTAAAAGGTATTTTAAAAAATACTAAAAACATATTGGGAAGTGATACATTTCCTTTCTTATGAATCCTGTAGCTTCTGAAATCTAGTAGGAGTTCTGATTTGTGTGTTGGCATGAGGGGCTAACTCATGTGTAGTGGATTGTTCCTTAAGCCTCACTGAAAATTATTGTCTTCCAGATATTTAATGTGGCCAGCAGTTGGCTATTGATATTTTGTTTGCTTCTGCTTTGGTATTTAGACTTTGTGCTAGCTAGTTAAATTAATAAGTTCTTTTTAGAGTCATTTTATTAATCCGAAAGAACATTTTTTAGCAAAAATGTATTCTTTTAATTCAGCCTGCAAAAAGAGATAGGTTTCTAATTGTGTCTTAAATTTTGTCAGCCCATTTAGCTGTCAAGTTCTTCCAGCAGGTGATACTACAGTCTTGGGGTGGCCAGTGAAAAGTTCCTCTGGCTCGTTACACTAAATGTTCCCCAGAGGACCTAAGTGTTTGGGGCAGATTATATGGTAGAAGGCAATCTTGTAGGTGACCTAGACCCAAACCATGCAGGGCTTTAAAAGTCAGATACAACACTTTGTACTGTGCCCAGAAGCTAATTGGCAACCAGTGGAGTGTCTTTAACATGGGTGTAATATGCTCACTCCTAGATGTTCCTATAACTAGTCTGGCTGCTGTGTTTTGAACTAATTGGAGTTTCTTAACTTGATTCTGAAATGTGCACCACATTTCAGAAGTCCAACCTTGAGGTTACCGTGCATGCACTACTATTTTTAGATCTTCCTATTCTAGGAAGGGCCGCAGCTGATAGTAAGCCAAAGCTGGTAGTGAGCACTCCTGACTTGTATCTTTCTGGGATAACTTTTGTAGAGATGGATCCAGGAGCATTTTAGAGCTGCAAACACAGTCTTTAAGGGGGAGTGTAACTCCTCTAAAAGTGGTTGACACACATCCAGCACAAGTTAGGAACCCTAATAGTAAGCATCTCCATCTTGTCTGGATTCTGTTTCAGTTCATTCAGTTCATTACGTCTTCCAGGCATTCATTCAGAGGAGACACACTATCCTTAGCTGAAGCTGTTTTTAAAGACAGAGAAATATATTTAGGTGCCATTGGTGTATTGATAGCACCCTGTCCCATGCACCTGAATGATTTCTTCCAGCAGTTTCATATAGATGTTAAAATACACTGGGGATAGAGTGGCACCTTGTGGCATGACACAGGTAGAGAGAAGACAGCTAAATATGGGTGTGAGTAGGAAGACCAGAAATATTCTATGAACACTTATTTTGTCCAAGTAGAATCCTATTGTTTTTTTAAAATACATTTTTTACCAAAACTTTGGATATACAGTACAGTATGAACCCCTTATCCACAGATTCGATACGCATGGTTTCTTTTGATTAGGGTTCAAAAATATTCCCTCCCAGACATGTTTGTGATCTACTCTAGGTTCTCCAGTGCAATTCCCAAGTATAGTCAAAATAGAGAGTTCACTATTAACTGTGGTTTCTGATATCCACTGGCTGGTGGAGGTCTTGGAATGTGTCTCCAATGGATACAGGGGTCATGCTGTATTCTAATTTACTTACTGAGAATTGTCCAGCTGCATATGTAATTACACTGTATTTTTATAGCAAAAGTTGTCAATGGACAATCCAGCCATGGTCAAGAGGATTTCCAGATTTCTGACACAGAAATGGAGGTGGATGCCGAGACAGCTGAAAAAGAGAATGAGGTTTCTCCTAGCATTTTGGAACAGGTAGAGGGACAAACAACAATTGAATCAATGGTGACAAAAAAGAAAAGGAAAAGAAAGAAAAAAGATTCTGAACACGAGACAGACAATTCTCTTGAAGAGAGAACCACCCCTGAAGAAATGGCTGAAGGAGAAATATTAAGAAAAAAAAGTAAGGATATAAGTAATTTCTGCTATGTCATGTATCTGAGATAATAAACAAAGATTTTGTTTATTTTACTCTGGGGAACAAAATATTGACTACAGTTGTTATTCCATCAAAGGGAGTATTCTCTCCTGAGCACAATAGCAGTATGGAAATTGAGGTAACCTTTGTTGATCAGCTAGTATTGACATCCTGTGCACTATTTCAGAAAGCATCTCAATTGTTTGAAGCAGATTGTGAAGGGGCATAAGGGAGTGCACAGACAGTGGGAAAGTACAAAAGATTGTCCTCTCCTCTTAGGTAAAGGTAAAGGTTTCCCATGACATTAAGTCTAGTCGTGTCTGACTCTGGGAGGTGGTGGTAGTGGTGCTCATCTCCATTTCTAAGCTGAAGAGCTGGCATTATCCATAGACACCTCCTATGTCATGTGGCCAACATGACTGCATGGAGCGCCATTACCTTCTCACAGAAGTGGTACCTATTGATCTACTCACATTTCCATGTTTTCAAACTGCTAGGTTGGCAGAAGCTGGGCCTAACAGCAGGAGTTCACTCCACTCCCCGGATTCGAACCGCCAACCTTTCGGTCAGCAAGCTCAGCAGCTCAGCAGTTTAACACACTGCACTACCAGGGGGGGGGGGTCTCTCCTCTTATCTGTAGCCAACGAAATCTTTTTGACTATACAACACACATATTGGGTACAACCCATTGGTTGATGCAAAATAAAGGACAAAGAAATAACATTAAATATAAGTCAAGAAAAACTAAGGCTTATTTATATATAGAGATTTTGTAGCACCTTTGAGATTGACTGAGAGAAAGGAAGTGGCAGCATAAGCTTCTCTAGACTAAAGCCCATTTCATAGATGCATTGGCACTGGCATTTTTGTAGATTTCAGCGTATGAAAGCCTATACTACCAACTTCTTTTTCTCATTTCGTTTCACGTGTGCTGATCCTTCATATGCTGATCCAGACTAATATAGCTGTGTGTGAGAGACCCATTTAGTTCAAGTGATCAGCAGCTGTACAGCATTCATCTTGCAAATGGAATTTAAACTTGTAAAAAAAAACCCTATGTGTAAAAGTATTTTGATCTACAGTTTACATCTAAGTGGTAAAGCAGTGCACCAAGCACACCCAAAATTAATAAGAATATCAACCCTGGCCTTGTCTTACTCAACTACTGAGTATGCCTGCCCCATCTGGCATAAATCTGCCCATGTGAAGCAGGTTAATATAGTACTGAATGGGTGGTTACCAAGTTACAAACAAGATAGGTTCTGAAGGTTCTTATGTTGAATTTCTTGTAATTTGGAATAGGTACACTTTTTAACTGTAACTCCAGCTATCTCTCTCTCCCTCTCCCTCTCCCTCCCTCTCCCTCCCTCCCTCCCTCTCCCCCCCCTCTCTCTTTCTTTCTCTCTCTCTCACACCCACCCACCTACACACACACACACCACCTAGGGATGGGTTAACATCCCCGTGGTGTTTGTTTTGCTGTTTGTGCCGCTATTCAAAAGATTTCACCTAATTTCTGTTGCTTTGTCAATTAGATTTTGAAAAAAATGTCTTGTTATGAAGACACCTTTTTCCTATGATAACTCTTTCAGGAGTGAATTTCCCTTCATAGAAGTAGATTTCTCTCACTTTCTGTTGTCTTACCCCTGTTCTTAATTATGAGTAGCTTGTAAGTCTGACGTTTGTAACTCAGGGACTTCCTGTATTAGACGTGTTGCTTCTACATTTAGATTTTACATAATATTTCAGTGTGTCTGCCCTGTTCCTTTTATACTGTTCATTCACAAATTCATTCCATTCAGTAAATGGTCTTAATTAATTAAAAGCCTTCTTCTTGCTTCTTCTGACAACTGTAATGCTTTTTGCTTAACATAGCTTGGGGAAAAGAGATTGTCCTTGTCAGCGAAGGCACATAGACTTTATTGGGGGGGGGGGGGGGGTTGAGGTTTTAATTAATGATTTCTTTGAATTACTTTTGCTCTTCTCAAAGAGGACAAGATAGAATGCTGGAATATTTGCCAAAGAAAAGGATTGTTGGGGAAGCAACTCAGACTTTTATGAGTAGCAGTATCTTTCACTTGTGTGGGTAATGGTTTTGATGAATTTATAGCATTTGATCTTCTGTTATCAGGGAAGAATACATCAAGCATTGAGGTTAATAGCATTAATGAAGATGATGAAGAACTGGAGGTCTCTGATCGAGTAACACCTGATGAAACACTCTCCTTGGTAGAAGAAGATCCACCGTGCTGCATAGTAGATGAAGCAGCAGAGCAAGACTGCATATCCAGGTAATAACTTATATCTAGATTTTGTATTAAGGCACCTCATGTAGTCCTGTAAAGCACGTCTTATATTTATCATATATTTCCTTTGCAAGAGTCACCTGGCACCATCCTTTTTACATTTGCCACTCAAGCTATGCAACGGATATGGGATAGTGTATTAAGTCCAACATTAAGTTCAATGTGCCACAGGGTTAAATTTTCATATATTGTTGATATTTTTCCATTTTATATGAGGTTGTTGTCTTCTTAGTTTGTTAAAAACCAGACATTTTCTGTTTGGTATGTACAAAACAAGTACCTTATGAGGCCTGGCTTAGTGTCATTTCCAGCAGCTAAAATACTGCAACCTTTTTCTTACTCTGGCTCTGAAGGTTGTTGCTAGTCCTTTGTTTAAAGTGTTGGAGTTTTGAATTGGGCCCTGTATTACTATCCAACTGTCAACTGAGAAAATTAAATGAAAACTATTTTTTATCTTCACTTTCTGCATGCTACATGGAAATCTAAGCAATGGACGTTTCTCATTGCAGTTGTAATGATCCACAACATGTGATTTTACCTTAACAGTGCTATGTAAAAGTCAGCATTGTATACTAAAGACATAACTGAATATCTATCACTTATTAAATTATTTGAGCAAACTCTAGATATTGGCATCATTATATGAAGGCAAAAATGAAAGTTAGTACGTCTGTGAGCAGGCTATAATATTTGATGAGAAAAGAATAATGCTTTCTTCATGTTCTTATATTTTCAGCATTCATGATAGTATATTCATAGAAGTTGAATGTAGTGAATTAGATGTTTTGGAAAATAGTTCTGAGCACCACAATGGATGGCCTTCAGTGACTCCAGATACAAATACAAATGGATTTGAGGGAATCAATGCTGCCCAGGTAAAGTATTTAGAAGCATTTCTAGCCTACTCAATCTCTTTATTTTGCTGTGAACAAAACCAACACTATGTGTCCAAGGGATTCCAAATATTTTTATGCTATTTCAGCACAAATACAGTAATCTCTGTGTATTTTTCCTATTGAATATATCTCTTCTCATGTGAAAGGCCATCATAAGGAAAAGGGAACAAGGTTATTTTCTGTTGCCCTGGAGACTAGGACTTGGAGCAATGGGTCCTGGAGACTAGGACTTGGAGGAAATGGGATGCCACCTGAACATTAGGAAGAACATCCTGATTGTAAGAGCTGTTCAACAGTGGAACTCATTGCCTGGGAGTATGGTGGAAGCTCCTTCCTTGGAGGCTTTTAAACAGAGGCTGGATGGCCATCTGTTGGGGTGCTTTGATTATGCTTTTCCTGCATGGCAGGAGGTTGGACTAGATTGTCCAACTCTGTGACTCATCATGAGTCAAATTGTTACAATTTTTAGGGAATGAGTCAGACATTGCACCTGTATCTCCTGTCATACTGGAGCTATCGGTTTTTGCAGTTTATTTGAACTTGGTTTGATGCCAGTAATCTCCACTCCACTCCACTGAAATAGTTGATGCCAGGGGCAGAACTGCATGTTTTCTTTGTAGCTTTCTTATTGATTGGTTCCTCTTTAGAATAGGATATATCTAGCATTTTTATGTATATGACACTGAATCTACATTTTAAATTGTGGGAGAGTGCTTGGCATATGACATTAAAATATTCTCTTTCTGTTTATTCCTGGTATCTCCTCAGAAGTGGGACTGCATGTTTGTTTCTTGCTGATCTAAACATGATAGACCAAATAAAGGCTTTACTTTTTGAACATTGGTGGAGCTCAGTTCTTTTTAAAAGGCTCTTGTTTACTGACATACATCAATTTCATGTTAAAAGACAATATTGTACAACATTACCTATCTTATGAGAAATCAGGGCCTTAAACCCATATTGTCTGTTTGGGTTTCATAACAGAGTGATACATTTGAGTTGGATATACTAGATGGAAATCAGAATGCTGCATCACCAAGTCTTGATGAAGAACTAAGGTGAGCAGAATAGTTTTGTCTCTGAGCAGGACCTCTAAATCAAAAAGTGCTTAGTGTTATAAATAAATAATTTGATTATTAAATGTTTAAAATATTTTCTTAAGATCACGGGTTTTTTTCTTCTTCAAGTGGCTTCCCACAGTAACTGCATTTCATTGACCAAAAATGGCCTTGCCAGATCTGCTGGTGTGTATGGCACACAGTGGGCTGAATATGCTGAAAAACTGCAATATTTCTGATGATCTGGATAGTCAGTTGCAAATCCCCTTGTAGCTAATGATGGAATAGCAATACTTCAGAGGCAGTAGGAATAATGTTCTCTGGAAATAGTCAGCCTTCCAAAGTATTTGACTAAGGAACAGTTTGTCATTGTAAGAAGGAACTTTATAGCTGAGGTTATAACTGCTATTTATGCAGTGGTTTGAATTTACTGTATGCTTGATGAAGTTAGCCCAGTGGTTCCCAAACTTTTTTGGCCTACCGCCCCCTTTCCAGAAAAAAAAAATTTACTCACCGCCCCCCTAGAAATTAATTTTTAAAAAATTTAATAGCAATTAAACAAAGATATATGTATTAATATTTCTACCTTTTTTGTAAAATATAATAAAGTTGTAATTTAGAAACATTGAAGTTGGAAATTATGAAACTATTTATTGAACTTAGAATAGAAAGGTAATACAAAAAAAGTTAAAACATTCAAAATCATCTTAATGAGAAGGATGAACCTGCTATGCTGCTACCAATCTAGTAATCCTCGGCTCTATTTTCGTCAGCAGTAATCTCAAATCATTGCGATTGACTATTTTGCAATCGGTTTCTTTTTTTGTTAATAAATTGGTTACCGCACTGAATCTATGTTTCACTAAATGTGTTGAAAGACATTATTATTATTGTTATAAGACTCAACCAGTTGGAAGGGAACTCCAAAAGTATTATTATTATTATTATCCCTTGCTTGGCGAGAGGAGGAGGAGGGAGCAGGAGGAGGGAAGAAGAGAGAGACATACAGAGATGGATGGTAGCCTGTCACCTGGCTCACGCCACCGCCCCCTTACAGGGGTTCAGCGCCCCCCAAATTCTCGTGGGCTTTCCAGCACCCCCTAGATTGCCACACCGCCCACCAGGGGGTGGTACCGCCCACTTTGGGAACCACTGAGTTAGCCGCTAAAAATGTTCACTGAGAACACAGTGACCAACATGTGAAATAAGTAAAACAAGAAAAAAGGTGTAGGAAATACGTGATAAAATTGTGTTCTCCCTCCTCCCTGCCAGGCTTTGTCATTCGTGTTAATTGAGATGGTTGCTAAATTGGATGTTAATATGCAACATGAGGTGGAATAATATAAATATTTTAAATTGACTTCAGGAAAACAGAAATAGCAGCCATCAAGAAGCCTATAGTGGAAGGACAGAGAACTGCTGCAGACTTTACAGGACCATCTGAAAAAGGAGGTCTTTCAACTAGTAACACATCAGAGATGAAGTCCAGAGGTAGTTCAGTAAAGGTATGCGAACAAGCATTTAAAAATTCATACTGTGTATTGCATTGCCTAAACTTTTCACGGTTTTGTTCCATTTTACACATGGAACCTTGATCTCACATAACATTAACTCAGATTCTTCAAACTTTTATTTGCATCATTTACGTATGTTGCTTACATTATTGTTTGCATCATTGCATATATGGTAAAATATTTTGTTTCTTTTGATTAGAATACTGTGGAAGCTAATGCTAGTGACATAATTGACCCTATCAGTGAGGAAACAAACAATAACATGGACAACAAATCTCAGTAAGTTGCAGATTTAAAACAAAATTATTTTGTGTTGCATTTCACCATTTAACATATTTAGCTGTGATCATAAAAACTGTTTCTGAAAATGCAGATAATTTAACATTGTAAAAATTGCATCATTAGCATTTCCTTGGTTAGTAAACATTGACATTGTGAATGTTCACCCTGATTCATTACTTTCAGATAAGAATATGAGTATTGTATGAATTTCAGTTTTTATAAACATTCAACAGAAATAAATTTCTGTTTTCTGAACATTGAAAAATGTTGTTTATGTAAAACATGAATTACACTAATTGCTGTTTAACATCATCCATTTGATGTCATAGACACTCTGTAAAAAATATTCTTTTTGAAAAATCAACTGATTTCTTTCATTCTTTTGATATACAAAAATGGTAAAAGTTTCCCCCTGATGTTAAGTCCAGTCATGTCTGACTCTGAGGTGTGTTGCTCCTCTCATTTTCTAAGACAAAGAGCCGGCATTATCCGTAGACACCTCCTAGGTCATGTGGCTGGCATGACTGCATATAGCACCATTACCATCCCGCTGAAGTGGTACTTATTGATCTGCTCACATTTACATGTTTTCAAACTGCTAGGATGGCAGAAGCTGGGGCTAACAGCAGGGGCTCACCTCTCTCCCTGGATTTGAACCATCAACCTTTTGGTTAGCAATTTCAGTAGCTCAGCAGTTTAACCCACTGAACCACCAGGGGCTCCTCTGATATACTATCTGGTTTTAAGCCTGTTCTTAATACATACGTTTGCATTGATTAAATCATTGTGAGGCATATCTTTGTTTACTGAGATGTTAAAAGATCTGTTTTTTTGTTAATCAAAAAATTCAAAGTGGCCATGCAGAAAAGACAGAAGTGAGAAGTCGTCGACAGAAACCTAAACCTAACATACTGAAGGCATCTAGCAGAAAAGAAGCACCAGCTCAAAGCAACCTTGACAAACCAGAGATGTTTGGTGCAGTAGAAAAGGTATTCAGTATTCTGGATTTAAATGTTCAACAGTGGGATTTGGAAAATAAATTTGTATTATTTGTATATGAAAAAAAAAATCACAGTTTTTGCAAATGAAGGGACAGTTATGGCAGGTGTGACTCACTGTATTTATGGGATTTCCAGACAGCTGCAGACAGCATCCCATCATTTCTGCAAAACCAGGAGTGATATTCTGGCTCTTTCTATTCATATTTTGGGCTGTTCCAGAACTGGTTTTGTGTTCAGGTGCCTCAACAAAATGTGTTTAGGCTCTTCCTGGCAACCTCTGGAGCAAAGTTCTCTGGTTTGGATCTCTCTCTCTCTCTCTCTCTCTCTCTCTCTCTCTCTCTCTCTCACTCTCTCACTCACTCACTCACTCTCTCACTGTCACTTTGTGTATGTGTAAAAATGTTTGGGTGTGCCAAAACTGAAAGGTCACAACATTCCCAAACAAGATACAAAGGATTTTGTTATTTTTGTCAACTTTTTAGAGAGTGTAATAACTATAAAGCTATGCTTTCTCTCTCTCTCTCTCTCTCCCCCCCCCCTCTCTCTCTCACACACATTCAATGGCAATCACATCTTGATTGATCCATAGCTGCATAGCAGTTACAGTTTTGTAATGGCTCCGTTTCCAGATGTTTTTTAATCAGGGCAACCAAGTATCTTGCCTAAATCATGTCAGAAACGGTTGACATACTTCCACTGCTTCAAAAACACTCAAAGGAAGCATTTGAATTATCAAATTACAGAATTCTTTGATGAAGCTATTGAGCTTATACAGTATGTTCCTTTTTCCCCATGAAGTTGTCTCTGATATTTCCAAGGCATTGTTTTGATTTTTGCACCTCAATTTTGTATTTCACTTGGTGAAAGTGATGTATTTTGTAAAGATAAAATTAATTTTATTTTCATGTTTAATTCTTAGAATAATGATCAGGATGATATGCCCAATACCAGCGTTGTGGTTACTGCTGAAAAAGATCCCAGGCATTTGGATACTGAATCTTCGTGAGTATGGGAAGAAACTGGAAAGTATTCTGCTATTTTCTGCACTGTGCATTCTTGATAGTAAGATCAGAAAATATTATTTGACCTATTATCCATTCTTGGCAGCTCCACATACTACTTAAGGTCCAAATCCATTATGCTGCTGCTATAGTGCCATTATGATGGAGATATCTTACCTTCCTCTCTTTTGCAGTTGCCCGAAAAGCTGCTCTGGAGGAAGTGGTTATGGGATGCACAGGGTGTTCAGTGCAAGGGGACATTACCCCACATTCTGCTTTTGGATTCTTCTGTTCCATAAGCAGAGATCCAAAATGTATTAAAGTTTCTAGTGCCTTTTAAAAGAGCAACAGCACAAGACAAAAGATACTGGATACATGTTGTTGAATTGAAAAAAAAAGTTTGCATGTGAGAAAAACACTTTAGGTAAATAATTCACACATCCCATGGGTTTTCAATTCTTCCTAAGTAGATTATTTTTTTTCTTAATTACTATATATTTTCTGGGTCAGATGCCGTCATGGTAACAGATGTATGTTCAGGATAGACACCATTTAATTAGGCTTACTTCTGCAACATCAAGTTGAATAGGCAAAACAGAATGCAACATTAACCTTTACCTGATTTGTCTGAAAATAATTTTATGCATTTGCAGTTGGTGTATGTTTCACTGGATAATTTTACATCTAGATGTACATACTGTACTTCTTTTGTCAATTACATTAGTGGCTTATCATGAGAATGGCCCTTTGGTCCCACTGATGGCTTCTCATGGGAACAGACCCTCCTCCATTGTGACAAATTTCTGAAATTGAAATGTTGTCTAGTTGCTTCAAATGGCCCAAATTTATTTATTTACTAGCTTGGGGACCCGGCGATGCCCGGGTCATTTGAGAAGTGCAGCAGGATGTAGAGTGGGTCATGGGGGCTCTGTGTGCTAAGTTTGGTCTGTATTGGTGAATGGATGAGGGATGCATTGTTTTTCGGAAGTGAGTGAAGGTACTTCAAGTCCCATCATCCGTGGTCCGTCTCACAGAAAACTGCACTAGGCTGTAGAGTGGGTCATGAGGGCTCTGTGTGCCAGATTTGGTGTTGATCAGTCATTGGATTAGGTTTGTAGCAGGCTGGGAAAGTGAGGGAAGGTACTGCAAGTCCCATCATCCATGTTCTGTCCCCCTCCAAACTTCAGTAGGATGTAGAGTGGGTCACTGGGGCTCTGTGTGCCAAGTGTGGACTTTCTTGGTGTTTGTTGGGGGAAAATACTACAAATCCCATCAGTTGTATGTAGGAACAGAGGGGTGTGAAAATACTACAAATCCCATCATCCATTGTCAGTCCTCCCTCAAACCTCCCCAGGACGTGAAGGCAGTCATGGGGGTTATGTGTGCCAAGTTTGGTCTCAATCAGTAATTGGAAGAGGGTCGCCAAGCAGACTTGGGAAGTGAGTAGAGGTACTTCAAGTCCCATCATCCATGGTGCAACCCTCCTCCAAACTGCACCAGGATGTAGAGTGGGTCATGAGGGCTCTGTGTGGCAAGTTTGGTGTTGATCAATCATAGGATTAGGTTTGTAGCAGTCTTGGAAAGTGAGGGAAGGTACTGCAAGACCCATCATCCATGTTCTGTCCCCTCCAAACTTCAGTAGGATGTAGAGTGGGTCACTGGGGCTCTTTGTGCCAAGTGTGGTCTTTATCGGTGTTTGTTGGGGGCCGCAGTGGTCTGTGGGAACAGAGGGGTGTTAAAGTACTACAAATCCCATCATCCATTGTCAGTCCTCCCCAAACCTCACCAGGACGTGAAGGCAGTCATGGTTTTTGGTGGCCTCAGTGGTCTGTGGGAACCAAAGTGTTGGAAAGTACTACAAATCCCATAATCCGTGGGTTATGTCCCCCGACCCACGCCAGGACGTAAAGGGGGTTAGGGGGGTTATGTGTACCAAGTTTGGTTCAGGTCCATCACCCGCGCTGGTCGCTGTGGCCTGTGAAAGTGGTTGCCACATATCCGCCCTGGCCTGTGAAAGTGGCTGCCACATATCCGCCCTTCCGCCCTCCGCATACACACACACATACATACATACATACAAACATTCCGTTTTATAAAGGTATACAGAAGATTTATTTATGTATGCATGTATTTATTTCAAGAATGTATATCCCATCCTTCTCACCTCTGAAGAGGGACTAAGGACAGCTTACAACAGGCAGCCATCAGATGCCAACACAGTACATTAAAAATCAGTTACAATTAAACACAATTAAAACAATTATAAAACGTTCAATTTAAAACAGCTGGTTCAAAATCATAGTCCAGGTCAATCCATTGCGGTCACTAAAACATTCTCTTCCCAGGTATTCTATCTATTGTTCAAAAGCTTGCTCCCACAACCAGGTTTTGAGTTTTTAAATGAAAGGTCAGGAGGGAGGGAGCACATCTAATGTCATTGGGGAGGGAGTTCCACAGCCAAGGAGGCACCATGAAGAAGGCCCTGTCTCTCGTCCCCACCAGACGCATCTGCGAAGGTGGTGGGACCAATAGCAGGGCCTCTCTGGATGATCTTAACGTCCTTGGTGGTTCGTAGAGGAAAATATATTTGGACAGGTAAATTGGGCCAGAACCGTTTAGGGCTTTTTTGTTGTTGTTGCTGTTATTATTACCAATAATTGCAGGTAACATTTTTGACTAAAAATAAGATTTGTTATGATGTGAAGAGTCTCTGCAGTACTTATTCCTTTCTTGATTGTCTTAAAGGTGTGTGTCATTGTTTTTTCTTGAATAATTGTTCTTTAGGGCTTGTAAGAAATCCACCGTGCAAGAAAACAGCAAGCAAACAGTTTTAAAACCAGCACCACTAGCAAGGGGCCGAATGCAGAGGCCTAAACCAAATTTAGGATGTGTAATTAGAAGGCAAGGAGGATCAGCAAAAAACATTGCACCAGAAGATGGAAAAGTACCTGTAGTAGCTGGTGAAGCAGAGAAGACTCTTGAACACCATGATTGTAGCAGGGCGCTCTTGAATAAGAATATAACTGTAAGTATACTACATAAAACAGTTTCTGTTCACTTACCAGATTAATTGAATTAAGTGTCATTCTATGAATGTTTATGATTCTATAAACTATTGTTTTTCAGGGAACTTGTTACATTAATATGAATAAGATGTATGTGTATTCTACATGTAGAGCTAGTATAAGAATGAAATTTTATAAGACCTGGAGCATCTCATGCAGACTTAAAACTTAGGCTCTCAGAGGTCTCATAGCCCTAGGCTAGATTTCAGAATATACAAAAACACAACACTGTTTTTGTTAAATGAGATATAATTTAGCCAAAAAAATGTTACCTGCAATTATTGGTAATAATAATAACATCAAATTTATTATCTACCCCTCTTTGTGGCTCGAGGCGAGGACGATATGGTTAAAACAAAGAGATAAATGGCTTCTTATTTTTAGACTTTGAAAAAAATTCAAAACATACCTTTTCATTACATTAATTAACAAGGTAAAGCTGTCTGTTTTGAATTTAGCGATGTTAGACCATTGGTCCACCCAGCCCAGGACTGTCAATCTTGACTGGAAGGGACTGTCCAGGATTTCAGAAGGGACTCTTACCTGGAATTATTTATTTAATATTGAAAACATTCCATAAATTAGTATAAAACTGATAAAAATAGAAGGAGCACAAGTGGAAATGTTTAAAAACAATGATTTTGGGTTTGGAAAGATTAGCCATTTCCAAGAAACATTGCCCAGGGGATGCCTGACTGTATTACATAGTCTTTAAGGAGGCTCTTTCTGTGTCCCCTCTTACCTGGAGATCCCTAGTATAACCTCTAGTAATTTTCTGCTTTTCTGTATATATGAGCTATATTTCTGCAGATTCTACCTATCGTAAGTTCTTATAACTTAGAGGTTTAAGTGAAATTTATTTTATTTCCTAGGATGGAATTGCATATGAAGCTGGCATGCCACGTTCTGAGGTGTTACAGAACAAAGCTGTTACAAGTGCTGAGATAGAAAGTTGTATGCCCGCAAGCCCAGGAAAGAGGCCACTGGAATTTGAGAGTAATGAATTCAAAAATACATCTCTCTCAAGCAAGAGTTTGGAGATTATGGTAGATGCTGCTGTGAGGTGGGCATATTATGTCTTAAAGAGATAAAACAAAAAGCACCATTATTACAATACTTAACATTTGCATGCAGCCCACTAGAAACAGTTTGATTCCAGCTTCCATCAGAACTACTGGTTATGGAAGATCATAGGTTCCTCACCCCTTCTGTAGCATATGGATTCCCTTCAGAAACATTAGTCATGTCCTTTCAGTAACTAATGATCTTGAAAAATAAAATAAAAAGTATGATATATTTATTTAACTGGGAACGTGGCGCAGCTGGCTAAGTGTCAGCTGCATAAGATCTCTCTGACCAATAGGTCATGAGTTCGAGGCTTGCCCAGGTCGAGGTGGGTGCTCGACCTTTAAGTGTAGCCTGCTGTCAACCTTTGCAGCCCGAAAGACAGTTGCATCTGTCAAGTAGGAGATAAAGGTACCACATTAAGTGGGGAGGCAAATTTGACTGAATTGTCATTAAAGAACTCCAGGAATGCTCAAGAATGCGGAAGGAACAACAAGGGATGCTGTGAATGCTGAGAGATGAGGAGTGCGTCAGCTCCCCCGGTGGCCAGAGTTTGCCTCTGTTCGTCTATATATGTATGTATGTGGAAATGGCAGGGATTGTCTGCTAAGTATGTGTACCTGTAATCCGCTCTGAGTCCCCTTTGGGGTGAGAAGAGTGGAATATAAATAAAGTGTATTATTATTATTATTTCAAATATTTGTACTCAGGGCTGCTTACAGCCGGCAACGATTCGATGCCCCCAAAATACAACTTATTAAAATACAATAATTACATAAAGGTAAAAATATTAAATTAATTCAAATAAAAACTGTTTAAAATAGTACTGGCTGGTAGGCCTTTTCTAAACCTAATTCTGTGACCAGTGACTCAATCAGAAGTTTGTCTATAGTACATTTTCCATAGTGTTGTCATCATTGTCATTATCATTGTCAGCATGTTACCTGAAAGCCTGGTGCCACTACCACATTTTCAACTTCTTTCTGAAGGAAAGGAGGGATGTAGTTGACCTAATTTTGCTGGGGAGCGAGTTCCACAGACGGGGGGCCACTACTGAGAAGGCCCTGTCCCTCTTGAATATTTATGTTAGAAGGTAAAGAGATTTGAGTATACATGTTTTGAATAGAGCATTATAGAGAGTGGAAAGGGTATTACAAAACATATGATGTCCCATTATTTTCTAACCCTTTGATATGATCTTCAGATACATGAATTGTTGAGTGTTGTGCATTTTACGTCCTCCCTCTTTTTTTCTGTTGCTTTCAGTCTCTGCATTACAGCTCATTTGTAGTTATTGCTTGCAAAGAAGGCAGTTTATTGCAGAAGTGTTTATATATGTTTATATATGTTAGAAAATATTGGAATTATTAAGTTAGACAAGTCAATTGAATAAAGTCCATCTCTGAATGACTACTACTATCCTTTTTTTGGTCCTTTTTGTTTTTGACTCATACATGTGATTCCTTCTCACTCTCATTCTAGTATTGAATTACAGTGTGTAAGAAGATTGCAGACATTCATTGGGGTTGTTATGCTGGGCAGTTTTATCTATATGTTAATTTATATTGTGATTAAAAAAATTAAAGATAAAAACAATTTTTTTCTTGACAACCCAGAGATTCCAGTCTTCAACAAGACCAAAAAGAATTTTTTGCAGAAACTGAAAGTTCTGTGAAAAGTCACTGCCATAACCCAAAGCAGAGCTTGGGAAAGGCAGCAGAAAAAGAGGAGCCATCACAAGCAGGAAAAGGGCTGCTGAGGAACAAAGATGACTCGGAAACTACAGAAGAAAGTTTAGTAAATGTCATAGGAAAATGGAGTGAGTTCTCCAACCTAGATGTAAGACTTACTTTAAAGCTTACTTTTGATATTTGAAGAATAGTCACCAATAATGTGTGAATAGTGAATTTCTAATTTGTTATTGGAAATTGATCTAATAATTCAGTGTATATAAAGACTATGGATTATCAACGAAAACTCACTTTTTTAAACAAAACTTACTATTAATTTACTTTCATTTGAATAAAAATACTTAATATTCAGCTTTAAAGTGCCTGGCTTTTACATGGCAATTGGCTTCATGTTTCCTATAATAGATAACATGATGGCCTTAGATTAGGTGTTCATATAATTTGTGAATCACTGCAACTGTTTTCATTGGATGGAAATTGTTCCTGAAAATCCATCATGAGCTTTCTATGTATCGTAATCATATATTAACAACAACAATGTTAGGTCATTGAATGAGCCCCAAAAAGCGATCTGTATCTGTATTAGATCTGCAAGGAAATATATCTAATCAATTACTATTGTTCAAATCACTTATGTATTTTAGATGGGCTTACTGCGAAATGTGTAGATTTTTACAAAGTTGAAACAACATCACCTTGAGTAATGTTACTCAAATTACTCAAAGTAATTTGCAAAGAATGAGATGCTGCGATATTTTGTAGACTAATGAGATTTTCTTGTATTTCCTTCATCTTGGCTTTTTTCGTGCATTTTATAATGGCACTGAATGCATTTTGGTTCAGATATTGAACATTTTGGTTGTGTTTTAGGAAGCAACAATCGGTGAAATTGTGCCACTGTCAGATTTGTTAGAGGAGTCCTCTGCAAATGCTCCAGAGGCAGTTGCACTGAAACCCCTCCAACCGTCTCCTCCAAACCTTTCAAGCTCTAAGGATGGTGAACCAATCAGGGGGTTAAGGTCCTCAGATATCCAGAAAAATGTTTCACTAGGGTAAGGATGTTCTTTTAAAAAAAAAAAGATCTTTTAGTAGGAGAATGTTGGGGATTTTTTCCTGTTGTTTTCCCATTTACAGGCCCCACAATGTGAAGTAGTTGTAAAAACTAATTCACTTAAGGCTAGTTAGTGATTGTTGCAGCTGAGTTTTCCTTTCCAGGAAATTGGGATGAATTTATAAGCATAATTTAAAATACTTCCTGTTGTTCAGAAGTAGATATTCAAGAGCACAAAGACTAAATGGTAAATGCAATGCATGATCCTTTGGATTCAAGTCACAGTTAACTGTGAACTGTTGAATGTGTAATTATGGAATATAGATGCCAGAAAATACAAAGATGCCTTTTATGATGTAGAAAGGAGCAATAAAAAGCCATCTACTGTTTTTTATATAATTTAGGAATAGTTGCCAATAATTTATGGATAGTGATTTTCTTCCTTTCTAAACTGTATTCATTTAATGATGAACTGAATGGCCTTTAGTTCATCATTATTGGTGGAAGCCTCTTAAGGCAGTGCATAAGATAAAGGGAGACAATACAAATTGCCAGTGTAAGAACAGTACTGCTCTTTCCTTCAGGGATAATTTGTTGGACATAATTTGTTCTATGGATATATCTTGAGTATCCTGGAGATAATATTTCTAAAATACAGAAATGATTTAATTTGCACATATTTTAATCTCCTTTCCAGATCCTCCAGTAAACAGAACTTGCAAGGAGAAAGCAAAGACAGTGTTGTTAAACCAACGCTGCCACTCAGAAGCAGATTCCAGAGACCCAAACCCAATATTGGACGGGCAATCGCACGGAAAGAAACACAGTCTTTTGTAGCAAATGAAGCAACAGCAACATATACTGAAACTGAGAAATCTGAACAACAGAAATGTGATCCTACTAGAATGTCTACTGTAAGTTCCAGGAAATTGACTGGGTTATTTCTTGAGTAGTGTATCAACAAAAACATTTCATGTTCAATTTTTTTTTTAGAAGAACCATGCAGAAGTAAATTTACATTAATTTTTTTCCTTATGAAGAACAGTAAAGTTTTTCTAATCTTTTATATCGCCATTCCAGACAAAGCTTCCCCAATTTTCAACCACTGAAGCCTTAGAAAAGCGATCTCTAGATGCTGAGAAAATGAACCAGGAAGACCCTCATCAGTCCAGTACATCCCAAAATATTTTAGATCCATTTCTCAGGTATGTTTTCTTGGTCTCAAGAATGAGATATCCACCTCTTATTTTCACCTGCTTTTGTTGCTTTTCCACAGCCACTTGCTGTATGCAAGATACTTACTTATGTAAGTACCTTGGACATTCGAAGGCCTTTGGTCTCTTTTCTCCACCTGTTCTCAATCTTCACTAGTATCTTGGATATGAGATTTTAAGTGGTGAAAGTGGATAGGACATAATTACAAGAGAAATGAAGCTTAAGGATTAATGTTGTATCAAGGTTCACATAGCTATACTGCTTGAATTGCTTCAGTAATTTTTTCTCTTTGTCTGATAGGAAAAAGCCCATAATCCAAGAGGGTAAACCATGTGCTATCAAGCCAGCTCAACTGGTGAGAGGTTTGTTCCAGAAAGCCAAGCCAAGCC
The DNA here is from genome assembly GCA_030556195.1 of Anolis apletophallus. Classification (NCBI taxonomy): domain Eukaryota; kingdom Metazoa; phylum Chordata; class Lepidosauria; order Squamata; family Anolidae; genus Anolis; species Anolis apletophallus. Next base: position 48,255,055 of record JARBWK010000006.1, on the reverse strand, counting down.
CTAGAAGGATTAAGGAGAAGAAGGAAGAACATGTATCAGTAAATATTGGTGCTCCAATTGAGGGAGAAGTAAGGAATACAGAAATTGAGATAATAAAGAACAGTGATTTGCACCTGCTTTTGAAGGTTAGCTACTTGATGGGATTCTTTCTTTGTGTCTTAGTTCTTTTAAGCATTGCTTTAAAAATAAAGCACCTGTTTTCATGTCACGGCACATATTGTTAGAGTGACAAGTGGAAATGGGGAACTTCCCTGGAAACCTTGGTGCTTGTGTGGAAGTGCTCCTCATACTTCTTCACCTCAGCCACTCAGTTATCAGACTAGTATTTATCACAAAAGAACTGGAATGTCATTCCCTTTAATTTCCCTGAAGCACCTGTCCTGAGCCCTTATTAAATGAAGATATTTGCTCTTTATGCATAAACAGTGGATAATAGCTAGATACACTGCAGTACCCTTACATAGTTTATTGAGCGTACCATATATGTTTGTGTATAGGTCAACTTGGTTAGTATTTGATTGGGACAGCATTATAATAATAAACTTTATTTATAAGTCGCTTCCCTCTCCCCAAAGGGGACTCTGAGCGGCTTACATGGGGCCGTGCCCAAACCACAAATCACAAAATATCAGACATCAAGAAAAACAATAAACACAATAAAAACAGTAAACACAGTAACATGAATACATCTAACAAAACACAATAACAAATGCATCTAAAACAAAAGGAAAAAGGAAGAAGTGAGGGCGGGCCGCATGTACATATAAGATGTTTTAAAACTGGGGGAGATAAATAGAGTAGGGCCAAAACGTGAAGAGTCGCAAAGGGGAAGGAAATCCAAGAAACGGGCGTTGAGGGATCTAGTCTCCAAAGGCTAGGCGGAAAAACCAGGTTTTCATTAGGTGTCTCCAGGTCGACCCAGGAAACATTTCTGCATGAAACTCAGGGGAGTCAATGCAGCCAGTCAGTGTCAATGCTTTTGATATATTCCTGTACATGAGCCTCAATGTCTTGTGAGGTTGTATGTTCCTGACATCCCTGTGATCTGTGGCACGGTTACAAGGAACAGTTTGGAGGCTATCATGTGTGACTAACTATAATTAATTTTTTAAAAAATCAGGTTTCTAATTGGTGAAAAGGCAGATGTTGGTTTATCCTAAACTACCCATAGTTAAACTTTACTACAGTTCTAGATTCAGATGATATAGGAAACTTGTGGGGAATAGAAAGTGGAAGCGAAAGGCCCTCAACACTGTGGTAGAGGAAAGCATGGGGAATGTAAAAACCTGGGACAGGGTCTTGTTTACATCTTGTTAAACTGCCATTCAGCCTGACACCTGAACGTACCTGAATGCTGCACATCTTATTTAATACATTTTTAAAATTTTCTTGCTAAAACTCAGGTTTTCTTCTGTATAGACTTTTACCTTTTTATCCTTTTATTATTAAATGATATTTTATCTGATGGCACCTTAGCTCTATACACACACACAGACATAAGTAAGTCAGAGGAGAAAAATGTCCATATCTTACCAGTCATAATTTAATGATTGAGCAGACTATTCTGGAAGCAATGTCAAGCATCCTAAGACTGCAGGAAAATTCTGACCCATGCTAACTTTTGGCCCTTAATCTGAAGGAATTCTTTAGGGCGGGCCTGTCCAACAGGCGGCCCATGGTCGTGCACGGCCCACCAGCCCCTTGCCTGCGGCCCTCCTCTCCTTCAAAAAAATATTATTAAAAAAATTTAGAAATCCGAACCCCCCCCCCCCCCAAAAGCACATGCGCCGCTTCTGATGCTGGCGTGGCGCTTTGGGAGGGAGGGCGGAGCCACGGGGGACTCCCCATGGCTCCGCCCTCCCTCCCTCCCAAAGCATCATGCCAGCATCAGAAGCGGGCGAAACCGCCGCTTCTGATGCTGGCGTGATGCGTTGGGACAGAGGGCGGAGCCACGGGAGTTTACTCCCAGGGAGAGGAGGAGGCAGGGAATCGCGTTCCCCCCTCCTCCTCTTTCTGGGAATAAACCGGGACCCAAGGGTCCCGGTTTATTCCCAGAAAGAGGTGCAGGCGGGGGACTCGCATCCCCCTCCTCCTCTTCTCTCTGGGAGTAAACTGGGACCCAAGGGTCCCGGTTTATTCCCAGGGAGAGGTGCAGGCGGGGGACTCGCATCCCCCTCCTCCTCCTCTCCTTAGGAGTAAACGGGCGAAACCGGAGGAGGAGGGGGCGTGGCTGGGGGCGTGGCCAGGTGGCCCACCAGATGATCAGTGACCAGAATTCCGGCCCTTGGGCCGGTAGAAGTTGGACAGCCCTGCTTTAGGGCAAGGGTGTCGAACTCATTTTCACCAAATCTACATTGGCCTCATGGTTGTCTTCAAAGGGACAGTTGTGACTGTAAAACTGTATAAATGATGCGTTTGCATCGAAAACCTTGCAGGCCACACAAAATGGCATGGTGAGCCAGATTTGACCCACGGGCCTTGCGTTAGGCATGTGTGTTTTAGGATTATGTTCTGTTAAATATATGTATCTTCTAATCTCCAAGGATGAAATCAACATCCAACCTTCCCTGGAAAAACTGAAGAAAAGAGAAAAATCAGAATGCAGTGAAATCTCATTAGTAGAAATGAGTATAAATGATCAGGATAAACTTTCTTCTTCTGAGAACTCACAGAGATGTGAACCTCTGAAAGACAAGGAAGCCTGTGTGACCAAAGATAATGTTGAAGAAAGGCTTCTGGATTTTACTGTAAGGTAAGTTATTTTCAGTAAATAATTGAAATTCCACCCTGAGACCATAATGCCACCACTGTTTCTCTATATTATGAGAACTATATCTCTCTACACATCCTCAGTTCCAAGTGAAGAGAAAAGGATGCTTGTTTCTCTGGTCGCATTTACTCGTCTCATATTCTGATTGGCTTGAGTTTTAAAAGGAAAAATATTTGTCTGACTGTTTTCAGGGATACATAAAAATTGATATGATTTTAATTTTGTTTGTTACTTTTGCTTCTTGGTTAGGGATATTTCTGCCCCTCCAGAAGGAAGTCAGTCAAAAACCATAAAACATACCCAGCTCATGAGGGGTAGTCTTCAGAGAGCTAAGCCAAACATAAAAGGATCTACAAAGAAAAAAGGTGTAAATTTAGAAGATATTAACGAAGAAGACCAGATTGAAAGAGATACAGATACTGAAGCGACACCAGATACTGGAAGCAAATCTGGAGAAATGGCCATATCAATGGTAAGTGAATCACCTTAAATCCTGTTTTGGTTGGCAGTTTTGTCCAGACTGCAATCATATTAGTAGGAAGTCTAAAAACTAAGCCCTGTGAATGACGGTTTAAGCAGTTTGATATAATAGACATTATTAAATATCTGAAGGGCTTCTATGTAGATATTACACAAGCTTGTTTTTATTTGCTCCACAAGATGGGGAATCAAACTAATGTATTCTAATGACAAAGAAGGACCTTCTGATTTTCTGATGTTAAGACCTCTTCAACATGGAATAAATTACATTGAGAGGCCTTTCCTTTGTTGAAGATTCTTAAACAAAAATTAGAGTGTCGCCCTTCTCTTTCTTTTTATGCATTCTTTCTAGGGAATGCATAAAACTCCAAACATTTTCTGTTTTTTCAGCAGAATATTTTATTGGGTATAAAGACTTTAAGATTGACCGCTTTACTATAAAACAGGGGTGCTCAGAAAGTCGATCGCGATCGACTGGTCGATCTTGGGACCCAGGGAGGTCGATCCCAGCTGGATGGGAAGCTTCTGAGGGGGCGAAGCCATGTCGCACCAAGCCCCGCCCCCTCCGCCCGGCTTCAGCATTTCCACTGCTTCTCCTGGGTAGAAGGATAATGCCAAGCCAGTGGTGGCTATCTATGCCACCACTGGCTTGGCATTTCACTCCTCTACCCAGGAGAAGCAGTGGAAATGCTAAAGCCAGAGGGGGAGGGGGCGGAGCCAAGCCACACCAAGCCCCGCCCTTCCGCCAGCTTCAGCATTTCCACTGCTTCTCCTGGGTAGAAGAAGATAATGCCAAGCCAGTGGTGGCTATCTATGCCACCACTGGCTTGGCATTACACTCTTCTACCCAGGAGAAGCAGTGGAAATGCTAAAGCCAGAGGGGGAGGGGGCAGAGCTTGGCGGTGCTTAGCTCCGCCCCTTTCATCTGACTTTAGCATTTCCACTGCTTCTCCTAGATAGAAGAGGGCAATGCCAAGCCAGTGGTGGCATACATAGCCACCACTGGCTTGGCATAAACTTTCTGTACCCTGGAGAAGCTGTGGGAATGCTAAAGCCAGAGGAAAAGGAGGCGGAGCTAAGCCCCGCCAAGCTCCGCCCCCTCCGCCAGCTTCAGCATTTCCACAGCTTCTCAAGAGTAGAAGGGGGTAATGCCAAGCCAGTGGTGGCTATCTATGCCACCACTGGCTTGGCATTAGCCTCTTCTACCCAGGAGAAGCAGTGGAAATGCTGAAGCCAGAGGGAGGAGGGGGCGGAGCCAAGCCCTGCCAAGCCCCGCCCCCTTCCCCAGCTCCGCCCTGTTATCTCTTGGTAGATCTTTCTGACTTGGTTTTAGTTTAAGTAGCTCGCATGCTGAAAAAGTGTGGGCACCCCTGCTATAAAACATGTAAACTGAGAGCTTCATTTGATACGTTCTTTCATGGCCACCATTTGCAGTATTACATTCTTTCTTTCCTGCTCTCCCTTGTTAGGCTTTCATAAAATGGGAGGCTTAATCCAATTGTTAATCACAGTAACAGCAGATCCAAGTCAATAAGTATTATGTGAATATTGACTTAACAAGGTCAATGGGTTCGATGTGTCTGCTGTAGTTATAATTAACAATTTGATTTTTGGAGTACCAGCACCACTATTGTATGGAGCAAGCATTGGCAAACTTCGGCCTTCTTGGTGTTTTGGACTTCAAAAACTGTTAGGCTGTATGCAGATGATGTCCAACTCTATCACTCTTTTCCACCTGCTGCTAAGGAGGCTGTTCAAGTCCTGAACCAGTGCTTGGCAGCTGTTACAGTCTGGATGAGGGCGAACAAATTGAAACTGAATCCAGACAAGATAGAGGTACTCCTGGTCAGTCGTAAGGCTGAACAGAATATAGGGTTACAGCCTGTGCTGACAGTATTACACTCCCTCTGAAGACACAAGTTTGCAGCTTGGGAGATCTCTTGGACTCATCGCTGAGCCTGGAACCTCAGGTTTCAGTGGTGGCCAGGGGAGCATTCGCACAATTAAAACTTGTGCACCAGCTGTGTCTGTATCTTGGGAAGTCAGACTTGGCCACAGTAATCAACGTTCTCGTTACATCTCGTATAGACTACTGCAATGCACTCTATGTGGGGTTGTCTTCGAAGACTGTTTCGAAGCTTCAAGTAGACAAACAGATGGCAGCCAGGTTGCTCACTGGAGTGGCGTACAGGAAGCATACAGCCCCTTGTTGCGTCTGCTCCACTGGTTGCCGGTCTGCTACTAACCAGAATTCAAAGTGCTGGCTTTGGCCTAAAAATCCCTAAACAGTTCTGGTCCAGCTTACCTGTCCTAATGCATCTTCCTTTATGAGCCAGCTAGAACATTAAGATCTACCGGGGAGATCCTGCTCTCAGTACTACCGCCTTTGCAGGTGTATTATCTTAATTCAGTGAATTATATTAAGAGTATCATGTGAAAATTAAAGACATTTGATATTGGTTTTTGTTTAAGGATGAAAAATCTTAAGTTGTTTAAAAAGAACATTCAGAAACTAAATATATATTTAACTTGGGACATGCATGTTTTTTTTCTTGTTTCCAGTGTGTTTCTGGAAATTTGGTGAAGGCTGCAACAACTTCTGAATCCATGAGACAAAAAGATAGTATGAATAGCACTGAAACAATGTATATGAAAAGAAGCAAGCACACTGGAAAATGTGACTCTTTAGAGGGGACTTCAAGAATTGGAAGTCAAATCAAGGAGGGAATTTTGAAGCCCCCTTCTGTCTGTGAAAAAGCAGTTGAACTATTAAAAGGGTAAAATTATATTTTGGGATATTTTTTTAAAAAAATAAGTAGGGTAGGATATAAATGTCTTTATAAGTAAATAAATCTAGAAGTGTTTTAATATAACCTATATTGGTATCTTAAACTGGAAATTTTTTTGTAGCTTTTGAAAGTTTTTTCTCATTTTTAATCTCTTAGTGATGCAGGATATACAACTAAACTCCTCCTTTTCCTGCCTTTTAAATCAATATTATTTTATCAAATGCCTTCCTTTCTACTTAGAAAACAGCCAAGGAGGACAGTTAAACAGAGGAAAAGCACCTGTGACTCAAGGGTGCCACCTGAATGCGGGAATGACAGTGGTGAGAAGGGTCACCAGAAGAGTAAACAAAATGCTAGCAGAGGCAGAACCCCAAAACCATTCCTCCACAAGAAAACCAGAAAAGAATCTGGGGGCTCAAAACCTAGTCTGGTAACCCTTAGGGCTTCTTCTCAGGAAGACGAAGGAGACGAAGATGATGACGACGACTCTGAAGTTGAATGGTTTTCACCAGATGAAGTAAACAAAGCTCCAGTGTTCGTTCCTAAAGGGCTTCGGTCTCCAAATCCAGTACCTGTTCGGATTGAGGAAACTATGGAAGAGGTATGACAGAAATGCTAGTATAATGAAATATTAGCTATTTAAGTGCTTGTGTCCAGTTGCTGATTGCACATTCTGCTTAATAGTGGTATCTAAAAAATTCAACTTCCAATATAATACAACAAAGAATGACAAATAAAAAAATAGTTTGTTAAGTCTCTTGTTCCTGGATGATGTTAGCCCGCCTTCCAAAAGCCTTAGCATCATCAGTGGCCAAAGAAGCACCTTATGATTCAATGAGTTAAATACTTGTGCCGGCAGGACTGCTGTGGTCGGCAGTTCGTATCTGGGGAACTGGGTGAGCTCCTGTCTGTCAGGTTCAGCTTCTCATGTGAAGACATGAGAGAAGTCTTCCATAGGATGGTAAAATGTCTGGGCATTCCCTGGGCAACATCTTTGCAGACAGCCAATTATCTCACACAAGAAGCAACTTGCAGTTTCTCAAGACACAGTGGCCAAGAGTTTGGGAATTCGGAAGTCTTCACAACATCTGGACACCCAAGTTTAGGAACCACTAGTATGCATTATGTCGCATAAGCCAATGATCATACAATAACTTTTTTTCATGGTCTAATATGCTGATAACATAGTACCTGGTGCCATTTGTTTATTCATGTAATCATTCAGTATGACCTTAACTCTCCCCTTCAATCTATTTCTCTGCTTCACTGTAAATATTTTATACTGGAAGTACAATTATTGACATACTTAATTGGAATAAGTCGATTTTGCATTTGTGTAAAGATTTTTAGGACAGAGTTGTCTTTTGAGAACAGTGAAACATTTGACACTTTTCAACTTGAGTTATATGAGGTGTATAAAAAGACAAATGCCATGTGCACAGAGAACTTGCTAGATTCTTTTGGAGCAGTGAGACAAAAACCCTTGAACTGTTATGTTTCTTCCTCTTTACCCTTTGACAGCTTGAGATATATGAAAATGTTGCAGATGAGCCGTGCCTCATCCATGAACTGAACACAGCTTCTCATCCTGTGATGCAGGGAGATAACAATTTGTGCCCCTCTCAAGTTGTAAGTGTATCTGTCCCTCACATGTTGTTATTTCCTTGCTCATGCTGTATACTTTATTAATATTTTTTCTGTTTTGAAATGTTAAGTGTTCTAGGAAAATCAGAATAAAGTGTGGGATTTTAGAAATGTTTTGTGTCAGAAAGTTGTGCTTAGAATTTTTTTTCATTTTTACTTTGGCAGATCTGAAATATTATACAGTCTAAATTAGAGCTAGACATACAGCAATTATTGGCCAAACCCTAAGCCTAGGCATAATATGTCAGAGGAAAGAGAAAGAGGTTTATTAGTGATAGGAATAACATACATTAGGATTTCTATGAAGTAAATTTTTTTAGAACAGTCCATGGACACAAAATTGTCAGTAGCATTGAAAGGGACTTTCTTGAATTTATGGTCAAATGGCCGATCCTTTCTCAGCCATTTGACCATAAAAATGGCTGATTACTGCAATGCTTGTATGTGGGCTTACCTCGAGCAGCAATTCGTAAGATCCAAATTGTGCAAAATGCAGCCGCTAGACTCCTCACAAGAACATCAATGAGGTGCCATACAACGCCGTCCCTACAGCGCTTGCATTGATTCTGGTCCTAGCATTCAAGGCCTTTCGAGGTCAGGGTCCTTCATATCTAAGAGACCATTTAATGCCACGGTCAGCTCATGAGAATCTTCTCTATGTCCCTGGCCCTAGAGAAGTCCGTTTGGAGTCCACAAGACATAGAGCCTTCTCCATTGTAGCCCCAATCTTGTTGAACTCCCTACTGCCAGACCAAAGAGCCACTCCTGATCTACATACATTTTTAGGGGCACTTCAGACATGGCTCTTCAGAAGAGCCTATGATTGTTAAGTAACAAGCTGTGACTATGTAACCTGTTTATTTTAATTGTGTAAGTTGCCCAGAGCACTTTAGTGGAGGGCGACTCATAAGAAATAAAGTCGATTGATTGATTATTACATTTATTTCCTTAGGTTTCTGTCACAAAAAAATCTGTAGCATTGCTACAATTTAGGATGTTCAATTACATGATAGTCTGTACAGTGCAATGAGGTTTGCATTTTAGGCTGATACCTTGATTTTTATGAACCATTTACTGCTTGTTTTTGATGACAACTTACAACCGTCATATGTAGTGTATAATATAGGGTAAACTAAATGTTACTTTGCAGAATTTAATATACAGTGTTCCCTCACTACTTCGTGTTTCGTTTATTGCGGACTCGTTTAGCGGATTTCAAAAAACATTAATTTAAAATATATATCATGGTATTTTTGCTGTTTTGTGGGGTTTTACCGCCGCCGCTCTCCAAGGCGCTTTCCCTCCTCAGTCCTCCCTCCCTCCAGCCTTGAAGGGCCTTTCCTTCCTTTCCTTCACTTTATTTTAAGTTTATAAAGACATAAAATAGTGTATAACTACTAAAATAATGTATACATATTTAAATTAATAGAGTAGACCTACGTTGTGGTTTTTCACTTATTATGGGAGGTCCTGGAACCTAACCCCAGCAATAAGTGAGGGAACATTGTAACTGGAAAAATCCAGAAATGAAATAAATGGCTTGTATTTCTTTTTTCCCAAGGTTATAGTACAAGAAGAGCAAAACAAGGAAACAGGTAAATTTCTAGATAGCCATAGCCAAATAAAGTTTGTTAAGTTATGTTTGTGAATGTTTACTGCTGACCTTTATATATATATTTAAAAAAATTTTCATTAAAATAAGCACCTGTGACCAAGGTTAAAGTTTCATACTTGCCTGAGAGTTCGTTCCTCTAAAGATGATGCCCAGGATTCCATATGATACTTTTCTTGACAGAATTACCTCTATCAATAGAGCATTAGGGACTTATCTCTCTCTCTGTACCTCCTTTCTGCCATGAAAAACCTGCTTCAAAGGACTGAGAAACTCTCTGGAGCTGTTTTCTGGATGGCACATAAGGTTGTAGGGAGAGGAGAAGTAAAAAAATGGTCATGCTAGAATTTGGTTATTAAGACAATGTTAGGTTAAGGAAGGAATACTTTACTGCGTACTTCAGAGCAAACAGATGTAAAGTTGCTGTGCAAAACAAAGACATGGGCTTAAATCAGTGGTGGACAAAGGGGATGGTTCACAGAAGGCTATTCTGCAGTCTTCAGCCCCTCGAAACCCAATCATGCTTTTTCTGGTAAAAAAGAGTTAATTGCTTTTCTTCAGATATGGTGATTCAGATTTTAAATGTTTTCATGGGTTATGTTTTTATGGGTTTTTAAAAAATAAATTTTAACTGTAATTTTTAATTGATTTTAACAACGGTTTTAATGTTTTTTAATATTTGTAGATTTTAAATTGTATAGAAATCCTTTGAGTCTCCTTTTTGGAGAGGAAAAGCAAAGTATAAATACACATAATAATAATAATAGATTGGATCCCCTCCCCCCACAACACCATTAAAAGAAGCCTTGTTTTTCAAAACCATACATCGAACTCTGATTATCTCTGAAGTTTTTTTTGTCATTGTTTGGTAGTTAATGTGGATGATGTGTGTTTGAGGACAGGAAATTTGACCTGAAACCTCCAAAATTGCCCACTACATCCTAAGTCCAGTAGTTAGTTCCATATAGTCTACTAGCTGTACCTGGCCATCTGTTGCTGTGGATGGATATAGATCTCTTTCTTTGTCTGCCCTCCCCTTGAGGAGAATAACAAGAGTGTGGCTTGCTTTTTGGGCATACCCCCGTGTTATTTTCCTGCTGGGAGAGCTCATAGGGCCTTCCAAGGAGCTACCACAATGCGTCCTCTTCCTTATTATTGAAAATCTGGCTACCAGTATTAAAAAAAACTCTAAAATCAGGACAGTAAACAAAGAATACCACAGAGGAATTCCAGACATGGAACAGTGGAATTCCAGAGATGAAACAATCAGGGCCAAGTAACACCTCTTAACAAAGGATTCCCCAAGGGAGGAAGAAGCCAGGCCTTGAAGCTGTTAGGCTATTCAGTGGTAATTAAGCTGGCCAATTGCAGCATTCAAACTTGGCTCAAGTAGAAAAGAGTTCTTTCTCCCACTCTGGTCCTTCCACAGATATATAAAGAGAAGCCTCCCACAGGACCCAGGGTAACATCCTTGAGGGTCTCCTCCAACTCAGTAGAGGAAGCAAATGGATGCCAGGAGAGTTTGGACGGTGCCTTTCTGCCCAGAAGGGGGTCAGTCTAGATGTCCATTGATGGGATCTGTACTATGATTTCTGTTTTCCACCAATGTATTACAGTTTGTGCCACACAAACAAAGTTTCTGGAGTACAACAGCTACTTTCAAAGTAAAGACTACCCAATCAAACAGAAAACAACACTTTCAAACCAGGAACAGATTTTCTTTATTATTAAAAAATATAAAAACTTCGAAAATTTGCCAAAAATCCATGGATAAGTCAAAAGTTATGAAATTTGGTGAGCTAACAGTGGTCCATGTGTTCTACCACTGTAGTATGTTTAATCAGGATTGGAAGGAGAATCCCCTGAAGTTTCCCCAGTGCCAGTGCTGTTTTTTTCCTACTGCACATGTGCGTCTGCATTAACGAATCGATTCGGAAGTTTTGAAGTTTCAGAAAGCTGTGATTTGGGGGAGGGGAATTCAGAAGTGACTTTAGAATTGAACCACCAGCACCCCCCTACATCTGAAAGAGTTTTGAACCATTTTTCTTTTGGATCGACCAAGCCTAGTAGGAATCCGTGGTAGTTTGGGAGATATGAGTTCCTGAACAAACGGACATTACATTTTTATTTAGATAGATGGCTGTATAACCAATGAAATTTATGTGTTACAGAAGCAAGCATTTTTCTCCTTATCCAAAATTAGCATATTGTAAATGTGGTAGTGAAATAGACTGTCCTTGGATTGATTGTAAAGGCATTTACACTTCTTTTAGGGATTGTTGATGGAAGTACAGAAGCAGCAATGACTTTACTTGCTATGAGAGATCCAGCTTTCCAGCTAAACATTGGCACCGAAGGTATGATAAATATGATCATGAATGGCTTCACAACTTTTTGTGTGTATAAGTATACTTCAATAAAATTATTACAAGGCATCAACATTAGTGTTGACTATGAATGCTTTGCAAATTGCATTGCTCTTCCTTGTGTTTTCTCCTCCTTTTTTGCTGCAATGTAAAGAAAAATATGCAAGCTTTATACATCGAAGCCAAATGAGGAAATAATTTTTTATTATACTTAAGTATAAATTCCAGGGCATCAAAATAAGAAACAATTTTAAAAGTTTTTCAGACATAGATTAAAATTGCAGCAGAATTTTGGGAGTCAGATAAAAAAATAAAAGCGTCACTAAACCTGAAAGACCTGATGAGGAAAGGAACTTTTTTGCTTAGCAGCAAAGTCTAAGGTAGGTGCCATGTACACAGACTGTGGAAGAGAGATTACTGAGAGCCCCCCCTCCCCCCAAATTCTCCCAGCCACAACAGCATTTCATTATATGTGACCTTTCCCCCAGTCTTTGGTTCAAAGCATCTTGCAAATTTAAAATTTATATAATGAAAACATAAAAATACAGTTAAAATAACAATAGAATTACAAGCAGTGAAAAAGCAAGAAAATAACAAATGAACAGTATTGCACATTTTGAAAGGCCATTTTTTCTCCTGAACAAATAGTCATCAAAACACTTGCAGAAACAACAAAGGTATCCACTTGCCTATGAAAGGAAAGCCAGTTTGACTCCAGGAAGGCTGTTCCTGATCTGATGTTCCCAGATTACCTGTAAGGGTGACAGAGAAAAGAAGATCTTAAAACATAGGCAGGCTCATACTGGAAAACGCTACCTTTCAAATAATCTGGACCTGAGCCATATATAGCTTTTAATTGAGGCCAGAAATAGATCAGCAATTAGTGGAGCTGTTGCAGCAAGAGAATTGTGTGTTCTCTGCATCCAGCCTCAGTTAACAATTTGGCAGCAGCTCTTTGAACCAGCTAAAGTATCTAAATACTTTTCAAAAGCATCTCCACATAGAGCATGTAAACACTAATCAAAATGGGGTATAACTAAGAAATGTGTCTTCACAGCCAGATCTAGCATTTCAGGGAATGGGTCCACCTTGCACACAAGCAAAAGTACTGCTGCTCCATGATGATACTTCAGCTTCCAGGCTCAAGTTTGAATTCAGGAGTACATTGAAGCCATGAACCTGCATCCTCAGGGGAAATGTAAACCCATCAGGAATTATCTGAATTCCCATTTTCTGGTTTGCCCTTCAGCCATAGATATTTTTTTGTCCCAACCCCCCCCAACATTTAAATTATGTCCCACATTTCTTCACAGACTAGGGAATAAAATACTCTTTGCAGTGTAATTAAAAATGTTTTCAATAAAAAAATTGAAATACAAATTATACTATTAAAGCAACAATTAAAACATTTTCAAATGTTAGTTTAGTTTAATAATAAATAAGTACTATACTTTTAAAGAGTCCAGCACAGTCCTCTCAAAATGTCATGTCTATTAGGCAGTCAGTTGCTTGCATAGAAAAGTCTTGCCTACCAGCAGAATGACAGTCTTTGGAAGAAATTGTATAATCTTCAGCCACCAAAATTGTATTTGAGTTCAAACTGTGTTTTTAGCCCATTGCCTCAGTTGAAGTTGCACAGTCTGAATGTTTGCAGTTGAATAGTTGCAACTATTAAAATGTAACTTTTTCAACTTTTTGTTTTTGTGACAAAAAGAAAAACCACAGGATGTTGCCGAGAGGTTGCCAGATGAGCATAATGAAGAACACATTATAATTCACTGTAATGTGCCTTGGTGTGCGCCTTCAAAGAATGAACTGGTTTCATCAGAGACTATGAACAGAGCTGCTACTGAAGATCCAAGCACTGAACCATTGGATTTGGAAGATAACTTACAGGAACAAACTAACGTGTTATTTCCTGGATCTTCAAAATACGAATCAGTTTCTTCGTTTGGTAGAAGGTTTCCCACTGTTTCAGGTTTGGAAGATTGTTCACAGCAGACAACTAGGGCCAGCAGGTTTGTGTTTCTAAATTAAGCATGCCTCTTAATTTTTTTATGTAGGAATCCCACTGACTCTTTCAGGCTTATCAGTATGTCTTGATAGTCATACTGTCTATACTTGATAGTCATACTGTCTATACTTGATAGTCATACTGTCTATACTTGATAGTCATACTGTCTAAATAAATAAATAAATAAATAAATAAATAAATAAATAAATAAATAAATTGTGTATCAGCTTTTCCCCAACTCCTTTGTACCCACATATCCTTCCCTTTCCTGTTTTAAATACAAATACCCTGTCAGTTCTACTCCATTTTTGCTTACACTCCACGAACTGATCATTGCAGATGTAACATAAAGAACGAGGGAATGTTACTTTTTGACCATAATTCCCAGTTTTCTTCAACCAATCTCCTAAAATTATTTTTTCAAGCTCTGCAAATAAAAATACATGAGTGAATTCTTACTAACTCTCTGCAGTGGTAGTTATGATTGCTGTTTTGTTTTGTTTCATAAATACAGTTCAGATAATTAAATTTAATTACTATGTTCTGTTTGTCTGTAGTGTTTCATCTACTTCCAAAGAAAATAAAACTTCTAGACCAGCAAGATGTAGATTTCCTAAACCAAAACCAAATCTTCACAGAGCACTGGGGCCAAACCATAATACTTCGCAGAAATATCTTGGTCTGATTTCAGATATGGAGCAATTCAATCAAATCCAGAATGGTAAGTTTATAGTCCATTTCATTAAATGTCAGAGAGGCCTTTATAAATACCTAGCTAGCACTTTGAACTATGCTAGTTAGTAAAATGCTGCAAGAAGGGGCACACATTCTCCTTGTAATTAGTGCCTGTTTACAATATGGCTAATGGAGCTGTGGTGGCGCAATGGGTTTAACCCTCGTGCCAGCTGAACTGCTAACCTGAAGGTCGGCAGTTCGAATCCATGAGACGGGGTGAGCTCCCATCTGTTAGCTCCAGCTTCCCATGCAGGGACATAAGAAAAGCTTCCCACAGGATGGTACCACATCCAGACATCCCCTTGGCAATGTCTCTGTGGACGGCCAGTTCTCTCACACCAGAAGTCGTTTCTGACATGATTTTTAAAATATGGCTAAAACATTCCGAACCGGATAAAGTTTCTAACCACCTTTCAGAGGCAGTCTGCAGAGTATGGTATAGAATTCCAAATAGGATTTTTTTTGGTGGTCAATCAAACATCTCCAGGAATGTGTTGCAAAACCACTTTTGGCCTCACGCAAACTTGGACATGAAGTTGCTATAGAACCAAATAGCAGACCTGTGTCTCCAAGGCCAACAGTGATCTCATCCGGGAAACTAGGTTGAAACTATATTTCCCGATTTGAGTTCCAATAGACAGGAAGCACCATTTTCTATCTTTAAAACATTATGTTCCTGCCCCCTTGGGCACAGCCCTGAAATGCATGGGCTATGTGCTTTTTATGTTGTGTATCTTACATCTCTTTCTGACTTATGATGACCCTCAGGCAAACCTATCATGGGGTCTTCTTGGCAAGAGTTCCCTTTGCAGAGACTGTGACTTCCTCAAGATCACCCAATGAGTTTTCTTGACTGAGTGTGGATTCATATCTTGGCCTCCAATATCCTAATTCAATACTCAGACCATAAGACGACACTGGCATACTACATTTATTGATGTTTTATATTCCGTTATGAGCTATAATAGATATTTGACTATCATTCTAAAACATATTCATACTAGGTTTTCTGGTGATATATTTATTATGAGGTCTTGTAGATAAATCTTCTGGCAATAAATCTAAATATGTGGTCCTATCAACGTTGTAATTTTATCCAAATTATATATACTGACTGGTGCTCTTAAATAATAGAAGTGTCAAAAAATACTACAGAAGAGCAGAAGGTTGAACTGGAACATAATTTCATATTGGAAGAAGGGGCTCAGATCAGCTTTGCAGAGAGGCATGATTTCCAACCTGAAAGCCTTGCTGTGCAGAGAATCAACAACAAAAGGTATGGACATTATTTCTGCTTTTTATATGAATACTAGCTGTACCCGTTTTCTCTCTCTCTCTCTCTCTCTCTATCTCTCTCACTCTGTCTCTCTCTCTCTCTCTCTCTCTCTCTCTCTCTCTCTCTCTCTCTCTCTCTCTCTCTCTCTCTCTCTCTCTCTCTCTCTCTCTCTCTCTCTCTCTCTCTCTCTCTCTCTCTCTCTCTCTCTCTCTCTCTCTCTCTCTCTCTATCTCTCTCACTCTGTCTCTCTCTCTCTCTCTCTCTCTCTCTCTCTCTCTCTCTCTCTCTCACTCTCTCTCTCTCTCTCTCTCTCTCTCTCTCTCTCTCTCTCTCACTCTCTCTCTCTCACTCTGTCTCTCTCTCACACACACTCTCTCTCTCTCTCTCTCTCTCTCTCTCACTCTCTCTCTCTCTCTCTCTCTCTCTCTCTCTCTCTCTCTCTCTCTCTCTCTCTCTCTCTCTCTCTCTCTCTCTATCTCTCACTCACTCTCTCTCTCTCTCTCTCACTCACTCTCTCTCTATCTCTCTCTCTCACTCTCTCTCTCTCTCTCTCTCTCTCTCTCTCTCTCTCTCTCTCTCTCTCTCTCTCTCTCTCTCTCTCTCTCTCTCTCTCTCTCTCTCTCTCTCTCTCTCTCTCACTCTCTCTCTCTCTCTCTCACTCTCTCTCTCTCTCTCTGGCGCAATCTTACCTTCTCGGCCCCTCCTCCTCCTCCTGCGGACTCTCCTCCTTCTTTCCTAGGGGCCCAAAGGCCCTCGGCTGCCCTGGGATGCGCCTGGAAAAGGAAGGATCTGGCTGGCTATTTACTTTTTCCAGGCGCTTCCCAGGGCAGCTGAGGGCCTTTTGGGCCCTAGGGAAAGAAGGAGGGGAGTCCGCAGGAGGAGGAGGAGGAGGGGCCGAGAAGGTAAGCTGAGGAGGAGGGGGGGCGCGGGAGGAGGTGGGAGGGGCTGGGGAGGGGGAGGCGTGTCCCCGCCTCCTGCCACGCCCCCTCCGCCACTCTTTATGACCGGGCGGCGAGGGGGGGGCGCGGGAGGAGGTGGGAGGGGCTGGGGAGGGAGGCATGTCCCCCGCCTCCTGCCACGCCCCTCCGCCACTCTTTATGACCGGGCGGAGAGGGGGTCGCGGGAGGGGCTGGGGAGGGGGAGGCGTGTCCCCGCCTCCTGCCACGCCCCTCCGCCCTCTTTATGACCGGGCGGCGAGGGGGTCGCGGGAGGAGGTGGGAGGGGCTGGGGAGGGAGGCGTGTCCCGCCTCCTGCCACACCCTCCGCCACACTTTTTGACCGGGCGGCGCGGGGGGGTCGCGGGAGGAGGTGGGAGGGGCTGGGGAGGGGGAGGCGTGTCCCCGCCTCCTGCCACGCCCCCTCCGCCACTCTTTATGACCGGGCGGCGAGGGGGGGTCGCGGGGGGAGGTGGNTGGGGCTGGGGTGGGGGAGGCGTNTCCCCGCCTCCTGCCACACCCCCTCCGCCGCTCTTTATGACCGGGCGGCGAGGGGGGGGCGCGGGAGGAGGTGGGAGGGGCTGGGGAGGGGGGAGGCGTGTGAACTACACCTCCCAGAAGGCTCAGCGCCGCTCGCTGGGAAACGGGCCGGCGCGGAGCCTTCTGGGAGGTGTAGTTCACTTACCTTCCAGGCGCCGCATGGAGCCGGGTCGGCGGACGCCTTTCCCGCTGCGTCCTCGGCCTCTCTCGCCGGCTGCCTTCCTGTTTGGGCCCGGGCCGAGGCTGGCAGCCGCTGGAAGGCCAAGGATGCGGCGGAGAAGGCGGGCGTTGATGCGGCGGGTAAGGAGTCGGGGCGCGGGGGAGGGAGGAGGAGGAGGGGGTGAAGGGGGAGTCGGGGTTGGAGGGTGTTTTGGAGTAGGAGGAGGGCGGGGAGGAGGGAAAAGAGGTGCCCGGGAAAAGCTTCCCTCCTGCCTCCTCAGGGATCGGGAGAGAACCGGGCAAAGCGGGCTTTGCCGCCAGGGCCTTCCTCGGTCCGGTCCCGATCCTGGCGGAGGTGGGAGGGAAGCTGCCGGGACGGCGGGGGGGGTGCGGAAGGAGGTGGGAGGGGCTGGGGGGAGGGGAGGCGGGTTCCCTCCTCCTTCCAGCCCCCCCCGCTCTTTCTTACCGGGCGGTGGCAGGGGGCGCGGAAGGAGGTGGGAGGGGCTGGGGAGGAGGGGAGGAGTGTCCCCTCCTCCTTCCACGTGTCCCCCCCCCGCTTCTCCTCCTGATCAAAGGAGGAGGCGGAGGAGGCGCTCTGGCTGCCATGTGCGAACGTTCTAAGCGTTCGCGCTGGCAGCAAAGTGGCCGGGGTGGGAGTTCCGTTGGCAATTTTTTGGGGATCGTTTTTTGGGGTGTTGGGAGGTATGTAGGTCCGGTTTTTTTGCTGTTGTCTGTAGCGAGTGTAATGGTCCAGTCGGTTGTCAAGTTTGGTGCTTCTGCGAGCCATAGTTTCTTTGTCTATATACGACATTAAACGGACTTTACAAATTTATATATATAGATATTTAATCTCTGTGGTGCACTGAGCTAATGTGTTCCAAAATATGTAGTAAATGGTTTAGTAAAATGGTATATGCAGGATGGAGTACACCAGAAATACTGGAAATCAAACTGTTATTGGTGATTTTTAAAATAACATCTATATAGTTTATTACATATTCTTTATTTTCTCCAAGTAACTTTTGAAGTATTAGAGCAATGAAACATATTTCTGAAATGTAACTTGATGGCACTTTTGAGGCATTGTATTCCTTGCTAGCTGAACTTATTTATTACTCAGTTATATAGCTGCTGCATAATGTAAACCCTCTAGAGCAGTTAAAGGTATTTTTAATCACTTTGACAAAGAAGGGCCATAAACCTGGCATAATGTGCTTGTTTCGGGCTATGCATTATAAAAACATTTTAATGTTTAATTAGTAAACATTTTATAAGTAAAACTATTCATTTTTCCAAAGCGAAAACCTGGTAAAAGAGACATGGAAAGCCACAACAGAGTTCACTGCTTCCAAACTTTCTCCAGAAGCTGAAATTTCCCATGCTAAACCACCATATGATTCCAATGCAAGCATTAATATCCAGGCTTCTAGATCTGTTGAACACCATTTGTCTCCAGTTAAAGTAGCAGAGGTAAGAACGAGTTGTTTTATAAAATAGAAATAGAACTGTTTCGTGGAAAATTATAAAAGAGAAAAGCTGCAACAAAAATATTGATATTGAAAAGTGTAGTATATTCTGGAATTCCCAATCTAGTGGTTGCACAGATTGCACATCCTTATTTTGCAGAATTTTTTTCTATGTACAGATTTCTTTTCCTTATTTCCTTCCCCTAAAATATTCTGCACATCTATTTATTTGTTAAATTGCAGTCTTAGGTTACTTTTAGTTTCAATTACCGTACTTTGAATTAAGAGACTTGATCAGACTTTCCTGAACGTTGGTTTTCAGAAATGTTTAGGCTAACTGTTTGTATTATTTTGTTAATAATAAATCATACCACTATAAATTTTGGGTCAACACTCCATTGATTGAAATAATCTGAGAACTTTATTTTCTTTGATTTACTGTGCAATCTTTAGCAAGCATGGCCCTGTAGCCAAAATTATTTGTTTCCACTAATTAGAAGAGAAAAATATGAGTCATTTCTTTCCTTTCCTTTGATTTTTATCCTACCTTTCCTAAATTATCTCCCCTCTGCCCCATGTGACTAGGCAGAAAAGGATATTTTATATACTGTACTTTCTAACAATATGAGGTTTTTTAAATCAAGAGGTTTTCATAGTTTTACAATTCCGTATTTTATGGACATTAGGTTTGGTATATTTGATCTTGTAATATTTTTATTACTAGGTTGGAAGAAGCTCATATTCCGGTGTTTCAGCAATTACCAATATGACTGCAGGTATATTTTATGCTGTTTTTATGGTCAAATAATTTTGCTTTTGGGAACTAACTTTACATAAATAATGTTTTCACTTGAAGAAAACTTAAAAATAAAGAAGTAAATGTGACATGTGGATCATTTTTGAAAACTGTTGATGTCATTAAAATGTCCCATGCAAGAGTGTCTAATGAAATTGCTGGTCAATATTTAACCTTTTAACATCATATATTAAAAGGCTGTGTCCTTTGAACAACATGATGCTATGTCAGAGATTCAGTGGGATGTCCAGGTAGGGTGGCTAGGTTTTATCCTCCTCTCCAAATAGCAGTTAGGCTCATTAGCCAGTACTTGTCAGCTTTAGGTCATGGAACAATTGATTGAAACTACAGGAAGGAATTCCATCAAAACATTAGATAAAATTTTCTGAAAGCAGGAGTTGTTCAACAGTGGAGTACGCTGCTTGAGAGAGCGGCAGAGTCTCTTTCTCTGGAGGTTTTTAAATGGAGGCTGGAAAACCATCTGTCAGGAGTGTTTTGTGTATCCCTACATGGAAGAATAGGGATGGACCAGAAGAATGGAAGAATAGGGATGGACCTTGTGGTCTCTTCAAACTCTACAATTGTTCATAAGACTTCTTTTTGTTTGTTGCATTGCTGTGTGGATTTAAGTCATTTCCTACCTACCTATCACATGCCACTTCTGGTGTGAGAGAATTGGCAATCTGAGGGGACGTTGCCCAGGATGTTTTACCATCCTGTGGGTGTTTTCTCTCATGTTCCCGCATGGGAAGATGGAGCTGACAGAAGAGAGCTCACCACGTCTCGTGGATTTGAACCACCCACCTTCAGGGCAGCAGTTCTGCTGGCACAAGGATTTAACCCATTGCGCCCCTGCGTTTCATAGTCCAATGCTTAAACCACTACACCACATTGGCTCTATTTCTGCTTGCTTGAGTAAATACATGAAGGTATAGAGACAGTAGCTATTGTAGAAAAATAGAAGCTAAAGAAATTAAAATCAGCACATGTTTTAATACGTGTTGTAAACATCATTGAGTGTCTTTTAAATAGAAAGAATTTAAAATTTCTTTTAAAAAAGAAAAAAGTACATTAAAAATGTTAACACACAGGCATTGTTTTATTTTATTTGCATATAATTAAGAAAGATGTTTCAATTCTATTTGTTTCCCTGTGTCTTTACCTATTATAATTGGCATTGTTTTAAAGTTATTTCACGTATTCAAGAATGTCTGTGGAATAAAACTTAATTTATGTGCATAAAAATACTAAATAGTGCAGACAACTGAAAAGGACACTTTCTGTTATGGACCAATATTATGATGTGTTCTCCATAGAGAAGTTTGATTGGAACCTTTTGATTCATTTTTAAGCAGGCATTTAAATTAAGCAACCCTTTAGTGGGGAAATGCCTATACAACTGGAGGCAGCCCCAGTTTGTTAAAAACGTATGGAACAATTCAATGAAAATTTCTAAATTGTTTCTACTCCTCTTGTTTGGATTATTTTTCATTATATTTTATTTTGTTAGCTTTTTTCTCTTAAACTGGGCTTCTTTCCTAGCTAGGTGTAATACCAGTGTTAACGTACAGAAAATATTGAAAAAAGCAAGCAAAATACATCATTTATCAGAACAAGGAATAATTTTACTCCCTTCTTTATGAACTGTCATTAAACTGTGGTGGGCTTTGCAACAAGATACAACATACAGTAGGATGTCAGGAGATAATTTTAATTTGCCTTGCCTCCTTCATTTGTATGTCTTGGCAGAAAGTGATAGCATTGGAGAACATACACCCGCAGGAGAGGAACCAACATTCATTTTAACATTAGTGGAAATCCCAAATGATTCAGAACATTGCAGTAGTATACCTCCTTCACTTCCACAAGCTCCTGACGAATTGCTTCCTGCCTCAGTAGTTTTCACTCCAAGTGGTCCAGACTCCCACGAACCAGAAAGAGAGGATACGTAAGTACAGTAGGCGCATTCTTTTATTTTTATTTATTTACTGTATTTATATTCCACTCTTCTCACCCCGAAGGGGACTCAGAGCGGATTACAGGTACACATACTTAGCAGACAATCCCTGCCTTTTCCACATACACAGTACACACAGTACACAGTACACACATATAGATGAACAGAGGCAAACTCTGGCCACCAGGGGGAGCTGACGCACTCCTAATCTCTCAGCGTTCCCAGCGTCCCTTGTTGTTCCTTCCACATTCCTCAGTGTTCCTCGAGTTCTTTAATGGCCTCATAATTCAGTCAAAATTTGACTCCCCACTTAATGTGGTACCTTTATCTCCTACTTGACAGATGCAACTGTCTTTTGGGCTGCAAAGGTCGACAGCAGGCTACACTTAAAGGTCGAGCACCCACCTCGACCCGGGCAAGCCTCAAATTCATGACCTACTGGTCAGAGAGATCTTATGCAGCTGACACTTATCCAGCTGTGCCACATTCCCGGTTCTTCAGCATGAACTAATTTGTCTTCTGTGAATTTCTTAGGGATAGTGTGGGATAGTTGTGTATCTTAGGGATAGACAACTTTTATCATGATTCCAGACTGTGTTAATCAGCTTGCCCTATTGCCTTAAAATTTTGATTGTTACTGGAAAAGATTTTGGAGAGATGATGAGCCTGATCACTCTTTTCTAGGATCCAGAGGTGAACCAAATATGATCCCAGTGGCATGTTTCCTTCCTGTTAGCTGTAGACAAAAAAGACCTTATATTTGTGAACAATGTTTATTGCCGTTTCTATTGTACCTTTGTTATTTTCAATCCTCATTGAACTTCTCAGGAGAGGTGATGGTTACTGTACTCTTAAATCTGCTTAAAAATGTCGATATCGATTAAAGAGCTTTAAATCTCAATAATTTTGCAATGTTAACATGGTATTGTTGTACAGCCTTGGAACCATAACAGCTGCTGCTGAAGAAAATGCTGTCATTATTGACAGCAATACAGAGAAACCAAGGTTGCAAACAGTTTCATCAGAAAGATTAGCAGACTTGAATTCAAATTCTTGGAAGAATTGGAAAAGGTGTCCTTTTGCCTTTGAAGGAAGTGACGGTCGTTTTGGGAAGAAAAAGTCTCCTTCATCTTTAGTGGAAGATCTTGAAATGTCCAATAAGGTTAGTTGATAATTTAGGGAATTATGAACTATTCATGCTGAACCATCTTTTCAATCCTGTCTGTCACTGTCAAAAGTTGTGTTTTGATTAATATGACAGATACAGGTTCAGTTCTGAGTATTGTGCACTTGGAGCAAACTTCAGATGAATCTTTATAAATGGCTGCTGCACGTTAAAAGAAATACTTGAATTTCCAGCAGGGTGTTAAAGAGCACCTTAATGCATACTGCATCGTATTACAGTCCATGTCAGTTCAAGAAATGTATAACTAAGGATAGGGGCTTCAGTACCCTAAAGGCACCAGATCCTGTCCGATTTTGGCTATACAAGATCATCCCTAGTTTGTACTTTACTTTACTTAGGCGATCCCTTGTAGCTCGAGGATGATTGTCTTCCAGATGTGGTGTCTTGGCAGTGGGTCTGTAGGTGGCTGTGGAGCCTTATTCTTGATCCGCATCTTTTCCTGCAGTGAGGACATCAGTTTCCAGGTGGAAGGCGATCCTGGTCAGGGTTGGCTTGACGCACCTTCCTCTTGGCACATTTGTCTCTTTCACCCACTGTTTGCACCTCTTTGAATTCCGCAGCACTGCTGGTCATAGCTGACCTAGTTTGTACTTGGATGGGAGAATGCCGAGAATAACAGGTGCTGTCAGAAGAAGGAACTGACAAAACCACCTAAGACCCTATGAAACTTGAAGGCACCTGCTCACACACACAAATTCTAAAGATCTAAAACAAATAGTAGTTTAAATCACTCATGTAGGCATTATGAGAACAAGTTTTAAAGACTTTATCAGAGGTATCTTATTTATTTATTTATTTATTTACCGCATTTCTAACCCGCCCTTTTTCACCCCAGAAGGGGCACTCAGGGCGGCTTACATTCACCTCATCAAGAGGCTATTTCAGCAATACAATAAAAACACAGCATAAACATCTTGCTCTCTTTATATTTATTTTTGCATCATTTAAGACATGTTTAAGTAACTGTAAACACATTATTATAAATGTTACATTATCTGTTTAAAAAAGAAGAAGAAAGGCAAAATGTGCCTCATGTAAATCAGAAACATGTAGCTGATCCAGTGAGAGATGTGACTGATTGGTTGGTATGTGGCAGATACTAAAATAAATTAGTACAACAATAAACAATATAGAATATGTCTTTAGTTCTATGCAAAGCCAATGTAGATATATTTTTCCAGTCAAATTTGTAAGCAGAAAGTCAAAGTCTAAAAAATCAGAAAAAATCACCTTTTTGAAAACTTTAAAAAAATGAGGAAGGAACATGTTTATATACTTTTATAGAATGAACAAATGTCACAACTTTGACTAAGTGGCAGGAGGCAGGATTCAATTTTTTGGGGAAATGTTTCTCTCATTTGGGAGCCCTCAAGAAATCTAGCAGTGTAGGTGATAGGGGTTGAGCTCAGCTTGGGGTCATCAGACCAACTTCCTTCCTAGGAGACTGGGCACTAACTTAGTAACTCCTGCTCAGGTGGATTCCACAGCTGGTACTCTGTGGTGCCCCTCTGCAGCCCATAGGATTTCAGTGCTCATTGGATAGTGCCTGGATCAGTGCCTCATGCCAGGCCAACACTCAGTTATAGCTAGCAAAGTTGGCTTTATTCCAGCCACAATTTTATCTATGAGTTTGGTTTCCTCTGCATGATCTAGAAAGTTTTGGGAAAGTACCACCAAAATATATTCACATATTCGGACCCCCAAAATAGGATTTGAAATATCTCTTAATCTCTAAAATGATTGATCTCACATTTATCTTATGGCTATTATGGTCTTGCATGTGTTGTGATGTCTTTGAGCTCAGACTGAATTAATTGAGGGGTTTTTTTGAGGGAATGAAGCCCTTTAATTTCTGATGAAACTGTCTTCCATAAAATTGTTGGATCAGTAGAAATTCGTTTTTATTTCTGTTTCTTTTAATGCAGGGCTCGTCTCATAAATTAAGGTCTATATCAAAGAAAGCTGCTGGTAGGTGAAATTTATGTTTTTTCACATATCTCTTTTCAAACCAGTATTTATGCAGAAGGCTGTTAGTATAGGCTACTGAACTTCTTATTTAAAGAACTTTAGCTAATCCTTTTGTAACATTTCTCCTCTTCTGGTTTCAAAAGAAATATTGTTATTAGACATGGGTGGTTTGGTGGTGATTGAGATATACTTTTTAAGTATTCCACACTTTTTCATCACATAGAACTGATATTTCGGTTTATTTGTGGAGAAATGCGTCTTTGAAGAAAGGAGACAAATTACTTGCTTACACAGAGTAAAATGAAATTCTGTTGTAGCAGACCCAAGCAGTAAATTGTCATGTTTTGCTTGTTCAATTATGTTTATCTTTCCTTTAAGAAAAAACCTCAGAAAAATTGAATCTTTCCAAGAAGACAATCTCATCTACCTCTAGATTAGTACCTGCATTACATGTGGGTAAAAAAGAGCAACCTCAATCTCCCTTGACTCTATGGGCTGCACTGTTGGATGAAGCAACTGGTACAGATAAGCAAGTGTCCAGAACACGTCAAGCAGGAAAAGCAGAAAGAAATGAAAAACAAAGGAACCCTGTTGATTCTTGTAAATCTTTACAATCAGAACAAGTTGGAAGCACAGCAATTCCTCCAAAAACACCTTTATCCAGGTACATATCTAACAGCTGTTTTAGTATATTATACCCATTTTCCCCAATGTTACATCTTATAATATACATAATATTGTAGTAAAGGCAGGGCAACTAGAGCCTCAATGTGAGGTTCCTAGTCTTGAATAGTTGCTTGGAATAATCCTGTAGTGCAATGTTTCTCAACCTTTCTAATGCCGTAACCCCTTAATGAGTTCTTCCTTTGACCCCCAACTATAACATTATTTTCGTTGCTACATCATAACTGTAATTTTGTTACTGTTGAGAATCGTTGTATAAATATCTGATAGGCAGGATGTATTTTCATTCACTGGACCAAATTTGGCACACATACCCAATGGACCTTATTTCATTTTTATTTCAGGAAAAATACACTCCCTATCCCACATTTTCTCTTGCCTTTCAAATTGTATGTTTTATACATTTCCCTTTATACTTGCTTTGATTTTTATTGTTTTAAATAGGTCATATCAAAGATCTCTGGGATTTTTACCTTTAATCTGTAAAAATAATAATGCTGATGAAGAGGAAATCAGTAAAGGGGAAAAAGAGCCTTTCCAGAAAACTCAAGAAGTGATCTCTGAAAGTACTGTGGACTGTCCCTTTTCACCAAAAGACCAAAAAGAAGAAATTCAGGAAAATAGTTCTCTTCCACCAACTGTCCCATTGTCTTCCAAATTTGAGGGCAGATGCAGTTCAACTGTTCAGGTATGGTGGACTAATCTATAGCTACATGACATATCAAATGTTCAAATGTTAAACCTAGCATTGAAGTGTTGTCTCCTTCCTGGTTTCTTGATGCACCTTCCAGAGCACTGCTGAAGGCAAGTTAGGCTCATGGGAAGAGCACACCACTGTTCAGTCACAGAAGAGGAAGAGAAACGCTGGCCAGTTTTCCTCTTTTCTCCCCTCTTCCCTGCCCCAATGCAGTCAGAAGAAAGGGAATGCTGTCAGGGGCAGCAGGGATTATGGGAAATGAACAAAAACTTCCTCTTCTTCCCTTTTAATGAAGTATTGGAAGAATGAGAAAATCCCCTCAAAAGAACAATGGTTAGGAAAAGTATTAGAGATAAAAGATATGGACAAACTAACCTTCTTCCTAAGGAAAAACACAGGAAGACCAAAAATACAAGCAGACTGGGAAATATTTGAAGAATATTTAAAGAAAGAACTATAAGATTGATAAAATATTAAAAGAAGGGAATACGTTTTGCTGAAAAAACCAAGGGGAAAAAGATTGATGGATAATTTTCTCCAGAAAAGGGGAGAGAGGACAATAATATATAGAACTGCAAAGGAAAGGTTGGAAGTCAATTTTTTTCTTTTTTATTTACACATAGACTTTAAACGTTTCTTACAGCTTTTATAGATTTTTTTCTTCTTTTCTTTCTCTTTTTCTTTCTTTCTTCTCTCCTCAATTTTAGTCAATACCCAGCTCCATTTCCTCCTTTTCTACTTTTCTATAATCATATTGTTCTCCCACTTTCTATGTAAAGAAAATTTTAATAAAGATTATTATTTTTAAATGAATGGATTAAAGGCCTTTCATAAACCAAAACAAGTAGTGTACCCATGTATCATATTGATTTTAAAAAGACAGCCACTATATTATTGAAAATGCTGCTAGGAAACAGAAGAGCAAAATCACATCTGTTGATATGTGACTATGTTTTGACACCTAACAGGTTGGTTTAAAAATAATACTTCTGATATCTAAAAATTCAAAGTGCTGATTTTGGCCTATAAAGCCCTAAATTGTTCCTGCCCAGCTTACCTGTCCGAACTTATGTCCTTGTATGAACCATCGTGGAGATCAAGATAATCTGGGGAGGCCCTGCTCTCAGTCTCACCTCTATCACAGATGCGGCTAGTGGGAACGAGAGACAGAGCCTTCTCAGTGGTGGCCCCTTCGCTGTAGAACTCCCTCCCCAGTGATATTAGAGTAGCTCCCTTCCTCCTGGCCTTCAGAAGGAAAATGAAAACCTGGCTCTGGGGTCAAGCCTTTCTCTAAGATCAGGCACTGTACCCGAGGACTGGAGGGAGGCAAATGTAACACCGATCTTCAAGAAAGGATCCAGAGGTGATCCAGGAAATTATAGACCAGTCAGTTTAACCTCAGTTCCAGGCAAAGTGATGGAAACCATTATTAAAGAAAATATTACTAGGCACATAGAAGAACAGGCATTGCTGATAGAAAATCAACATGGTTTCTGCAAAGGCAAATCATGTCTTACTAACTTGTTAGAATTCTTTGAGGGTGTAAATAAACACATAGATAAAGGGGACCCAATTGATATTGTTTACCTTGACTTTCAAAAGGCTTTTGACAAAGTCCCTCACCAAAGGCTCCTAAATAAGCTCTTCAGCCATGGAATCAGGGGACAGGTCTTGTCCTGGATTGGAACCTGGCTAAACTGTAGGAAACAAAGGGTGGTAATAAATGGACATTTCTCTGGGTGGAAAGAGGTGAGAAGTGGCGTACCCCAAGGTTCAGTTTTGGGTCCGTTACTTTTTAATTTATTCATTAATGATCTGGATGTAGGAATGAATTCTGAGGTAGCAAAGTTTGCAGACGACACTAAATTGTTCAGGGTAGTTAAAAATGAAACTGATTGTAAAGAGCTCCAGAAAGATCTCTCAAAATTGAGTGAATGGGCAACAAAGTGGCAAATGCATTTTAACCTAAACAAGTGTAAAGTCATGCACATCGGGGCAAAGAACCCCAACTACACCTACAAATTGATGGGGTCAAAGCTTTCCGATACAAACCAGGAAAGGGATCTTGGGGTTTTGGTGGACAGCTCAATGAAGATGTCAACCCAGTGCTCAGCAGCAGTGAAAAAAGCAAATTCTATGCTTGGCATGATCAGAAAGGGAATCGAAAATAGGTCAGCAAATGTTGTATTACCTCTCTACAAATCGATGGTAAGGCCACATTTGGAGTACTGTGTACAATTCTGGTCTCCGCACCTTAAGAAGGATATAACGGAACTGGAAAAGGTACAAAGAAGGGCAACAAAAATGATCCAAGGGATGGAGCGGCTCCCTTATGAAATCAGGTTGCAACGCCTTGGTCTTTTCAGTCTTGAAAGACGGCGTTTAAGAGGTGACTTGATCGAAGTGTATAAAATCATGCATGGGATAGAAAAGGTGAATAAAGAAAAATTATTTTCCTTGTCACAAAACACTAGGACTAGAGGGCACTCCCTGAAGCTCCAAGGTAGGAAAATTAGGACTAATAAAGGGAAATATTTCTTCACCCAGAGGGTCATTGGGTTATGGAACTCACTTCCAGAAGAGGTTGCGACAGCTGTCAGCCTGAACAACTTCAAGGCAGGATTAGACAGATTCATGGATACCAAGTGTATTGGTAGTTACTGAAAAGGACATTCAAGTGCCACCTCGGAGTTGGTTGAGGTAGGCAGGATTTCCCTGGGTACTGGTTGTGGGGGTCGGGAGCAGGTCAGGTTTTGCCCTCCCTTCTGCTCGTGATCCCCGTGTACAACTGGTGGGCCACTGTGTGATACAGAATGCTGGACTAGATGTGCTGAGGTCCGATTCAGCATGGCTCTTCTTATGTTCTTATGTTCTAAGCCTTTGGAGATTAATCTATAGTGCAGTGTTAGCCTCGAAATACGTGCAGTTGATCTTTGGAACAGCCCTGGATTATGATTGAGGATGGTGTGATTTTGATAGTGAATGCAATTTTATATGTTTTAATGTGCATTTAATTTTAATTTTTTAACTTACGGTAAGTGTATTCTAACAGTTTGTTGTCCAAAGGCATTGAATAGTTGCCATATGTAAAGCTGCCTTGAGTCCCCTTCAGGATAGGGAAAGACGGGGTGTAAAAAGAGTAAGTAAGTAAGTAAGTAAATGCTATTTGTTTTTCTTTTTAGGTGCTTTCTGAGCTATCTGACAGTAAAAGTTCTTCTCTGGAGCAGGAAAAAGAGGAAGAACCAACCAGGATTTCAGAATTTTTCTTCAATGATATATTCATGGAAGTGGATGATTCAGAGTAATATAGAAACGTCTCAAATATCAGATGGCTAAGAATGCACTGTAGCAGAAATGTAGTAGTTTTTGCTCTGTCACACTTTTTCAAATAGCCCTTACATTTGAGGCAATATAAACAGCCTGGCAGGATGGAGTAATATTTCTCTTATTCTGAACAGCCTGTCAATTTTAGAAGCACTGAAAAGAAAACACATTTAAATTTAAAAACACACATGATCAGAACATCAATTGATCTGTGTTTATATTTGATACAAGTAGTTTCTAATGCATGGCTGCTGCTTTAGAAATGCAGTGGAAATGATCTGCTTGTCAATACACCCCCTAAATAGGGTATTTATGTTTGTGGGACTAGGTGTAAATTATTTTTACTTCTTTTTGTGAAGTAAACATTTACTGGGTGTGTATATGGGAGGGGAAATAATTCTGCTCTGTAAATAAGTATATTCTGAACATTTCAGTGTATGTAATAAGTACATACAAAATATTTTGAGTTGTCCTATTTTTATAAAAATGTATGTGTCTTGGTTCTAAAAAGCAATGTTTTAATTCCTTCAAAATGTACAGAGATGTAAAAAATATTTATTTAAGCTTAATGTATAAAAAGATAACTGTCCAAAACTAATTCTGTTGTCCTGGAGATAAAGAAGAATTAAACATCACTCATGTTCTATGCACTAAATCCTAAATGAGAGGCAGTATTAGGAAGTCTTTTTTTAAAAAAACCTACCCATATAACACTTTTAAGAAGGATATATTAGAAGCTAAAATCAGGAATCAGAGTAAAGGATAATACAATTATACTGAATAGTTTTCATCCCTTTTTTATCTGGTTAGATTTATTTGTCATTGTTAGAAACATAAAACTCACTTGGTCCAGTCTAAAATACTCTGTAAAAGAACTGTGTGTTCTGTATTCTTCTTAGTGACTGCATTTTAAATTCTGGTGACCTCTTTTACAATTAGCAATTGAAGGTATTTTTCCATAAGTATCAACAGATCCATTTTTAGTGGCAGTTCTTATCTGCGGTTGTTCAATATTGCATACTATTTCGTATATATAATAAGCAAATACAGTCTCTTCATTTCCCACAAGGACAATAGGTAGAATCCAGATTTAGTAATACTTAAGAGTCGACTCACTTAAGTGAATGATATTTAAGTTAGCAATGACTAAATGTCTCCTTAATTTCAGTGGATCTACTCTTAGCATGACTAAGTCTAGATCCAACCTAATGTATCTTGTTCATTAGCAGATCAGTATCTTAATTATCACACCTGACAAACCTTGACTGGCTTGATCGTTTGATGTCTGTTAATCGTAGAGCTCTAAAAAGACAAAACTATATATGTTAATGTGAATAATTTAATAAATGTAAATTTAGATCAGTAAACTCAGAAGTATTCACATTTTTCAGTGAATTACTAAAGTGGAATGCATCCCAACATGGAAAGTCTATTCTTATTATTGCTTGGAAGAGGTATACTAAAAAGAGACTACTGAAATAATGAAAAACTTATTAGTGTAATTTGCTGGAGTGATTCAAATTGCAATGTAAAACAGGAACTAACTTACAAATGTGCCTTATCTTTCCTTGCTAAATGAAAAAAAAACATCAGATGCTCTTAGTGTTCACTGTAAACCATGTTCTCTTGGAATGTCTTTCTGTCACTTATATTGCATACTTCAATCAAAGAAACCAACTGACCATCCCAGTTTATGGATCAGACCATTACATTTAGATTAAAATGCAACCAGGAACTGCTTTCCATAAATGTTTGACATGTTTTTCAAAGGCATGCACTGTTATGTGTAAGCTTTCTGTTTCAAAGAAAGCAGTTGTGATATATGTGTAAATTATGTGAATAAACCATTTTGTATCACTTGTAAAGCATTTCTTATTTTTTTAAAAAAAATTATTAAAGTTTTCATGTAACAATAAAAAGAGGGGGAACATTTCTAAGGTATAGGAAAGTAGGAAAATGGAGTGTTTAAAGAAAAAAGGTGATAGAGGGGTAGGGGTAATGGGATTGGGTGGTGGGGTGTTTTAGGGGAAGTGGATGAGGGGGTAAGGGAGGAATAATAGGGAAGAATATGTAGTATGACTTCCAATCTTCTTCACTTCGGGTGCATCTTTCTTCTTTCTATCATTTGAGCTCTCACAATCTTTGGCAAGCTCCTTTTGTGGTCTCTCTTAAGAGCATTTAATGTTTAAGTTTATCTTATATCTATAAACCATTTCAGGTTTTCTTGCAATATGAAATTCTTTATTGGTGTCCAGTCTGTTTTGGATATTTTCAGATTCTGCTTTATGCTCATGTGTTAATTTATCCATATTCATGATATCTAAAATTTTCGATAGCCATTGTTCTTGAGATGGAATCTCTTTTGTTCTCCATACTCTTTAATTTATTCGCCCTTCTCACCACTAGATAATTCAAGGGTTTATCTTTGTTTAAGACAAATTTCAAAATCGATTATACAACTAATAGAAGTATTCTGGCAATTTACATTCCATCTTTATATCTAGTATCTTTTCCATTTTTTCGTGAATATTCTTCCAGTATGATTTGGCAACTTGTAAAGTATTTCTCTTCTGAGGGTTTGTTCTGGGCTAACATGCCAGTGTGGGTCAGCAAGTTTTCAGACCAGTCACAGCTTTAGAAAAGCATGATTTATTTATTTATTTTTCTGATAATCACTCTTTTGCATATCACAGGCATTACAGACTGGGTAATTAGACATACAACAAAAGGACAAAAGCAATTTAAAAAATGGCAAATCGCATTCCTTCATTCTTTTTCAACAGCAGTTACATTATTTCTCTTCTAGGCAGTTTAGCTTTAGAGGTTTCAGTAATCACTCTTTTGCTTCTTGTGCAGAGCAGTAGAGCAGTTTAGGAGGTGGCTTCTTTGCAGAGCAGTAAGGCATGTAAAACCCATCTTTTTCAGCAGGCTTTCGATCTCTGCTAATCTGTTAATGGAAACATTTTAACTTTGCTATTGTTAATTGATTGATTTGTATTTGTTTTATGTAAACCGCCCCGAGCCTTTGGGAGTGGTGGTATATAAATCGGAGTAATAAATAAATAAATAATACAGGAGCAGAGTCAAGTTTTAAAAGTTATAAAAGACTTCCTTGAAAGAACTACATTTCCATATAGGAAATTTAAGAGGTTCGCTATGTAACTCTCTGGACATAATGTCTCTCTCCATGCTCACAGGAGAAGAATGAAAATGGGAGAAATAAGGTTGAACACTGTGAAACACTACCAGCCTCCTCGCAGTAGATTTAAACCAGTGGTTCCCAAACTTTTTGGCCTAACGTCCCCTTTCTAGAAAAAAAAATACCGCCCCCCTAGAAATTATTTTTAAAAAATTTAATAGCAATTAAACAGAAAGATATATGTATTAATGCAGTGGTTCTCAACCTTTCTAATGCCGTGACCCCTAAATAAGGTGCCTCATGTTGTGGTGACCCCCAACCATATTTTCGTTGCTACTTCATAAATAATTTTGCTACTCTTACGAATTCTAATGCAAATATTTAATATGCAGGATGCATTTTCATTGTTACAAATTGAACATAATTAAAGCATGCTGCCACCAGAGAGGGCTCAGAGGGGACGGGCAGCTGCGGCCTGAGGGGACGAAGAAGCGAGGTCTGCTCTCCCCGCAGAAGCCCTGGGCTTTCCTGCTCCCTCCGCCGGGGAAGGCCGCGCTTTCTTCCGTGGTGGCGGGGAGGCTTTGCCGGAGGACGCAAGGCCTTTGCACTGCAGTCTTCGCACTGCACTGCATGTGGGGGTCAAAGCAAAGGGGGCGGGGCCAAAGACCCCTTCTAAATGGCCAATCATTCACCGCCCCCTTAAAGGGGTTCACCGCCCCCTTGGATCACCTCACCGCCCACCACTTTGAGAATCAGTGATTTAAACCAAGGAAAAGTTTCATGAGAACCACCACTCCTCTAAACGTTACTCTAGCAGCAGCAATAATATCCCTGTGGGCAGCAAAATCAGGCAATTCCAACTGGATGGCTCCTCACGAGGGTCTTCCTTCAGGGCAAACCAATAATTGGCAACTTGGAAGTGGAGTTAGCAGATCAAAAGACAACCTGGCCAAATGGCACTACCTAGAAGACGCCTCCACCTTGTATGATGGTGGAGCAGAACAAACAACTCTGCATCTGTATGCTCGTACACAATGCCCTGCCTCATGCACAGAGGAAGAACTGTTTGAAGCAACAGACAATGCGGTTGCTGTTGCCTTTTTTTGGCCTAAAATTATTGAGCAGCTTGTGTTTCCTTTATTGTATCTGTATTATACTTATTTATGCAATGCTTTTGACATGAAATAAAAAGGGGGGTGCATGGGTGCAACTGGGGAGACTCAGGGTGGCGAGGGCCATGGCAACTCATTGAGGCCCTGAGAAACTATAACTGGATACTGAGTATCCATTTTATATTTGGGGGAGGGGGTTACTTTGAATCAAAAGAGACATGTCCCTGAGAAGCATCAGTCTAAGACAGTGATTCTCAACCTGGGAGTCGGGACCCCTGGGGGGGGGGGTCACGAGGGGGCATCTGAGGGGTCACCAAAGACCATCAGAAAACACAGTATTTTCTGTTGATCATGAGGGTTCAGTGTGGGAAGTTTGGCTCAATTCCATCGTCACTGGGGTTCAGAATGCTCTTTGGTTGTAGGTGAACTATAAATCCCAGCAACTACAACACCCAAATGACCAGGTCTATTTCCCCAAACTCCACCAGTGTTCACATTTGGGCATATCAAGTGGTCATTACAAGTTTGCTCCAGATCCATCATTGTTTGTGTCCACAGTGCTCTCTGGATGTAGGTGAACTATAACTCCCAAATTCAAGGTCAATGCCCACCAAACCCTTCCAGGATTTTCTGTTGTTCATGGGAGTTCTGTGTGCCAAGTTTGGTTCAATTCCATCGTTAGTGGAGTTCAGAATGATCTTTGATTATAGGTGAATTATAAATCCCAGCAACTACAAATCCCAAATGACAAAATCAATCTCTATTCAAATTTGGACATACCAGGTATTTGTGCCAAATTTGGTCCAGTGACTGAAACTACATCCTGCATATCTATCCAGAGGCGACCTGGCCACGGTGCTCCAAGCCACGGTCATCTCGAGACTGGACTACTGTAACGCCCTTTACATTGGCTTGCCCTTGTCAGTGCTCCGGAAACTTAAGCTCGTCCAGAACGCCGCTGCTCGACTTCTCACTGGGACTGCACATAACACCTATCCTCCAGCAGCTCCATTGGCTTCCGGTCGAGCACTGGATCACCTTCAAGGTGATGGTGTTAACCTTCAAGGCCTTGCATGGTCTGGGGCCGCTGTATCTGAGGGACCGTCTCTTCCCCTATCAACCCCAGAGGTCACTTAGTTCCAAACAAATGAACAAATGTCGATCTTCAAAGAAATTCGTCTCACATCGACCTGGCGCAGAGCCTTTTCTGTAGTAGCGCCGTTAATCTGGAATACCTTTCCAAGTAATGTGCGGGCTATGCAGGACCTACTCTCCTTCTGCAGGGCCTGCAAGACCCACCTTTTTCGGCTAACCTTTGATTGTTAAGCTGAAAAATCATCAGAATTCAAATATTGTTGTTTCTGAGGCTGCAAACAGGGATGCCCTAAAGGGGAACCACAATGAAGGGTTAATGACTCTGGGCAGGCATGTAGCCGGGGCTAAGGGGGCTTCAGGCCCCCCCGAAATTCTCAGGATGGTCCGCGAAAAGGCCTTACTGGTACATTATTTAAACTGTTATGTGCATTTAAATCATGATCTGATCACCATGCTCATTATATCCCATATTAATGGGGTTATTGGGATAACAATACAAAAGGTTTGCCAGGGTAGACCCTCTTCCACCCAGTCTCAGCCCCAAACTCAGCCCCCCAAATCAAAATCCTGGCTACGGCCCTGACTCTGGGGCAACGAGGGCTATTCCATTCGGCCCTCCTCAACCTCGGGTTGTTGGAGCTGTTCCCTCACCTTTACCATCTATGTTTCCTTCCACCTCCTCTCAGCTGACCCACTTGGTTGGTCCCTCGATATCAGCATACCTCTCCCAGCGGATAACAGCGCTCCATGCAGTCTTGCCAGCCGCATGACCTTAGAGGTGTCTATGGACATCGCGGGCTCTTGGCTTAAAAATGGAGATGAGCACCAGAGTCCAAGACACAACTGGACTTAATGTCAAGAGAAATATTTACCTTTTACTCATATAATAATAATGAGGTGTTTACTTCTTCGGGTTGGAACTAGAATCATGGTGTGCCTTAATATAGTTGGTATCAGCTAGGGTTTGAGGTTTTCAGCCTGCCACTTTTGGATTCTTGATTGCTGAGTATTTATTTACTGTATAAAGAGCAAATCGATGCATTTGAGGAAACACAAGTACAAACTTGGCATTCTAGTAAATATCCTTTGACCAGTAGCTCGCAACTTGGAGTGCCTCTGCTGTTGCTAAAAGGGAGTCTCCCACTGTGCATTACAAGACTCAGGCTGCATTGAATTGGGTGGTCTGTGGTTTGCTCTTCTCCACACTTGCATGTTTTGGACCCCACTTTGTACCTCCTTTCTCGTAGGTATTAATTCTGGCCCTTTGAAAAACACCTCACAGACCGGGGACACTCCACAGGAGCCAAAGCTACCCACCTCTGATGAGGCTGACGTTTTTTCGGCCCATGGGGTGTATATGGCAAGGGCATTGAGCTTACCCACGTTGGAAACATCTACCCCAGAGGGTGATCACACTTTCCTTTGGAGCAGCACCACTTGCTGGCTCCTGCAATATTACCTCTGTTATCCTTCTTTGGGTGACTAGCCGGATTACCAGGCATTGTGCTGCTGTTCGTCCTTCCTATCGCAAAGTGAATAGGTTCTCTCTAGTGGGTCATTTTCACTCCCACAATACGTGGCTCGCTCATTGAAACTAAATCCAGAATATGTTGTTTTTACTTCTGTTGTGCTTTTATATGATTGTAAGCCGCTCCGAGCCCTCGGGAAGTGGCGGCGTACAAGTCCAAATAATAAATAAATAAATAATATCAGATATTTACATTACGATTCATAACCGTAGCAAAATTGCAGTTATGAAGTAGCAACGAAAATAATGTTATGGTTGGGGGGGGTCACCACAACATGAAGGAACCGTATTAAGGGGTCGTGGCATTGGGAAGATTGAGAAACACTGGCC
Source organism: Anolis apletophallus (assembly GCA_030556195.1). Classification (NCBI taxonomy): domain Eukaryota; kingdom Metazoa; phylum Chordata; class Lepidosauria; order Squamata; family Anolidae; genus Anolis; species Anolis apletophallus. The sequence continues at coordinate 48,218,453 of JARBWK010000006.1, read as the reverse complement.
TAAGAAATAAAAGTAGGAGAGAAAGGCCAGCGGTTCAAAATCTGGGGAGCGAGGCGAGCTGTGGTCAAAGGAGGGATACACACACGTAGTTCAATAGCATTGAAATGTTTATAAGCAAGGAAATAATATCATCCAAAAGCCACACTGGGCTGTGGTATATATAGAGTCAAAACGTAAATAATGTGCGCCAATGCGCTAGTAACAATAAAGTGTCCAAAAAAGAAAAAAAGGGGGGTAAATACCCCAAGGTTAGTCCATGTCCAATGTTCAATATATCCAAATGGAACACCAAAGATGGAGGTAAGCCCACTGTGTGAAAAAGGGAATTCCAGGCTGAGACACCCAAACCGGGTGTATTTGTAATCCACAGAGTAGGCTGGTATACGGGCCGACGAGGAGACGATTGTAAAGGATCCAACACTCGTTTCGACCTAATACTGGTCTTTCTCAAGGCCAAAATAGTCCCATCAAGAGGTAGTTATGGTCATGGCTGGACTTGCCTGTAGCAAAAACATATATATATATCTCAGTATGTATCTCACAGTCATAATAGCAGTGTATACAAATGAAAAGGACACAAAGTATCCAGTATGCAACCAACAGTTATCCTAAACATATCCACAGAGTATATCATAGACACCATATCAAACATATAATAGCCATAGTGCTAATAGAAAGGTATTGTAGCAGCAAATTGGGAGTTATGGAACTCCAAGTGGCAAGTTACCTCTTACCAAAACGGCGGCATGGACGTGCGGGCGCAAGGATGAGGAATCACGCAACAACTTTACTGCTCATGATGAAGTCAAAGATTTATTGATTAACACCAGCTGGTGGGGTTGGCCCACAGAACGTGCTGTAAAGGCAAAAACGGCCCGGTGATCCTTAACACAAAGCTTTTATACCCTTCATGGCGGCATCCACAAAGCCCGCCCTTCTTCATAAACATTTCACAAACATCATTGGCTGGTGTCACAGAACATTTCATTAATCAATAAAACATAACATTTTCATTTGCATCACATCTTAATCCCCTCCTATTTGTTAGAACAATGAACATTTCTATGGTAGTCTTTCCCACAGTACATCTATCAGTGGCTGGGACTCTCATGTTCCCAACTAGCAACATTTGGCTTCTGCAGACTCCTTGCCAGCAACGGAGGGGCAGAATCCCTCTCATCATGCGCAGTTCTTATCCATTTGGCACTAAGGTAAACAAACCTCACGCCTTGTACTGTTAGACCAATCTGAGCCTACGTTATCTACGCTAGGCGGGATGTACTTTGGCAAATCACAGCATTGGCGAGAAGCACCAACATTCCCGGAGCCAGTGCCTGCTTGATTCTTGGCACAGAAACCCCCTTTCTAATCTCTACACGTGTGCAGCATCACTCTCTGACTGTACCTCTGTTGGAAAAGTACCAAAACCGCTTTATTCCAGAGGTTTTCTTTTTGTGGGTAACTCAGCACATGGAGTTACCTACACATACGTCTAGAACCTCTCAAGAGGACCAATCCACTCTCAATCCCTCTTGACCATGGTTTGCACAGTCCTGACTGCATGCACACTTTTCACTGCATCTACGGTTTCTGCATTGCAAAGGCACAACATTTCAGCATTAACGGTAGGCAGCACAGGATGATCATTACAGAACATAAAATCACAATGATTATCATCACAATTGAGCGTAGCCATTGAAAATTCGGAAGCCAGCTCGTTAGATAGCTCCAGAAATCACCTGGGGCTTCATAAGTCTTCTGCACCTCTCTAGCAACACCCTGAATCTTGACCGG
>JARBWK010000006.1:48192198-48216559 GCA_030556195.1 Anolis apletophallus | reverse complement strand
TACAACTCCAAAACTCCAGGTCAATGCCCACCAAACCCTTCCAAGTATGTTCTGTTGTTCATGGGAGTTCTGTATACCAAGACTGGTCCAATTCAATCGTTGGTGGAGTTCAGAATGCTCTTTGAGTGTAGGTGAACTATAAATCCCAGCAACTACAACTCCCAAATGTCAAGGTCTATTTTCCCCTAACTCCACCAGTGTTCACATTTAGGCATATTGAGTTTTTGTGCCAAGTTTGGTCCAGCTCCATCATTGTTTGAGTGCTCTCTGGATGTAGGTGTACTACAACTCCAAAACTCCAGGTCAATGCCCAATGAAATTCATTTATGTTTCTTATGCGCAAAGCTTGGAGGTAATTCTAGGCAATATTTTTTTAATAATGTGCTTGAACTGGATATTTTTTTCATGCATAAAATATGTACATTGATGCAGTATTAAAAGTATCACTATTGCAACCACCCAGTTGGCCATTTTCAGATTGTGGAGTATTTGCAGTTTTGATGTCTGTGGATCTGAGTAATAGAATCATAGAATTGGAAGAGACCTCGTGGCCCATCCAGTCCAACCCCCTGCCTAGAAGCAGGAAAATTGCATTCAAAACTAGTCACAGATTTGATTAAGAAATGTAGCAGATTACCATACTCCCACAAGGCAGGCTGCTCGTGCAGACGCAGTAGAAGGAGGAGACAGACAACAGGATTTCTCAGAAAGCTCAGTTTACTTTGTTTCCACAGCTGCGGGTCCGTCCCGGCACAACATGGTGCTTCAAGGGGGCGGCCCCTCCTCCTTGTGAGGCACATATTTATCTAAGCATCAGGGTCGGTTTAAGCACCGCCTCGTTCATTCATTTCACTGGCTAACACTTATGATGTGCTCTGATTCTAACCAATTAACAATGCATTATGTAATCTAATAATCCATTGGCTAACAGACATTGCGCAGTTTATTTTCCTGACCAGTTATTAAAGCTTTGTCTATGTGCGTAGATTGTCCCTATATTGTTACTTTTCTGATAAGCGTTCCCACGGACCGGCCAAATGGGTGTTTCATTAGGCTAACACATGTGATGTCTCCTAGACCAATCACTGACTAGTAAACAAAGAGCACATGGTGTTTCTCTAAACCAATTGTAATGCACCAGGACAACCAATGAGATGGCGTCCCTTCTAAACCAATCACTGCTGTTCTCTAGCGTGCTTGCTAACTCTGCCTTCTTCTCTATGCCTATGCCTATGCTTGGGTAGCAGTCTCTCCTGACGTTTCTTCTGTAACTCAATGAGTCTCCTTCAATACCTCCCCTCTAGTAATGCCTGTGTCTTCCAGTGTGACTTTACGACTAACGTCCTCTGGTTTATCTGGAGGACCTAGAGATTTCTAGAGAAAAAGCTCTCTTGGGCCCCATGTACACTGCCATGTACAATCAAGATTATCTGCTTTGAACTGCATTATATGGCAGTGTAGCTTCATATAATCCAGTTCAAAGCAGATCATGTGGATTATCCACTTCGATAATGTGGCAGCATTGAAGGGGACCTAGTAATTTCTGGGTCTTCCAGTGTGATTCTATAATCAGATTCCAGTGAAAGTCACGCTGAAAGGCCTAGAAATTCAAGTAAAAATACAGCAGTTTCTTTATTCACAGATATTCACTTTTACCACGGTCCGGTTCCCCTAACACCAGCAAATGCGGAGGGCTGACTGTATTTTAGACCTCCAGTAAAGGAATATTTAACTTGTACTCCATAAACTTCTCTAACAGGCAGGGCCGTAGCCAGGATTTTGTAGCCGGGGGGGCTGAGACTGGGTGGAAGAGGGTCTACCCTAGCAAACCTTTTTTATTGTTATCCCAATAACCCCATTAATGTGGGATATAATGAGCATGGTGATCAGATCATGATATGAATAAACATAATAGTTTAAATAATGTACCAGTAAGGCCTTCTCGGACCACCCTGAGAATAAAGCCCTTAGCCCCCGGCTACATGCCTGCTAACAGGAATTATTTATATAGAGGCTGGTATATCAGTTAGGGCATTAACTTTTAGGCATTAACTGTTAGACCCTTTTTTGAACAAGAAGTTGGATTAAAAGACCTTTGCTTTACCTTTCAAATTTTTAGGTCTTTAGAGCACCAGAATTCACATACTGTACTGTTAAAGGAGGGACTCTCTGGAAGACTAGCTGCCATATTTTTCTTCACTTTGCCATACTTGTCTCAGCAGTGATTCCAGAAGTGTATCTTGGCTCCCCAGACGGGGACATAAAAGAGGCCTCCTACAGGATGGTAAAACATCTTGGCGTCTCCTGGACAATGTCCTTGCAGACAGCCAATTCTCTCACACCAGAAGTGACTTGCAGTTTCTAAAGTCGCTCCTGACATTCACAACTATTTAGAATCTATTGTATCTGTTTTCCTTATGTCAGAGAACTTACTCAAAGGATATACTGTAGACTAGTGGTTCCCCCCTTTTTTTTAAACCAGGGCCCACTTTGACCAGGGCCCACTTTGACCAGGGACCACTCTCCAACATTAGTACCAAAAGGGGTAGGGCTGGTTAGCTCTGCGAAAAGGAGCGGAAATAAAATAATAAAATAAACAAAAAGGGAGGAGGTTTGTGAACCGGATTTTTGTTTTCGCAGTGCACTGCCGGGCTGCGGCCCAAAGGTTGAGAACCACTGCTGTAGACAAGGAAACAATCCTTTAATAACAGCTTTTCAAATATTCAGATTTCTTATTGTGAGAGGTGAAAAAAATCAAGGTCATATTTAAAGATTAGAAAGTTTCCTATATGGAGACATATTCTTCCTGTCATAACTAGTCTCTGTCTGGTATATATGCTTTAAGAGAATTGAGTTAATACACCTGAGTTAAATAGGTTTAAGGCTGCAACATCCGGATAGCAAACATCAGAAATCTGCATGCACTCTCTGCCCACATGGCTCAGAGAGTCCAAGATCATATATGGTCTTTTGAGGTACTCCAGCTCACATTTAGTTATTAGCACTTTAGATATACAGTAAGAGGAACGGAAATGACTCAATGCTATACCAATGGCGTTTGTTGGAAGGTCGTTTTGAAGAAAGGGGAATGTTTTCCACTTCTTCCTGTACTGTTTCCCATTGGAATTAGCTGTTGACTAGGTCTCCTGTGTTCCATTTGTAAGTTTTAGTTAGTTGGATGATTTCTCTTCTAATTATTTGTGGGAAAGGTTCAAATCAGAAGTCAAAATAAGCCAGGTGTACCCACCCATTCTTAATAAACAATTCCAGATGAATAACTGTTGTATAACTTTCAAGGAGTAAAATGATTCAAGTTATTTCAAGATATACTGGCATTGTTATTACGTATTTATTAAGGCCATGATGTGTAGACCTCTTTCTACCCACTTGAAAATTGTGAGGTCTCTTCCATGAGGCACTGAACAAATATAATACAAGATACTGTGCGTAAATGACTGCTGCCCTTCTTCACTTTTCTTGTTTGTCATTCTCTACAGATTTAACAAGACATGGTAGAAGATAGTTCTCAGAGCAGGGCAGATATAAATGCAATTTGGTGAGACAGAACAAGTGATCTTTATTTTATGAAATCTAAAGATGAGACCACAGGGCTAAGGCTAGCAGACAAAGTCCAGCAGATTTCCCTCCTTGTGTGTTAATGTTTACACTTTCTGAACATTCAATGTGTGCATCTCTAGTTAACAATGAGCACAGTTATGTTTCTGTAAAATCAGGGGCATATAGGTTTCAAAATTCCAGTTCTTCATGATTTGCTAAATAAAAGCATCTACTTTGTATATTATGTTGAACCATAGTGTGCCTCTGGATGTATCCTGGATTTATTCTCCCACAATTTCTCCCATACGTTTGGTTTTAAACAAATCATGTGTTGCTGTTAGATCTGAACTGACGTGTTCAGTTTGCTCAACTCTACAAACTGTTGTTTTAAATTGTTATTTGTTAAGCAAACATGGTTTGTCATTTCGGAAGTAGTGGTAAGAAACAAGCCCGTAAGAATGGGAAAGAATTTACACTATTATGCTCATCCTTTGATACTTAAAGGAATATCTCTCCTGGTTGTTTATGCAGTCACTTAAGACATGGTGTTTTGGTAACGCTTTTAATGTGCAACCATTTTAGCTGTAATTTTATATTCTGTTTCTTAGTGTGCAAGTCGCTCGGAGCACTCCGGTAGAGGGCGACTCATCAAGTAATAAACTGATTGATTGTTGTTGTGCATTTTCAAGTTGTTTCTGACTCAGGGTGATCCTAAGGAATCAGCATGACATAATGGTTTGAGTATTGGAGACTAGGGGTTTGAAACCCCACTTGCCTTGAAAACCCATGGGATGACCCTGGAAAGTCACCGGTTTTCTCGGCCACAGAAAACCTGTGATGGGTTCTCTTTAGGGCCATCATATACTGGAAAGCATTTGAAGATGTCCAACCACCACCACAACAACCAAGACAAACCTATCACAAGGATATCTTGGCAAGATGTATTCAGAGGTGATTTGACTTGGTTTCTTTGGCTGAGCAGGGATTTCCGCCTTGGTTTCCAAAATCATAAGTCCAGAACTTACATCACTGTACTATGATGGTTATATCATCTTGACAATAAATTGAGATCTGCTGGTGAAATCTTGAAATATCATTATGTTATAAGTTCTGAACTACTAATACTTGCAATAAGACTTTCTCTGTAACAGCGGTCCACTTGTAAAATTTTCTTCCTTGAAGATTAGTTTGCAGCTGCCTTTGAGGAGCGACAAAAGCAATCCTTTTCTGACAGGTCTTTGATCAGTATTAGAACAACTTAATTGCACATGTGCTATTTTGAAATTGATAGGTATTTTTATCAGTTATATTGAAATGGGATATATTGTAACCATCCCTGAAACCATTGTGTGATGAAAGATAGGAAACAACTTGTATGCATAAATAAATCATGTCTGGAAGGAGAGCTCATGGGGAATTAAAGAGAGGCGGAGAGGTATGTCCTGTTCTCTGACTAAGGCTCCTTCTACACTGTCATATAATCCAGATTCTCAAAGCAGATAATCCGCATTATCTGCTTTGAACTGGATTTTATGAGTTTATACTGCCATATAATCCAGTTCAAAGCAGATAATCTGGATTTTATATGGCAGTGTAGAAGGGGCCTAAGATACTATAAGATGCTTCAATGAAGAAATAACTTTGTCAGTTAGCATTTATGATGATAGTAATTATGGTAGCAGTGACTTTGGAGGCAGCCCCACAATACCTTTGTTTGCTCAAATAATGTGTATGTTAGGGTGAAGGAAAAATTTGGAGGGAAAAGAATGTGTTTTGATAATCACCTCATTTTCCCTTTCAACAGGTAAGGTCTTTTAAGTAAAGACATAGACATAGACACAGGTGGGCTTTAATGTGGTCACCTGGTATGAGTCCTCATAAGTAATTTTAGAAATCTGAATATTTTAATCACCTTGCTCTTCTTTGTCTTTGTATATGACTATTTTAATGTTAAACTAGTAATGAAACATAACATATAATTTAAGGATTATGAGGGTTTTGTTTTTGTTTTTGGGCTTGATTGGTATTTGTAATTAAAAAAAATCTTCTTGACCCATTATCATTCTTGTATATTCCTGACTCCATCTCTTTCTATCAGAAATGATCCAGCCTTTTACCCTGTATACTTAAATTGCTGGTGATTCAGGTTGTTGTATTAGACAACACCGCATTACTATTAATACTGATGGTCAAGGTAACCTTAATTCATTAAAATAAAACACAGAATATCCAGAGCTTTCTGTCATCAAAGCATATTTTGTCAACTAGTTAAAAGACATCCTAGAACTAGACCTCCATTTAGATAGTTGTTTTGGTAACATGGTATTCAAACAAACTTTCTCCTTTGTCCCCTGTGTTTAAAAAGAAACCTGTTAAATATCATGATATTTTGTTGTTGTAATTGGGAGAATGGTGGTGTTTGAGAACCTCACTCCATTTTTCTTCAGATTTACATTGCTTTTTTAAAAAGAAGTATTTACTGCTCTTCAGTCAGTACTCCAGGGCCAACTTTTAAAAATAGAGTTTGCATGCACATTTTGAGAACTTTTAAAACTGAAGTAATATCAACTCAGCAATAAACCTCACTGCATTTAGTGAGGGTTACTTCCAGGAAAAGGTGCATGGAGTTTTGGCCACAAGGTAAACAAGCAGAAAGAAAGTAGAGTTAAAATAGTAGATCAGTTCAGATGTGTTGAATAAGTCAGAATGTTTCGAGCAATGTGTTTTGCAAATGTGATTTAGTAATGTAATTGTTAAATAGTACTTAAAGAAAAGGGAGAAAGATTATGTCCCTAATTATTTTCATGCTATTCACCTTTTAAACATTCTGCTATCCACTTTTATTTTCTGTCCAGGAAAACTATGAAAGAATGAAAGCATTAGTGGCAGAACTCCAACAGAATTCTGAAAAAATCAGGTTAGGTATGTGTTATCCTGTTTTTTCTCTGCTTAGAGAGTGATGGTACTTGGTTTTCGGTAGTGTGTAATGTGAAAATTTACAAATGCAACAGAAATAGAAATATTACCAATATGTATAAGTTTAGCATCATTGTTCACTTTGCTCAGTGAACATCTAAGAAGTATTCCTTCTCTGCCACAAGACTTTATAAGCAACTGAGAATTATAACAGTAGGTGATGTGTTTGATGTAAGAAGCAACTAAAAGCCATAGGTGGTGGAAGAGATGAAGGTCCAACAGTAACCCCTCTAGAATGTTAGTTTTTAAAGAGCTATTCCATGCAGTTAAGCATGGAATAGTTCTTTTGGTGTTATGTGAAGCGATTGAATCAGCCTTGTATCAACTCTGCCTGCATTATTTTTCTGGCCACCTATAGCCAACAGTTGGCCATAGATGCCAATCCATTGAATTTCATACAGGCAGAGAGAAAGAGAAGGATACATCCCTCTTTTCATTTCTGTGCTCGCTGTAGCTTAAGGAAAGGCTTTTCACTCCATTGCTAATATCACCTGTTTTTACTGTCTGTGACCGCATAATAATGGAGATTTGCCTCAAGGAAAAAAGAAAACATTTTTTAGCTTCTGAGAGCCAGTTACAATTGCAGTGACACAACTGTAATTGGTTAAATGAACAAACCCAGAAGGTACTCACCAATGCTCTTCATCCTGGAAAGAAGTGAGGAGCGGAGTGCCGCAGGGTTCTGTCCTGGGCCCGGTTCTGTTCAACATCTTTATTAATGACTTGGATGAAAGGTTAGAAGGCATGATCATCAAGTTTGCAGATGACACCAAATTGAGAGGGATAGCCAATACTCCAGAAGACAGGAGCAGAATTCAGAACGATCTTAACAGATTACAGAGATGGGCCAAAACTAACAAAATGAAGTCCAACAGGGACAAATGCAAGATTAGGCAGAAAAAATGAAATGCAAAGATACAGACTGGGGGACGCATGGCTTGAGAGCAGTACATGTGAAAAAGATCTTGGAGTCCTTGTAAACAACAAGTTAAACATGAGACAACAATGTGATGCGGCAGCTAAAAAAGCCAATGGGATTTTGGCCTGCATCAATAGGAGTATAGTGTCTAGATCCAGGGAAGTCATGCTACCCCTCTACTCTTGGTCAGATCACATCTGGAATCACACTGTGTCCAGTTCAGGGCACCACAATTGAAGGGAGATGTTGACAAGCTGGGGGTGTGTCCAGAGTAGGGCGACTAAAATGATCAGGGGTCTGGAGAACAAGCCCTATGAGGAGCGGCTTAAAGAACTGGGCATGTTTAGCCTACAGCAGAGAAGGCTGAGATGAGACAAGATAGCCACAAGAGAAAGTCATAGGGAAGAGGGAGCAGGCTTGTTTTCTGCGACCCTGGAGACTAGGACACAGAACAATGGCTTCAAACTACGGGAAAGGAGATTCCACCTGAACATGAGGAAGAACTTCCTAACTGTGAGAGCCGTTCAGCAGTGGAACTCTTTACCCCAGAGTGTGGCAGAGGCTCCTTCTTTGGAGGCTTTTAAACAGAGGATGGATGGCCATCTGTCAGGGGTGCTTTGAATGCAATTTTCCTGCTTCTTGACGGGGTTGGACTGGATGGCACACGAGGTCTCTTCCAATTCTATGATTCTAACTACCACAAAAATGATATCACTTGCTTTGTATTCGTACATGTTCAATTATACCTAAAATATCTCAGTGCAGGCAAGGGAATGACCTATTCAGAAAACACTGGCTCTTTCTTCCCCTTCTATATTGTTATGCTCTTTCCCTTTCCATCCTTTCTAGCCATGGATTCAGTTCTCACCCTTCTTTGTCAGTGTTTTGTGTCTCTGGGTCATTAAGTTAATTATGATATTTTCTCTCCTTAAGATGATTTTCTACTTCTGCAAATAGCCAAGTCTGATTTATGAATACTTTATTCTTGTACATGAATGATGTGGTTTTGGCTACACGAACACACCAGAATTAACATTAAAAGCATTGATGATAGAATGAATAGCAAAATTAAGAAAATAATTGTTGTTGCTGAAAATGTTTTCGCTGTTCCTAAAGGATGGATGTGTCTAATAATGTATGCAAGTAGCTAGTAAAAAAACATAATCTGAGATATTATATGGCAGGTGGTGGCGAGAAGTCCAGGGACCTTCACACATCAAGAGGAAAATTGTTACCTAGAGAAAGAATTGACAGACTTCTAGATCCTGGGTAGGTACTACTTGCGATTTCATTTTTAATGTTTTAGCATACAAGCTGTGAAATGTTAGATAATTTCAGATTATATGAACTGGTTATCATTTGTAGAGAAGAGAAATGTTAAAATGGTTGTGTATTTCTTTGTTTTTAGTGTTTTTATTAGTGTGGAAAGATGTAAAAAAAAAAACCCTCATAATTCAAAATGCAGATTTTATTAGGACTATGGAATGATGAACCTCAAAGTTCCCTGTCTGTAATATTGATAAGCATCATGTTACTTCCTGTGACTTGAGATCTTTTTTCTGTTTTCAGGTCTCCATTTCTGGAATTTTCCCAGTTTGCTGGTTACCAGCTGTATGGCAAAGAAGAGGTACCAGCCGGAGGCATCATTACAGGCATTGGGAGGGTATCAGGGTGAGACTGCTGTTGGTGGATTTCTATATTGTTGATTTCAATCCTGTTTTCTGATACTTCTGAATATTGGAAATAGATCCCAAGAGACTAGAATTAATACATTTAATATTATGGAGTCTTAACCTACTTTGCATGTTTGTTCAGGTCTCTGATATAATGTGTTATTTTGTCTTGGTTTATCTACTCATCAGTCTGACTCAGATTCAGGGTCAGGCAGTTCAGAGAAATCATTTCATTTCAAAGTACTTGTGAAAACAACTGTTGTTCTTATTCTTTCTGGTTTGATAATTAAATAATGCTTTAATGGGTGTATATGTCCAGCTTCTTTCCAAAAGATATCAAATCCATCAGAATAATATGTATTCTTGTGCTATAAAATGCAATTTTCCAAGCTCCATTACAAAGTGATTTGATAAATTTTGGTAGTTTTGATCTGTACATAATTTTTTACTCCTAGGGCCCTTCCACACAGCCATATAACTCAGAATATCAAGTCAGATAATCCACAATATCTCAATTTAACTGGATTATAATCCAATTCAATGAGGATTTTATACAGCTGTGGGTAATGAGCCCTAGACAACAATACACTGCCACCTATAATTCATTTTCTTTTTTTCCGTTTTAAATTTGGTACCTTTTGGAAACAAGATTCACATGTTCTGTAGAATCCAGGAATTTTTGTGCAAGGAATTCTGCTCCTATTAAAGGATGGTATCATATAATAATACTTTGATGTATCTTTTCAGGGAATCAAACATTTTAATAGAGGATAAATATCATAACCTGAAGGATGTGGATAGGGAAAATTGTTATCGGAGCAAGTTAGCATTTAAGATATTGAGCTCCTACATTTTGTGGTCCTACATTTCTACCATTTCTGGATACACAGAAAGTGATAACACAGCAGTGGGAGATATTTAGTTCTCCATATGTTAAACTACATTTCTCACCAATCATAACCTTTGTATAAGTTGGGGAGACCTGCCGAGAGTTTGCATAGTCCTTTCTTTCAGAAAACCGTTATCTGTACATCTATTTTGGAGGTTTAAACTAGTATAATAAAGATTGTTCTTCAAGCATCTTACTTTTTTCCTCTGTCTAAAGTCTTTAAGGTGCTGTTGTCATTATTGGAATGAAGATTAGAGCCCTCATGAGATTGTCACTTGGTACATTAGATATTGAATGTAGTTTTGTCATGATCTGTTTAATAATAATACATGTTCATGTAATAACTCTTTCATGGCATAGGGTTAATGGAAAGCTTTGTCAGATTCGATTGGAGCCACAAACCAACTTAATTGGATGAAAATTTCATTGATTTCAGAGTTTGCAGTTCTTTTGCTCAATTAAGAATTACTAAGTTGATGTAAATTGCTTCTCTTTCAGAGTAGAGTGCTTGATTATTGCTAATGATGCAACTGTCAAAGGTGGAACATACTATCCTATCACTGTAAAGAAACATCTGCGCGCTCAAGAAATTGCAATGCAGAATAATCTCCCTTGTCTTTACTTAGGTAAGTCCTTTTACAAATGTAATTGTTCATTGACTGAGATTTGAGGCAGACTTTATTTTTAAGAGGCTGCTGTCATGATAAAAAGAATCTTGTCTTGTCCTAACTGATTGAGCTTTCTTATTCAGTGACTTAAGGGAAGCTTATCTGTTTGGCTTGATGTTTGAACTGAGAAAATAAGACTTACAGATAGGTAGCAAACTACAGTAGGAAAGTTCTGGGTTGCTGTGAGTTTTCCTAGCTGTATGGCCATGTTCCAGAAGCATTCTCTCCTGATGTTTCACTCACATCTATGGAAGTCATCCTCAGAGGTTGTGAGGTTTGTTGGAAACTAGGCAAGAGAGGTTTATATATTTGTGGAGTGTCCAGGGTGGGAGAAAGAACACTTGTCTGCTTGAGGCAAGTGTGAATATTGCAAATGGCCACTTTGACTAGCATTTAATGGCCTTGAAGCTTCAAAACCTGGTTGGTTGCTGCCCGGGGGATCCTTTTTTGGGAGGTATTAGTTGGCCCTGATGGATTCTTGTCTGGAAATCCCCTGCTTTTTGACTGTTGCTCTTTATTTGCTGTCCTGATTTTAGAGTTTTGTTCATTTTCATGGTTTCCTCCTTTCTGTTGAAATTGTCCCCATGCTTGTGGATTTCAATGGCTTCTTTGTGTTGTCTGACATGGTAGTTGTTAGAGTAGTTCAGCATTTATGTGTTCTCAAATAATATGCTGTGTCCAGGTCGGCCATCAGGTGCTCTGCTATGACTGACTTTTCAGGTTGAATTAGTCTGCAGTGCCTTTCATGATCCTTGATTGAGCTTTTTTAACTCAGTGACTTAAAGGAAGATTATCTGTTTGGCTCGATGTTGGAACTGAGAAAATATGACTTGCAGATAATTAGCAAATTACAATAGGAAAGTTCATTTGTAGAAATTCTTCAGAGTCAACTAGAGCTTGGAATGATGTCTGAATTGCTTATCTGTTCAGAAGATGCTGCATCAAATAAATGGTTGAACTTTTAAAGCAGAGTTCTGCAGGTAGAAGACCAATTATTTTTAACTACATTCTGTTCATTTTAGAACTTGGCAGGGAATCAGTGGTCCTTGAGGTGTTCGCCATTGGCTATCTTTAGGGGTGTTAAGGAGGTATACTCCCAGAATATCTAGAGCAGTGGTTCTCAACCTGTGGGTCCACAGATGTTTTGACATTCAACTCCTAGAAATCTTAACAGCTGGTAAACTGGCTGGGATTTCTGGGAGTTGTAGACCAAAACACATGGTGACCCACAGTTTGAAAATCACTTATCTAGAGGGTAACATATTCTCTTTTAATGGTTTCAGATTTAAGATCATGTTTTGCGTAGTAAACAATGGTTGATGGTTGATGCCAACTGGTTTGCTGTGATACTGAAATTCTGGAATTCTCTTTGCATTTACCTTGACCCTTTTACTGTTCATGTTAGAGATGCTATCTCTTTTTTTAAAACTTCTATTTTTATTAGTGAGAACTTTCTATTATGTGTCCAGTATGACAGCCAGATTTCTCCCTGATAAGGAGAGAAATTTTTAACCTGTTTGATGACAAGATATAACCTCAGACTTATTCTGCATGTTTTTATTATCAGTTGAACTATTTTATTTTAATGATATCTCAATATAATATTGGTTTGTTTTATGGTTGTATGCAAGAGCCGGTTGGCTAATGAACTTAGAGTTGCTACTTAAATCAATTCAGTATATATTTGTGTTTCTGTCTTAAAAAGGGTTAAAGTATCCTAAATATATAGAATGTTCTATTTTGTACACTTTACATACTGTGTAAAGTATGTAAAGTGTACATGCAGAACAGGATAGCGAAAATGATTATTGAACAATTGTAGTAGGTCATATAGCAAGGTATGTTATTTTATTATTTATTAGAAAAGGGCCTGACAGATCATGTTGGCAGATGAATGTAATTAAAGCAGTGCATGGCCATAATATAATTGCTCAGTTTTCTTTTATTGGGCTTCGGATCTCTTTCACTATTTCCTGCATTTCTAAGGATAACAGTGGAACTGACTTGGACAGAGGACTCTGAATAGAAGGAGCAGAACACTTCATGTGAAAAGATTGTCTTTTAGTGGCTATTGTTTGTATTACTGCTCCAACCACAGCAAATCATGTGCTTTGGGAAAGGGAAGAAGGCAATAGTTCTCCCACACCATCTCCGCTAGTCTGAGTTGCCTTACTGCCCTCCCTTTAAAGAAATAATGTTTTCAAGTTATGTTTACACAATTCACTCTTTATTTTAACTTAGTTGACTCTGGAGGTGCAAACTTGCCTCGCCAAGCAGACGTATTTCCAGACCGGGATCATTTTGGAAGGATTTTCTATAACCAAGCAGTCATGTCCTCACGAAACATTCCACAGGTAATTTTTCTTAGGAAAAAAAGTAGAAATAAAGTGAATTTTATACTGCCAACAAGTATATAGGAATTGAGAATTGCTGGAGTGCTCATAGATCGTATGGAATTGTGTACTAATTGTATGTATGTGTCAGGCATGTAGCCGGGGGAGGGGGGCTAAGGGGGCTTCAGCCCCCCCAAAATTCTCAGGGTGGTCCACGAAAAGGCCTTACTGGTACATTATTTAAACTGTTATGTTTATTCATATCATGATCTGATCACCATGCTCATTATAACTCAGATTAATGGGGTTATTGTGATAACAATACAAAAGGTTTGCTAGGGTAGACCCTCTTCCACCCAGTCTCAGCCCCGAACCAAACTCAGCCCCCCCCCGAATCAAAATCCTGGCTACGGCCCTGGTATGTGTATACCTGTGCACAAATAGTCTTTGTTGTGGTGAAGCAGTCATGATTCCCAGTGATTTATAAAGCCATAGCCAATTTGAGCATTTTCATTCAAAATGATGGTTTGTGGCTACTTCCCTTCTGCTTGTTGGTAAGATTCTTTTTCATTTATGGTCCTCGGCCAGAATATCAAGGGCTCATCTTGACAGCAGTGTTGAGCTGCAGCTTCCAGCATCCATTACAATGGCTATGCTGATTTAGATTGACAAGACTTGCAGTGCAGCATCTCAAGGGCTAAATTTTACCCATCCCCATACTTCAGAGGAAATTAATAGCAGCATTAAAGGTTTTAGTGGATGCCTCCCATAGCACAAATGTGGAATATAGGAAAATACAGAAAATACAGTAGGATTGCAAATTTCCTCATTTTCTAGAAGGCCACTTTGTAGTTATCGAGATTGTCTAACTACAGATATTATGTACTCTCCTTTCCCCCAGTTAATTTGATTTCTACTGCTGAATTTAATACCAAGTTTGAAGCACTTCTACAATTGTGGTGGCAATATTTAAATGACTCAGGACATAAATCTATGCACACTTTTTTGTTTTTCTTCAGTCTAATTAGTGATTAAATTAACAAAGAAGCTTAGTTTAATAATTGTTTTCTTTCACTCGTAATAATTAATACCATGCTAATTTAATGTGGTTTGAGATATTTAAATGGGTTTAAGTGTTACTGAATTAACATAGGGTCTATTCATATTAAAGAATTATAGTGCTATATTTCCACTTCATTTGCCATTTTTCCAATCGAAGGGGAATTTAAAATTCTTAGACAGAGGGATCTGATGCCTTATTGAACTAAAAACCCTAGAAATCCATTGGATGGGTAAAAAAACTACAGAAATTGATGTTAAGTTCTTAGGTTATTCTGTTCAGATTATGGTTCTATCTATTTCTTGTAGCAAGGATGTCATTTGTTGCTTCTTGGCCTACATGCCAGGTCCCATTCCATCATTACTAACTTTGTGTATTGAGGTACCTGAGAAAAGGAGTTGATGTGACCTTTTTCTTCAGCAAAATAAGCAGAACAGTCTTATACTGCAGTCGAAAGAGGTACTTGCCTTTGATTTTAAATGGATTAGTTGCTGTCCCTTTACCTTTTTTAAAAAAACGATTGTCTTTTAAGAAATTGAATCAAAATAATAGTAGATTTTTTGCTACCAAAAGCTTGTTTTTTGTGTATTTTCTTTTAAAATATATTTAGTTATAAAAACTGCTTTTTGCAATGAACAGTCATTGGCCTTGTATCACTTTTGCTGCAAACTGGTTTTCCCTGAAATGGAGTCAGGAAAAGAACAGACATGTCTAACCACAAGATGGCAAGCATGCTTCCAGCATCCAATGACTATTAACTTTAAATACATCTGTATTTTTTTCTTTTCTGAAGGTATCTTATATAGTAATTATGGTTCCCTGCTTTTTTCCACATGTAATTCCTAATTTGTATTGGCTGTCTGAATTTCTCTTATCGAAGAGGGAACATAGTAAAACAATGTGTTTCCTCCAAAACATTGCCTCTATCTGTCTTGTATTTGTGTGTCTAAAGGCATTGAATGCTTGCCTGTATATGTTCATTGTGATCCGCCCTGAGTCCCCTGGTATCGCAGGTACTGAAAGTATTTTAAACCGCTGAGTTGCTGAACTTGCTGACTGAAAGGTTGGTGGTTCGAATCTGGGGAGCTCCCATTGTTAGGTCCAGCTTCAGCCAACTTAGCAGTTCGAAAACAAGCAAGTGGGAGTAGATTAATATTTTTTGAGTGAGGTTAGGGTGAGGAGGAAGCGTCCCATTGAGATAATATGTTTCGCCAAAAGCTACATCTGCAGAAAGCTCCAGAAGTATAGAACTAACACTGATAGAGGACTGTGGAACAGCACTTTCTGCAGTAGGGAATCAAAGCATTGGCCACTTTGAATCCACTGGACCAAAGACCTCTTCATTTTACTTAATGGCTCCAAGACTGGACCTGCTACCATACACATACACATGTTATTCTAGTAGGAATTGGGCCAGGGAAAACATTAGAGAGAAGAAAAAGAAAACTGATTATCCTAATTGGCAAAAGACAAAATCTTGAAAGAGCTGCGCACTTCACCTTCGCTTTATTCTCTTCCCTACAGTTGCATTTCAGATTGTCCAATAAGACTATACACACTTACCTGTGCGTAAGTCCCATGGAATTCATTGGGATAAAGAGTGTTATTCTCATAATATATTTCTGTGGAGCATTCACAAAAAGTAGGAAAACAAGACAATAAAGTAATTGTCAAAATTCCTCCTGAATTCAATAATGATACTGGTCAAGAAAATAACAAGACTCAAAACATGGTGATTAGCAACGGCAGAGCTGAAACAATGAGAATTGAATATCAACTTTACTTTTTGATAGATTATTGGCAGGTGTTGAGGTGAGGGATCATGAGTACTACAAAGTCCTCACTAGAAAAGTATAAAATTGATGAATTCAAGATGGCAGGAATATGCAATTTAGTTAAAACAGCTTTTAAGAAATATAATAGAGTTCTTCATTTCAGTGCCTCTCTTTTACCCAGTTTTACAGTCATGATTGGATTGTGATGTGGAGTAGAAGGAGGAAAACCAACTTAAAATATGCAATATTGGATGTGATCAGTATTATATGAGAGGGAAAGGAGGAAAAGAGATCTCCTTTTGACTGAGACATGTCATCTCAAACAGTTCTTTAAAAAAAACTCACCTCACTTTGCATTTTTTCCTTGCCCTTGCTGTAACCTTCAAGATGCTTCCTCTTTCTGTGAATTTTTAATTAAAGTGAAGTGCTGAACATTTATCAAGTGCACAGTTGACATTCCAGTTACTGCAGAAAAAATGTTCAACCTGGTGCTGGTTTTTTTCACAGCTAAATACATATGTATGCATATTTTGCAGCTGTTCTGGAAGCTGACTTTCTATCATGATATTGGGGTTAGATGTTAGTTCACTGTTATCTCAAAGGCACTTTAGCTGCTTGTACTGGAAAATTGATGAGTTCTTTAGTGGGATTGGGTAAGCTCTATGAATCCTGAGGGCCAGTTTTCTCCCCCCCCCTTGGGACTGCATAAATTGACAAATTAATGCCCCCCCCCAGAAATGGTCCTGAAACCACTTTTAGATTTGTTTGTAGAGCTCCTTTTCACATACCCCGACCCCCAAATAAGTGGTTCAGAGTCTACTGTTTGAGTATTTTCTAGTGTTAACCCATGTAGAGTAGGGCTGCAATCTGTTTAGGAAGCAAATATCTTCTCCGGGAAGAAAAAGCTTTAGGAGGACTAGGGGGCACTCCCTGAAGCTCCAAGGTAGGAAAGTTAGGACTAATAAAGGGAAATATTTCTTCACCCAGAGGGTCATTGGGTTATGGAACTCACTTCCAGACAGGGGCGGTCTAAGGTAATTTTAAATGGTAGGCGAACATTATTTTGGTGCCCCCCCAAAAAAACATTATTTTGCCGCCCCCCCATGTAAAACAAATATACAATTATCAGATCACAATACCATTAGTAGTATTATATTGTATCAATGTATATACAATATATTATACCATACTCCTACTATATTATATCATAATTATATTATACTACATTACAATATAATTATATTATAATATATTGACATTATAATATAATGTAACATTCTATTATATTATTATTATAAAATAATAAAATTATTTATTTAAATAAAATTATCCTCTACTAAATATTTTCATTACTCCTATATAACTCAAATAACCCAAAATAAAGTAAAATAAAATATTATATATTACTATTTTGTACAATACCACTATACTGCAATATTGTTTGTAATATTACATGTAATATAAAATATATCATCATTCTATTGTTATATTGTATTTGTATTATATTGTATGACAATATTAAGCAGAACTGTATAATAATCAACAAGAAATGCAATGTAAATGCATCAAAACCAGAATATATTACCTATCACCCGACTCATAATTCATAGGAGTCTCCCATAAGTCCAAAATTAGGATCCCAATGTAAATGTAAATAGAAAAACAGCCAAAATGTTCAAATGAGGTCGAATACAGGCAGCGAGGCCTGGGCAAACTTGGGCCCGCCTCCCTCCTTCTAAGTGTTTTGGCCTCCAACTCCCACAACTCCTCATAGCCTCAGGCCCCTCAGGTCTAGACAGAAATAGAGCCGAAGAAAGGAAGGAGGGAGAGAAGAGGTCACAGAGGAGGAGGAGGAAAGCCCTTCATTCATTCCTTCACTTACACTTCCTTCACTGATTCCTTTCTCCTTCCCTGCAAAACGCTGCGGGCGGAGAGACAAAGAGAGAGGGGAAGCACTCCCTGCCTGCCCGATAGGGAGTGCTTTGCTTACAGGTTTCTGCGCAAGGGAGCTACTGGGCATGTGCAGAGGTTTTCGCGCATGTGCAGTTGCTCCTGCGCTCAACTTCAGCTCCAGAGCAACTGCGCCTGTGTGAAAACCTCAGCGCGTGCCCAGAAGCGGCGTCGGAGCGCACAAGGCCGGGGTCAAAAAGCAGGCAGCTGCAGCACTGTCTGAGGAACATCGGCAGGGCCAGGATGGCGCCCCATGCGGCCAGGATGGCGCCCCCTTCCCAGATGGCGCCCTAGGCGGCCGCCTACTTGGCCTATCTTGTAGGATTGCCCCTGCTTCCAGAGGAGGTTGTGACAGCTGTCAGCCTGGACCGCTTCAAGGCAGGATTAGACAGATTCATGGATACCAAGGGAATCAGTAGTTACTGAAATGGACATCCAAGTGCCACCTCTGTGTTGATGGAGGCAGGCAGGATTTTCCCGGGTACTGGTTGTGGGGGGTCGGGAGCAGGTGAGGGTTTTGCCCTCCTTTCTGCTAGAGATCCCTGTGTACAACTGGTGGGCCACTGTGTGACACAGAATGCTGGACTAGATGGGCTGAGGCCCGATTCAGCATGGCTCTTCTTATGTTCTTATGTAGAAGCTAGTAGGTCTGAAATAGAGCAATTAGGAAGCCTAGAGGAGTGTTAGGGCTTAGCATATGGCCTTGGGATCCTGATTTGTCCACAGTTGTTCTGCAATATCCTGTTTGCATACATGTTCCTTCCAGGCATGTACTCTGACAGAAACAGACTGACAGACCTGATGGCTTTCCTTGGCAGGGATGTGATAAATCACTGGATAGTTGTCTTCTGGGAGCTGGCAAATGAGAACTAAGCCATATCTTGAATCTTATTTATTTAGTTAGCTATTTGGGACATTTCTATATCGCCGTTCTCCGAAGATCCAAGGTGGTTTACAACAATTACACGTAGATGTTAGATAACCATCCAAGATAAAAGTCCCCCACAGTCCTAACGGACATAAAATTATCATTAAATAAATAAACCATTAAAATTCCCAAGGAGATAAAATTATTAAAATAACTCTTGGGCTCCTGTCAACATTAATTAAAAGCTGTTCCACATAGGAAGGTTTTGAGGTTCTTCCTAAAGAACAGGAGGATAGGGGTTGCTCTGATGGCAAAACATTCCAGAGTTCAGGAGCCACACCCTTGAAGGTGCCAAACTGTCCTTGAGCTGAGTGGAAAGGAGTGTTTGTTTTCCAATCGCTACTCGATTTTAGGGGTCTAGCCGGTTTATATTGCACCAGGACTGTGGGGCAGCTGGCAGGGAGTCAGCTGCATTAAGATCTCTATTCACCGAAAGGTCATGAGTTTGAAGCCAGCCCGGGTCGGAGTGAGCTTCCGGCCAATTTGTGTAGCTTGTTGTAGACCTTTGCAGCCCAAAAGACAGTTGCATCTGTCAAGTAGGAAAATTAGGTACCACTTATGTGGGGAGGCGAAGTTAACTAATTTACGAGGTCATAAAAATCTCCAGCAAGCATGCCAGGAATGAGGAAGTTCTTAATCAGTGTCGCAGATGGACGGTGAAGCGACAGCTCCCCTGGTGGCCAGAAAAAGTTGGAATGTTAAATAGCCTCTGACTTTCTGTCTATATGTATTGCATGTCTATGGCATTTAATGTTTGCCATGTATACAGTATGTACATTGTAATCCGTCCTGAGTTTTAGTTGTGCAAAGGCAGTCCTGATCACTGCCACCACCTGGGCTTCCAGATTTAAGGCGGAGTCCAGGACCACCCCCAAACTGAACCTGAGATTTCAGGGTCAGTGTAACCCTGTCCAGCTCAAGTTGTTACCCTATCTCTAGATCGATCTAGGCTAATGTTGGGGACGTCCCATGTGGAGCACGTTGTAGTAGTCCAAACAGGATGTAACCAGTGGGTGTACTCCCGTGGTCAAGTCAGATTTCTCCAGAAACGAGTGCAGCTGGCACATAAGTTTTAGTTGTGCAAAGGCAAACCCTGGTCACTGCCACCACCTGGTCTTCCAGATTTAAGGCAGAGCCCAGGACCACCCCCAAATTGTGAACCTGAGATTTTAGGGCAAGTGTAACCCTGTTCACCTCAAGTTGTAACCCTATCTCCAGATTGATCTAGGCTAATGTTGGGAATGTCTTCCCTCAGGAACTTTCTGGGGTCATTTTCGCTTTTCTGATTGAGAAGAGAAGAAGCGATATAGAAAAGAATCAATACAGAAACAGACTTATGACATTTCTGATGTGATTTCTGAGATAATTGCATAAATCTAATTCCAGCTGGAATAAACCCTTTAAGTCAGTAGCAACTTAATAAATCAACACAGCACTCCATTGATTCAAATGAATACTTCTCCAATTGATACTAACAAGATTTAGTGTATATGCTTGTGTATAAGTTGGCCTTATGTATAAATTGAGAACGGATTTGGGGGGCAAAATTATTGATTTTGCTTTGAACTGTAAATAAGTTGAAGGTAATATTTAGGGGAATGCATCAAACAAAGTTTTTCCTCTCCTTTTAAAATTGCAAAAAGGGAAAACACTTTGGAAGAGTTAAAGAGAAGAAGAGGATCTGTTTATCTGGCAGTTACAATTGTGTGTGTAGAGAGAGCGAGCAATGATTATGTTAACACGTGTAAATCTATGCAAATACAAATAGGGAAAAGAATATACTGTTTACGAGGAAAGAATGAGAATGCAGTCTATAAAAATTGGGAGTGTGGAAGAGTAGAAGCAACTTGCTTCTATTAGGGACCCAACACAAAGGCAGTGACAAAAGGCAAAGGCAAAACACTCCTACATCGTTACCCCTCCCTTTCTCAAACTGGCCTTTCCTCCGTCCTCACTTTTTTCAGCATTCATCAGCAATGTGGGGGAGCTTGACAAATGTGGTGCACCTGCCATTTTGGTTACTTGAGGTGGAGCGGAGTGGTGGTAGCTAGTTTTAATGAAGGCTTTCCACATAGGTTTTCCTGCAGAAAGATTACAGTAGCCATTTTATTAAAGTCTTACAGTCAGCCTTTGTTTTCCAGCATTCATACTTTTATAAGTTGACCCAGGTTTTGAGGGGGAATTTTTAAATCAAAAGTATTTTTTACACATGCACAAGTATGTGGCAAGCATCTGCCTTCTATTTTAAAAGTGTGCAGGCTGAAAGCAGGTGGTCAGGAGTAATGTCTGCTGTGTGATGCTTCAGTGGTTCTGTTCAAGGTAAAAATACCACGGGGAAGGGCATCATAAAGGCTGTTTTTCTGCACTTTTTTGTAATCCTTTCAAACTTTAGAGCAATTCACCAGCTGTTAGGATTTCTGGGAGTTGAATGCCAAAACATCTGGGGACCCACAGGTTGAGAACCACTGCTTTAGAGTCACATCTCTCTGTTTTATATCTGGAAGCGCTGTATGGTGAATAGTGCAGCACTAACATTATAATTATCCCTTTTCTAAATAGTTTAGAAACTTGATGTCGATGTAAGAACAAAGGGGAAATGTTGCACATTAAAATAAGTGAAATTGTACATAAACGAGTAACATTTTCTTAATACTGGATTCTGTTTATTTTCCCAGATAGCAGTAGTTATGGGTTCATGCACAGCAGGAGGAGCCTATGTCCCTGCAATGGCGGATGAAAGCATAATAGTGGGCAAGCAAGGAACAATTTTCTTGGGAGGTCCTCCATTGGTAAGTGTGTGATATTTCAATAAATTATAGATGCATTCCTCTTTAGCTTTAATTGAAAGCTTTTCAACTGCTTTACAGATTTCTGTCAGATGTTAGTTTTCTGTGAGAAAGAAAATCTCTGATTTATTAACACCTCCCCCTCTTCAAATCATACATCACGATTTGATAAATATTGGAATGATGGGGTCAGGCAGACAGAAAAGCTCTTTCCTTTTCTTTGTGTTATTGCTAGTGCTGTTCTCTTCATTCTCCAGCCCTTCAGTTGTTGTACCTAGATACATGGCTATCTCTTCCACAGTGACTAAGTATCACGTGTAGTGTTGAAGACTTCACAGGAAATCTGCTGAACTTGGGAGGATGCTAGCATTTAAGTGTGTTGTTTTCTGAAACCAAACATCACTTGACATTTTTTAAAGTCCTTATTTTTAAATAATGGATTATCCATAAGATAATGATCAGTAGTAAAACAGAGCAAGTATGTAAAGGCATGTTTTTAGAAAACTGTACTGTGACTTAAGTCAGGCATAGGATGTCTTCTGTTATGCAGATGTTTTGAATAATTATCTCAATACCTTATCATTGCATGTGGTTGATGAGGCAAAAGGAAGTTATTGGTTAACGTTTCTGGAGCACCAGTAATCTTCCTCTCCCACTTTGTTTAGATGAGTGGTTGTCAACCTGTGGGTTCCCCAGATGTTTTGGCCTTCAACTCCCAGAAATCCTAACAGCTGGTATACTGTTTGGGATTTCTGGGAGTTGTAGGCCAAAACACTGGGGACCCACAGGTTGACAACCACTGGTTTAGATGATCAGAAATGAACTCTCAATCTCTCTTTTCCCATTCTTCTTTTGCAAATGAATGAAAGAAAATGAATTCTTCGATTTTGGAACTGTTCCCCAGTTCCACTTGGTCTATGAACTCAGGAAATTGTTCTGATCTAATGAAGCTCATTCAAACTATGATCAAACGGTGTGCATTTTTTCCAATTAGCTTCCTGCCTGCTTGTTTGTATTTTCTTGTGAATCAGTACCGGTTACTCGGCAGCAGATGCCTATAAATCCCTGTCCCACATTGTTTCCCCATCAATGAAGAGAAGCTAGTGAAGTCTGGAATGGATTGGATGTTCTGTTCCCTTCCCTTTGTTCTGCATAAAGGGCAAAACTTAACATGACTGTGTTCTTCCTGGCACAAACCAGACTGGGTTTAACTGTCACTTCTCTTGCTTTTATTGTTTAACAGCTAAATCAGGATATCCATAAGAGACCTACCATTTTTCTGATTCCATTGAAGTTTGTATGTCACTGTATATCGGACAGTCTTTGGTTCGGGCAATGTTTTTCTGTGTCAGGAATAGTTTTCTGGTACAAAGTAATCAGCAAAAGCAGACATAGAAAATCAATAACATCCTCAAGATGACGACACTCTGCAATTTAGCATTAATTAATCTGCTCTTTAAAGTTCCTGTTTGAATTTTGGGTACTAATTATGCCACTTTAGAGAGACAGAGTGTATAGATTAGTTGCAAGTATAATATCTTTTTTCAAAATCAAGAACTTTTTGTGTGTAAGTTGGTTTTGAGATGATACCTTTTTGAGGGAATATGAAATGGAGATAGACAGCCATTTTATTAATCCTAGTGTATCTTAGAGCAGTGATTCTCAACCTTTTTTGAGCAGGGATCACTTTGACCAAGTACCACTCTCCAGTATTAGTACTAAAAGGGTTATGAATCAGTTTTTAGTCAATTCAGTTTGGTTATTCGAGGTGCTGATTCAGAAAATTGCATTGGATAGACCACATCATCTCTAGTTTCTGATACAGAACATATGTTTCCCAGTACTCACCACCTGCTCACCCACAGAAAACCATATTTAATAATATAGAGCTGATGTGGTCTATCCAATGCAATTTTCTGAATCAGCACTCCAAATAACCCCAGGAACAGGCCTAAAAATGAAAACACCAAGGCGCCCCTGCTTCCAGGCACCACATGGAATGACTCGGGGGGAGGGGGGAGGAGGAGAAGCAGCAGTCAGGAGGCTTGTTGTCGCACCTTTCGTGGGTAGTCAGCCTCTCCCCTCCTGACATCCCTGTTGCCTCAGCACTATAAGATGGTTCCACGAGACCAGTCACTCTCGTTACAATGGTGTATTAACAGTGAAGCCGCGGACCATATTTTAGTTCTTTGGGACCACTGGTGGTCCACGGACCACAGGTTGGGAACCACTGCCTTAGAGAAATTATTCCAGATTTTTCTTCAGAGATTTTGCTTTGACCAAAGCTTTGCTTTTAATACTTTAGGTTAAAGCAGCAACTGGGGAGGAGGTATCAGCTGAAGATCTTGGAGGCGCTGATCTTCACTGCAGGTAAAATTAAGTTGATCTGAGTATAAATTACACTGCAGCTGAACTATGATTATTAATATTGCTATCTAATTTTGGTCTGTATCTATGTGAGGTGTTTGTCCCTTTTTTCCTGAAATGTGCTTTGTTGGGGCTTCAGGTATTCAGGGTATTATGAGCAGATAATCCGTTTTCTCCAACAGTATTTGACCACTGAATAGTAAATAGAAATGTTTACCTTGTTAACATGCAATACATATTGAAGCTTTACATCTGTGCAGAAAATCTGGTGTAACTGATCATTATGCTTTGGATGATAACCATGCACTCCATTTGGCTAGAAAAGTGGTGCGAAGTTTGAATTTCCAGAAGAAAGTTGATGTGAGTATATTTGTTTTCATGTGTGAGAAAAAATTAATATATTAAATGATGTACATTCTCCTTATATGGAGTAGAGTCTCGAAGGGAAACATTTCTTTAAGCCCACAAATCTTTAAACC